>CM053606.1:66335816-66376571 GCA_028646535.1 Procyon lotor | reverse complement strand
GAGCCGCCTCCCGTGGGGCCCCCACTTGAAGTGTGGCAGCCCTACATGAACTATATGTCTCAGTTCTTATAGTCCAAGGTAGGCCTATGTGGCGTTGCGCGGCTCCTTCTCTGCCAATGGCTTCTCCACCCCAATACCTGGGAGCTCTGCCGCACTCGGGCTCCCCTGGTCCCTCGGTGACCCCACAGGTCCTGAAACCACACTGTTCCCACAAGGGCTGAACCCCCGGTTGGCCTCCAGAGCGATGTCCCTCAGCGGAGAGGACTAGCAGTTCCAGATTTTGTGCTCCGCGGCTCTGGGGCTGCTGGGAGCCGGCCCCTCCCCCCGGGGTCTCTCTTCCCGTCACTTTATATTCACTTTTTCCACACGTCCTACCTTCTGAAAGTGGTCGATTTTCTGCTCCTAGAATTACTGTTCTTATTCTCTTCTTTCTGCTGTTGTGTTTGCCGGCTTTTAGAGTAGTTTTCAGCCTCTTTCTGGATCCCAGTGCTCTCTGTGCCTCCTACACCTCTGCCATCTTGCCTTGGGTCCCAAAGATTGTGTTTTAAAAGTCCTGAGTGGTATCCAGGATTCTGTGCTGAAAAGAGGAGAAACAAACCATGAGAGACTATGGACTCTGAGCAACAAACTGAGGGTTTTGGAGGGGTTGGGTGAGCCTGGTGGTGGGTATTGAGGAGGGCACGTGTTGCATGAAGCACTGAGTGTGGTGCATCAACAATTAATCTTGTAACACTGAAAAAAGTATTTGGGGAAAAAAAAGATCTTCAGGTGATTTTGATATACAGCTGCATTTGAAATAATCTACACATGAAAAAAATGTAGGTTAAATTCTTTTAAATTTTTAAACTGCTTAGGGCACCGAGGTGGCAAAGTTGGTTGAGCTTCTGATTATTGGTTTCGGCTCTGGACATGATCTCAGGGTCTTGAGATTGAGCCCTGCATTGGGCTTTGCACTCAGCATGGAGTCTGCTTGGGTTTCTCTCTTCTTCTCCTCCCCACACCCTTTCTCTCTCAAATAAATAAATAAACTTTTAAAATTTTAAACTGCTATAGAAATATAAAATACCATCACCAATAAGTAATGAAGAACTCTAAAAATCTCATTAAAGTAATCAAAGACTTGCCTTCTGGCCACAGATCCAACTGGGCCCTGGTTACTAGGACGTACCAGAAATCCAAAGGTCCAATTTCAGCATACCAGCTCCATGCTATTTTTCTAAGGGCCATGTTGGGGTCAAGCAATAGAAACAGGAAGAAAACCATAATAAAAAAATTAAAATTAAAAATTAAAAACACATAATAATCAAATTGCTAAATACCAGTGATAAAGAGAAAATGTTTTAAGCAGCCAGGGATGTAGATCAGGAGGAAAGGTGGGAAAAAAAAGTAGACCTAGAAGAATGAAAATAAGAATGACAGCAGACTTCTCATCAGAAGCAGTGCAAGCCAGAAGATAGTGGAGCAACAACTGTAAAGTGCTGAAACGAAGGGACCACTGACTGTCTCAGTTGGTGGAGAATGTGACTCTTGACCTCAGGCTGTGAGTCCAAGCCCCAGGTTATGCCTAGAGCTTCCATAAAAAAATTTAAAAATGATAATAAAATAAAATAAAATGATAAAATAAAATACTGAAACAAGAAACCATCAACCTAGTATTTTATATCCAAAAAGGACTTTTTCAAAAGTGAAAGGGAAAAAAGACTTTTTTCAGAGAAATAAAGCCTGGGAAGATACATTGCCAGCAGATTAGCATCGCAAGCTGAAGCCAGTTCATACCAGTTCTAAATAGAACTTTTGCAAATTGATTGTTAAAATGTTGGAGTTTAAAATTGGTAATGATGGAAGAATTTATATCATGGAAATTAGCAAACACTACAAATCAGGGCTCTTTTATTTTGCAGAGAGCAATTTTATCGGAACATCATGAAGGACAAGAATATTAAAAGTAGTCCTTCAGGCAAAATGAAATGATATGAAAATGATACCAGATAGAAATTTGGATCTGTAAAAAGGAATTAAGGACGACAAATATGTGAGTAAACATAAAACATTTTTCTTAATTTTAAAACCTCTTTAAAAGACAACCACCTATTTAAAGTAATATAAATGACTAATATTTGTAGAAGTAAGATCTATGATAGAAGTGGTATAAAGGTTGGGAAGAAGAAAAGAAAAATATATTTTTATAAGAATCTCACACCATATGTAAAGTAGTATGTTAGTCTAAGATAGACTGTAATTAGTTGAAAATGAGTATGTATTATAAACTACGTAAGTTGAAAGTGATCTTGTGTAAGTTGAAAATGGATGTTGCAAATTGTATAGTAATCACACACATTAACACACAAACTCAAAGAAGTATGGCTAACCATATCAACAGTGGAGATAAAATTATTAAAAATGTTTGATTAATTCAAAGGAATTAATCAAACAGAAGAGAAAAAAGGGAAGAAAGAATGGATGGGGTGATGAAATTTTTCTAGCCCATGATTGTAGTCATTATGCAACTATATTTGTGAGTTATCAAATCACACAACTTGATGAGTTTTATTATATGTAAATTATACATCTATAACTCTGATAGAAGAAGGAGAGAGAGAAAAGGGCAGTAGGAGGAGGAGAAGGAGGGGGAAGACAATGACTACCACCACCAAGTAGGAGGGTTATGCTACCTAAGTGTAAGACATGCTGTGAGGCTATGGTAATCAAGATGTTGCGGTACTGGTGAAAAGATAGACCTAGAGATCAATTGAACAAATTGTCTGGCTACAAGGAACTCATTTCACCATGCCTACAGAGGGTGATGCTAGGGACCACTGTTACTATGTGTTCATTTCTCTTCTGTTTTTCAAATCAGGAATGGGAGGCCTAACTATCATACCATTCTTTGACCAACAGAAATAAAGGTCAATAAAGTTTTGACTAGAAAGCTGCACAGATCATAGTGATTATCTAGTTTACCATGCAGGGGTCCTGCACATCTAGAGCTGTAAGGGTATAGGTATAAAAGGTGGAAAGCCTTCCTGAGAATGAAGTCAATTCACAGGGATGCAGAAATAGAAATGGAGGAAGGGACAGAGCGCCTTGTGTCATATTGGACTCCTGGATCTAGCTACACCTGAAGCCAGAATCTCCTTGGACTGCCTGATTATTTGAAGTAATAAATTCCCTTTTCTATCTAAGCAAATTAGAGTTGTAGCAGGAGGAGTAGGCATATGTGTTCTCTGTGGTGATAGTAGAGAAGCACTGTCTTAGGCACATACTAATTGGGTGCTCTTAAGCAAGTCTTTTAAAAGCACTGGGCCCAGATTTCTCATCTCTTAATAGAAGTAGTTGGATTAGGGCAATAGTTTCTCAGAAGAGTTGTACAAAGGTGAGGCACTACATTGACCTCAATGGGAAATGAGAAAGAGGCACAGAAGGGACCCTAACCTCTCTCTCAACTAAACCAGAAGTAATTCTGCTTTTTAAAAATCTGTCTTAGGGATGCCTGGGTGGCTCAGATGGTTAAGTGTCTGCCTTCAGCTCAGGTCATGATTTTGGGATCCTGGGATCGAGCCCCACAACAGGGTCCCTGCTCAGCAGGAAGTCTGCTTCTTCCTGTGCCTCACCACCACCCCCCTGCCACTCATGCTCTTTCTCTTTCTCTCAGATGAAAAAATAAAATCTTAAAAAAAAAAAAATCTGTTTTAGATTTTGGAATTACACATAACATTAGATTTGAAAAATTTTTCCTTTGTTTAGAAAAAAAAAAGCTCTGTGATCTCCTCCAGTTCCCCAAATTCCAGGATTGTTTGTTGATTTCTGAGAAGCAATGCACCCTAAGACTTTGCATTACAGCACATCAGACCACCTGGAGTCTGAATCCAGCTCACACTAATGGTGTGACCTTGAGCAAGTTTCTCTGTTGCTTCATTACTTCATCAGTAATACAGGAACAATAACAGCACCTACTTCAAAGAGTTGTTATGAGGAGTAATTGACAATATTGGTAAAACCCTTCCAATAATACCTGGTATATGGTGCATGCTCAATAACTGTTAGTGGTGACGACGACGATGATGGTGGTGGTGGTGGTGGTGGTGATGATGATGATGATGATATGAGGATGATGCTAAGCCTGGAAGATATCAGTGAATCTGGTTTGCCTTTATCAGTTCCCCCAAGGAGTAAGCTGAAAAAAGAATGGAAACCCAAATCAGGTCACCTGCTTTTTCCCTGTAATTGTGTCAATAGGTTCAGGGTACTGAAAGCTTTGGTGTCTCTTCTTTGTTTTCTAACTATAATGGCTCTAGAAATGGCTAGCCCAAAGGATAATTTTGTGTGTGTTGTTGAAGTAAAACCTTTCCTGATTATATTAATAATGCATGTGCAGTGATGAAAATTTGAAAAATTAATAGAAAAAGAAAATATGAACGCACTTGTAATTCTACTACCAAAAGATGAATTCTATTAACATTTTGATCATTGCATATTTCAATTTAGAGGATTTTTTTCCAGGTTTTCTTTTAAAGTATTTAGAAATGACATTTAAATATATATCTAAAAAAACTGTGTGTGTGTGTGTGTATGTGTGTAGTTTCTTTTCTCAAATAAGGCTATGAGTAATTTTCCATGACATTAAATATTCTTTGAAAACCACATGACTTCTTAATAATTTATCATATGGCTCTACCATAATTTACTTGACAACTTCCTTATAATTGGAACTTTCAGAAATTTTTAGTTTGGATCTAGTATAAATAATGTGATAACTATAACTATCAAGATATCCATCTTGAAACAAATCAGATTAGGATGCTATTCCTAGAGGTGGAATTTCCAAGTATGTATTTATAAGGCTTCTGACACATTTTGTCAAATTGTCTTCCTGAAAGTTTATACCAATTTATTATTATTTTGATTACAACATACTCCTCAATTCTTTCATGCCATACTTCGTGAAGGACCAATGTCCCATCCCTTAAATAGTGTGGTCAAAGGGATTCCTATTACCACACTAATGCTGACTTCACTCTAGTCCTTGAACAATAAATGATTTCTGCTTTAGATGAGTAACCAGCGGTTCATTAAACATGAACATCTGAATTTAAGTGCGACAGACAATATGAAAATATTTCTTACACATCTCTCATTCAAGCTGTGGAAATTTTAAGTAGGAGAATGTTCCAAGGGGACAATTCTGAGACTGGAATATTGAATTGTGAAAAGCAAAATGGCATCATCTAAAATTCAAAATAATCTTTTTAAAGGCCTCAATTTCCCTGGAGCTATGACTATGTCCTGACTGACATTCTACTTCTCCGTGAAGCCAGAATTTGTAGCCAATGTGATGGTTTCTTGACCTCCTTTTTCTCAGTATCTCTTCACTAGTATTAACAGCATTTGTGACCTGAAGGAAAATAACAAAGAAGTGAATCTGATCATGTCCCCGTTCTCCACTCTGCTTAAGGATCTTGTCCAAACCTCAGCATGACAGATTGCTGACAATTAGGACCCTACTATTCTAACCCCAAAGACTGCCATCCTCCCCCATCCTTCTCTTTCTTCACATCCATCTTCCCACCTTCCACCTTGACCTTCCATGCCTCTATACCTGGATTATCTGTGTCCCCTAGAAAAGTCTCCTCCCCTATACAGGCTAGGAAATTTTAGTCATCCAATCAGATCCTTCCCCCCTACACATACACAGCTCCAGTTCATAAGCACTAAAACCAAGAGTCATACTTTGTTAGGTTCTTTTGGTCGTAAGGAATAGAAATTCAAGGTACGTCCAGTAATTGGGGGGTTGTTATTCACATGTCTATCACATGGGGGTACTAGGTAAAGAAGCTCATGGAAACCAAGGAGCAGCTCCTGCTCAAGTTCCAAGACACTGCTAGGATCCAAGTGTTTGTGTCTCTTTAGTTACAAGAGCCAAAGGTCTCCATTCTCCTTCTCTCTTGTTATGGTGACTCCTAATCTTACGGTCCTATGCATCTTTGTGTGTCAGCTCCTTTCTCCATTTTCCTCCCTGGCTCTTACACCTATTACTGACTCTCTCTCTGCCTCCCCATTCAAACTTACCTGAAGTGGGTTCCTAGGCAGAGCTTCTCAGAAAAGACCATTTCACAGATATGTATCCATCCCCTGGATTGACTGCCTTTGGTGGCCACCCCATCTTGGTCCAGTCCAGGTCACTCCATGTTTCAACCCCCACCTAAGGCCCTAATTCCTGCAGCAGGGGACTGTGGGAGGGCAGTTGCCCTTATAAAGGGAGAAAGGGCAAGATGGACATGTACCAAGTTGCTAAATTTGGACCTAATAGTATTACTTTTGTGGACAGAAGAAGTAGGACCATAGTTCCCATTTGTTTTATACGTTGTAAAGGAGAAGACTTATAGTCATCTTCCAAGCAACATCAGATCATCCACACAATATAATGTCCTGGAACTGTATCAGAGAGAGACTTTGGAATTTTGTTTTATATATTCCTAGAACAATAAACTGCTGCCTAGTGTCCACTCAATCCCCAGCCTTTAAATGAGGCTTTTCCACTTATTCAGGAAGCACTGTACAGAGAAAATCAGCCTTGACCACAGCTCCATTATCAGCTCTCTGCCCACACTTACCTCCCGTGTGCCTTCTTTTTTTTTTTTTTTAAAGGTTTTATTTATTTATTTGGCAGAGAGAGAGAGATCACAAGTAGGCAGAGAGGCAGGCAGAGAGAGGGGAGAAGCAGTCTCCCCGCTGAGCAGAGAGCCCGATGTGGGGCTCGATCCCAGGACCCTGAGATCATGACCTGAGCCGAAGACAGAGCCTTTAACCCACTAAGCCACCCAGGCGCCCCTCCCGTGTGCCTTCTATAAATCCCTTGGCTTCATTCTCTAGCTCCCACTGCCCTCCCAAGACGTCCTCCTCCTTTCCATGATCCACTCTGTTCTGGCTCAGCACTCGCTGCTTGGGGTAAGAGGCTCCTCTCTCCCAGCCATGATTCGCTAGAACTCCCCTCTCTGACCACCCTCTTCTCCAGCCCTTCCCTTCAACCCTGAAGGGAAAGCAAAATTTAGGGCAAAATGGAGCATTGCTTTTATGAGTTTGGGTTGGACTATGGCTGAGAAACCAAATGTTCTACTTACTTCAGAGATTTGTTTGGAGGACTCAGTGAGATAATCTATGTAAAGTGCTTTGAATGGCACCTGCCCTTAATTATTATGTCTTAGCACTTGGAATTCTCTTGGCAGCTTCCTGAGCTGTTCTTCCTTTCAGAGTGGGATCTGCCCTGGGGTATAGTCCAAATTTATGCAGTGTGATTATATTCCCAAGGGAGGAGGGTGAAGCATTTCTTAAAAAAAAAAAAAAAAGCACAGTCTATTGCTAGTAATATTTAGTATTTGTTGAGAGCTTATTAATATAGATCCTACATTTAGTGCTTTGCAATTGTTATCTAATTTATCCCTCATTAAATAAGTACTGTCACCACCTCCCTTTACTTCTGAGGAAACTAAGGCACAGAAAGATAAAATAATTTACCCAGGATCCCTCAGTCAGTAAGTATCAGAGTCAGGATGCAAATCATACAGTCTCTTCTAGAGTCTGAATCTTCTGCCACTGAACCATACTGTCTCCAATTAGAGTAGCAAATGTTTATTCAGGAAAGTGTCTTGGAAATCATCTTGCCTCTACCTCCCTCATTCTATGGATGGGAAACAGAAGCTGAGGCAATAAAGGGGTTTTCCTCACATGCAAACCTCTAGTCCCAAGAAGGACTAGAGCCCAGGACCTTCCTTTCATTTCAGTATGTCTCTCACTGCTCGACTTTATGGTAATATTTTTTTAGGTTAATCGTATTAGCATCTATAGAAATGCTATCTTCAGATTCATTTTGCTTTGAGGGATTTGTTTCTTTGTCCATCTATAAAAACAGGACTCCATTTTCAGACATATTCTCAAAACCTGGAGCAATCAAATCACTTTTTAGGCACCAGTTTCCTCATAAATTATGTGTGGTGGTTGAGTTTGATGACTGGCTTCTAGACTGGATTGCAGGGAATGATGAAATTTTTAAAAACTTAGAGACCAACATAGAATTGTCATTTCATTTTTATGGGTAAGATTTGTCTAAAACCTGTGGACAAAAGAGAAAAGACAAAAACAAACTACCATCTAAAATACTATCATCATTCTGTAAAAGAAAGAGTATTACAACCAAAAAACTAGGAAGACTATAATCTTAAAGAAGTCATTTACAATGAATACCATTTATCGTATGGAAAGACAAGAAAGTATCCTAATTGTTTTCATTTCATCACAGACCAGTGATGGTTTCCTCACGGATTAGCATCTGGCAATCTAAGTTAAATGAAACTCTGAAGTTCTCTCTAGCTTTTAAACTCTGTGATTTTGAGCCTCATTTTTTTCCCATTTATGATTATTTTAGAGGTTTCTGGCTGTTGGGTCTTCATAAATTAATCCTTCATAAGCCTGTTGTTAAAGGCTTTGTTACATTTTGTGTGGACTGACTACTGGAGATTTTACACTCAGAGTAGTAATGCACGGACACTGAATTATCTGTCCCCTGTCTTAACATTTTGCATAGCGCCCAGTTTCCCTCACCCCCATTCCAGAGAAACAAAGCAATGCTTCTAAACTCTGCCCTCTCCCTTCTCCCCAGTCTCCTTCAGGGCAAAGGAGTCAGGCTAATGCTGCTGAAAATCCGTTTTTTTCCACTGACTGGGAGCCCTCTGGGATTTGACTCCTTCTGCCCAGGGTTTAAGCAGGGAAGTTTGCCAACAGAGGGAAACAGTCCTTAAGGAAAGAACACTCGAGTCCATGTAACAATCTGGGGACAAACCAAAGTCTGTCCCAGACACCCCTTTGAATTTGTCCCTCGGAAAGTGCATTTCTTTGTTTTCTACTTCATACTGTCATGTCCTACTTATGTGTGTTTAGGGGGAGGAGGAGAGGTAGAGGGGTTAAAGGATGCCAGGACTAGGGCATAAAGGCATTGAAGGCAGACATTTGTCCCTCCATTTGCTTCTGCATCCCTAGCGATTTGCCTGGCCACAGCAAGTACTCTGCAAATGGGTGTGGAATGCACCATGTTTAAGCACACTAATTTAAAAACAATAACCTTTTATTGTGTGACTACTAGCATCAGTCACTGTGAGCAATGCTTTATGAAAATTATTTCTTTTTTTCTTTTTAAAGATTTTTTTAATTTTTAAGTAATCTCTCTACCTAATGTGGGGCTCAAACCCACAACCCCGAGATCAAGCATCTCATGCTCCAATGACTGAGCCAGCCAGGCACCCCTAAAAATTATTTCTAATTCTTACCAGAACTCTCTCTTGTGGGTGAGTCATTATGCCTATTGTATGGGTGAGGAAACTGAGGCACAAAGTAGTTAACTGGGCCAAAGGCATTGAACTAATTTAAGTGACTGAACCATATAATCTTTGCAGAGTGCTGAGCTACAGGGACTGCAGTGAGCCAGCCTTCAGGAAAAGAAGGGGAAAGGCAGCCAGCCAGCATCTTCCTCCAAGGGCTTAGCAGAGACTCTTTCCCCAGCCAAGTCTCTGCATAGGCAAACAAGCAGCTGTGTCATCATCACAGAAGAAGAAATCATTGACCTTCTTAGATTCTCAGAACTCTGAGACCATTTGGGTCCATCAGGAAGTGAGGGGTAGAGCCCAGACTAGGTCCAGCTCTGCGTACTGCCTATCTGGTACTTCACCCACCCTGCAGACACCAGCAAAAAATAGAAAAGCTCATCGTACTCATCAGAATAGGCCAACTGTTTCAACCGCTACTGCAAGGATTAGTAGCTTAGCACAGTAAGAATCTATTTCTTGTTCCTGTCACAGTACAATATAGCAGCAGGAGGGCCTTCCCTCTCCCCTCTGGGCTCTTTGTGTCCTTGGTGTCCTCTTCATTCAGCCAGCAAATGAAAACGAAAAATCAGAGCAAGGATGATAGCTGGGAGGGTTGAACAGGCCAGGCCTGGACGTGGCCCATCTCACTTCCACTGTCCAGAATTCAATCAGGTGGCCACATCTAACTGCAAGGGAGGCTGGGAAATGTAGTCTGTGCTCAGGAAGAGCCCTCCTAGACATTTGTGAGTTCTAGAAGTCTCTTTTGAGAGGAGCAGCTCTCAAGGGGCCTGTTTTGACTTTGTAGTTTTGTCCTGAATTTACTATGGGCACTTGAACTTTAGGTCCCTGTAATATATTTATTTAAACATAGTTTTCAGAAGGTCTTGGTGGCTCAGTAGGTTGGGCATCTGCCCTTGGCCCAGGTCATGATCCCAGAGTCCTGGGATTGAGTCCCATATTGGGCTCCTTGCTCAGTGGGGAGCCTGCTTCTTCCTCTCTCTGCTGCTCCCCCTGCTCATGCTCTCTCTCTAACAAATAAATAAATAAGATCTCTAAAAAATAAGTAAATAAGTAAATAAACATGGTTTTCTTCGAGGTCACAGCAATTAGCATGCTTGTAAGCAGCAGCGGAAAGGAGAGGGCCATGGCTGTTTAAGCAGTTAAAAATTTTGGCGTGGCTCTCCAGGGTTCCTTGTCCTGTTTTTGTTGTTGTTTGGTTGATTGAATTTTGTTTTGTTTTGTTTTACTTTGTTTTTTTGTTTTGTTAACATTTATTATATAGTCACTACATGCTAAATGCTATACTAAGCTCTTGGCATGTGTTCTCGCTGTTAATCCTCAGAGCAGTGCTGGGAGGCGAGTGCTATCATCATGCCCATTTCACAGATATGAACACAGAAGCTTAATGAGGTTATAAGACTAACCAAAGTCACAGAGCCAGTAGGTAGGATTGCTGAGGGTTTAACCCAGGCCTCTTCCACTCCAGATCCTATGTCATCCACTCCATTGGCCTGTAGCTGGAAAGCTTCTGGCCAGAGCCGGAGCCTAGTCCCAGCCTGGGATAGTTCTCTGAAGTCTATGCACCTCTGCTCTGTGAATTCCATGTGTTGACCTTGGGGTCACCATGTGCCCCCTATTGTTGGAAGGCCCTGACGAACATTCTCCGCATGTGAAGGGATGCCAGGGTCACAGCCACTCTTCCTTGAGTATATAACAAGTTGTTGCATGTTTGTACATTGTTGGCCCGCATATTAGAGGCTAATTTCACCCCAAATGAATTAATTTATGCTCAGCCCAGTATCTCCTAAATAATATTTAATTCAGTGGGAACTTTCAAAAGGAATACCGCAGCAGCTCTCTTCATCCACTATGGTTACAGGCTAGTCAGATCTTTCACTACACGCTTTTAAATACTTAGAACACACTGGGAGTGAAGCACGGGATCAATTAGGGCAAACTGACAAAAGGTTAATTTAACAGAGCCCCAAGCAGACACTCTTTCTGTCTTTGCAGCTCGACGGTCTAACAAGCTGAGCTACTTGGACTGTGTAAACACCATTAGAAGCATAACCAGGGTTGTGTATCCACCCCACCATTAGAGAGTAGCTTAAAGAACCTTATTAAAGGAAACCGTTGGGTGGGAAGGCGGGGAGCAGAAGGGAGAGAAGGGGCTTGTTGAGCTATTGAACTCTAATTGAACAATAAACAAGGCCTTATTACAAGAACTGTTCCCAGTACTCAGCCCATGACCCCCTTTGGGATTTTCACCGTAAGCAGAATTTAATCACACACCTGTCTTCCTAGGGCATCATACCACACCACTTGCCTCTCTAGTTCAAGTCACTCAAAGGTGTGAGGACCAGATTTTGAGATCATGGTGCAGGAGTCTATAGGGAGCTCTCCAGCGGCACAAGGCTGGACTACAGAGGTGGGCCCATGACTCAGGGATCAGGCGTGGAACAGATTCTGGTCCCATGCATTCTTCTCTAGCACTGGCAGCCGTCATGGCAACTGGCAGCTGTATGTTCGTTTCTCAGTAACTCATAACCTGGTGTTCAAGTGATTCTCATAGTGGTATGGGGAGTCCCAAGAGCACCTGAGTCCCCCACTCCTGGTCTAACACAGTGGTTCTGTATCCTGGATGAATGTCAGAATCACTTGGGGAGCTCTTTGGAATACTGAGGCCAGGGCCCCTTCCCAGAGAGATGGTATTTTTTACAAGCTCCCTGGGAGGACCTAACATGCAGAGCTGAAAACCATGGGAGTGGCCTCCACTTTTCTCCAGCTAGGTTGGGTAGTTTGGTCCTGGACATCTTAGATACAGATAATAGAAAGGAAATGGGCCTTAGGGCTGCTAACCGTTGGGTGGACCGGCTGTGCCTAAGCCTCTATTGCACAGGGAAGATGGCAGGACTGTATAATCCTAGGTGGTCAGCTCCCAATTCATGTTCCTTGCCTTTCCTTCTTGCCACATTGCCTTCTTACCACATAACAATTTAATGAACATTTATGAAATATTTTCTGTATGTCAGGTGCTTGCCTGAGCAATATAGAGGGAGAAAAGGACCTTGTCCTTATCCTCAAAGAGCTTAATACCCTTAACCAGAGAGGCAAATACACAAATATGGAAATTTAAGAGCTCTTATTAAGGGTTCTCTGGGATGAGACAAAAAAGTGGGATTGCATAATGTTTTCAAGGATTATTGATGCTTTTCCCTATTATAGAGGTAATTAAGAAATCAATGTCTCTTTTCTCAGACCTGTTCTCATTCTCTCAGTCATGCACACACGCACACACACACACAAACACACACCCCTTCTTCAGAAATAGGAAAGGGCTGAACATAGATATTTTAGATACCAGCCACAGGCCTGCTATCTTTTTTTATCTGGTACTTGTTTGTAGGAAAACCTGAGTGAACTAAAGTTTAATCAAAGCCATAGAATCCTTCTAAGGAACAAGAGCCCCCATCTAAGCTCAAGGGGCCTTTGCACTTGGCGGCTTCAGAACCCCAACATTCATCCAGTCAACTAAGATTCGAGCCCTGTTATGTAGACACCATGCTAGACACTGAAAGTGGAATTGTGGGTCCCTAACACCATCCCCCTCTACTCTGCTGGTACTTAATATCTAGTGAGGAAGATAAGGTCAATGCATAATTACTATTGTTGTAAATAAAGGTAGACATGAGGTATGTGGTATTGTTAAAATGGGAACAGACCCAGGAAATCAAGGAAGGAGCCCCAGAACTTGGTCATGACCCTGAGTATCCCATCTATGATGTGATGGTCTAATAAAGAGGTGGTGGTGGGGTTTCATCCCACCTAGAAGTAGTGGGGGAAGGGGGCTCATTGCAGCCAGCAGGTGGGATGGTGGGGGTTTCATCCCAGCCAGAAGGAAACGTATGAGTGAATCAGTGAGGATGGGCTACATTGGTGGTTCTCACAGTGTGGTAGGCCGCTGTCCCAGAGATCCTTTCAGAGGTTCTATGAGGTCAAAATTATTTTCATAATTATACCAGGATATCATTGCTCCTTTTTACTGGATTGACATTTGTGCCAGTGATCTAAAAGCACTGGTGGGTTACACTTCTGGGACCTCAGCCCTGAGCAAGGCAGTGGCACTCAACCATGCACTAGTAGGGGGAGAAAGCCAGTTTCAGGTAGAAATGCCCTTGATTAAGCAGTAGAAGTTACCTTTTTAATTAAATCACTACCCTTGAGTGCACATCTTTGTAATATTCTGGGGGACAAATGGAAGGTAGGCATAAAGCACTTCTGAGGATGGGGGTGCAGTGGTTGTCTTGAGAAAAAGCACTTGTTTGATTTTTTTGAGTTGGAAATGGAATTAGCTGCTTTTATCATGAAATGCAGTTTTTGCTGGAAAAAAAAAAACCCGACTGACCATACACCAGAAACCATTGTTTGTTATTATTCAAACTTAGGTTCTTGACAAATGTTTGTTTGTTTGTTTATTTGGTTGTTTGGTTGTTGTTTGTTTGTTTGTTTGTTTTGAATGAATAAAGCCAGCCTGTCACTTCAAGGAAAATAACTGACAGTGTTTGTTGCCAAAGATAAAAACTCAAGCTTTCAAACTTGTAGCTACTATCATGAGCTTCAGAGCTTCCTAATACTTAAAGACACCAATGAGATTGATGGTGAATACTAATTACTGTGATTTTTTAATATGTATCATATAATGAAATATGTCAACATCTGGAAGATCTTGTTTAACTCAGTGAACCCATCTTTTTCAAATAACCAATGCAGGAGGTTACCAAATCATGGATGGGTAAAGAATCATTCAAAGTGCAAGATAGCGGGGCGCCTGGGTGGCTCAGTCATTAAGCGTCTGCCTTTGGCTCAGGTCATGATCCCAGGGTCCTGGGATCGAGCCTCGCATTGGGCTCCTTGCTCAGCAGGAAGCCTGCTTCTCCTGCTACCATTCCCTCTGCTTGTGTTCCCTCTCTCGCTGTGTTTCTCTCTGTCAAATAAATAAAATCTTTAAAAAAAAAAAAAAGAAAAAGTGCAAAATAGCCAAATGGATTTAATGTAACAGAGTATGAAAAGGTCACTGATACGGTTGCATATTCCATATTGTAACTAACTTCTAAGAAACTACCACTTGTCAACTTCTGATGTTTTATCCAAAAAAGAATATCTGCAATCATCAGAAAAGGCCATGAAAATATACCCCGTTTAGCTATGGTATCTGCTGGAGGCCAGATTTTCTCCATATACCTCAACAACAGTAACAAAGCAGATTGTAACTGATTAAATGCAGGAGCAGAGATGGGAATCCAGCTGTCTTCAATCAATCCAGAAATTTGCAAAAATGTGAAACACTGTCATTCTCACTAGTTTGTTTTGGAAGCTAGCTGTTTTTTGTGAAAATACGTTATTTGTATTAACATGTAATAGTTACACCATTATTATTTTTAAATTAATTAATATTAATTTCTCAATTAGTTTAAATTTAAACTAATTAATTTAATTAATTAGTTTAAAATAATTAGTTTAAAAGCACAGTTTAAAAATTTCTCAGTTTTAACCTCTAATATGGAAATATGGCTACATATAATCCACATAAACAAAAGCTCTCTGGGCTCCTCAATAATTTTTAAGAGTTTACAGGGGTCCTGAGACCCAAATGGTTGAGAACTGTTTGGCTAGATTGTTTTGCAGTAACAAAATTGTCTTGAATCTCAGTGGCTGCACAGAACAAATGTTTATTTCCCTCTTATGCACAGACAATCAGGCAACTCTCCAAAGACAGCTGTCCTCCATGTGCTGACTCAGCAACCAGGTTACTCCAACTTGTGGTTCTTCTGTGTCCACATATGGCCTCTGCCATTGCAGTTCTGGAAGAGAAAGCTGGAAGATGGCACATTGGCTCCTAACTCTTCTGCTGGGTGTCACGTCCACTCAGCCTGCTCAGCAGAACTGGTCACAGGGCCTCACCCAACCACAAGTGGGCTAGGAAATGTGAGAAAGTTTGTGAATACTTGGCGACCAGCAAATGGCTCCAGGCGCTATGGAACTAAGACCTTGTGGTGAGAAACTGAAGCTCTGTTGGCAGAAATGATAGGATACATGTGGAGAGATGAAGCACGATGCAAGAAAAGGCAGGGGAGACATGTGGGGGCCAGATGGTGTAGGCTGGTCTCATAAGCCACGGTGAAGGTTGTGGTCTTTCTCAGAGCCATGGAACACATTCAGCCATTGGACGGTGACAGTCATCAGCTGTATCTATTGATGGCCCACTGTAGCTGTGGAAGGAAGTGAATGAAGGGGCCCAGAAGTGGCAGCGTCTAGGCTGGGCTAACAGATGGGACTGTTGGGGAAAAACAAAAGCCTTGATTTGGGGCCCTTGACAATTTATGTTGCGTAAATCTTCCACCATGGCCAATTTCAAACTTACCAATCGATGCCACTGGATGCAGAGTCAGGGGGATACATGCACAATCAACTCTCGTGAGGCCGCAGTGTTGGGCTCAGTGACACTGAGGAAATAAGGCGAGTTAGGAGTCTAGTCCAGAAAAAAAGATGATGATAGGCTAAACTTTCCTGTCCTTAGAACACACAGCTGGAGCTAACCAAGCATCATCTGCACGTCCGTGGCTGAAACCCCCTGCTCCACCCCAAGTACAACCACCGCCACCGTCAAATATCACCAAGATTTTCCGACTGTTGCCATGACGTGAGAGGGTGAGGGATGTAGCTGTCTCTCACACTCATCCACAGCCTTGCCTCCAGTACAAAAGTCTGGGCCTCCATCCTTGAAGAATTAGCAGAGAAATATCTCCCCCCCCCCCACCGCCATGTTTGCAAACACCCTCAGATACTCTGGCATAACATTCCTCTCCAACTGTTCCAAGGAGGGGGCAGCCCAGAAGGCTTCCAGAAAGGCCCAACTTGGGTTTTCAGCCTCTCCCGATTTACATGAAAAGATTCACAAGAATCAAAATAATTACAGTCTACAACTATAGGCTACAAAAAAAACTTTTGCACATTTGTGAACGGGGTGAAAACTGTTGGCCGGCTGGCTTGGAATGGAACCAGATGACTGTCCAACGGAGAGGAGGGCATGGAGGGAGGGTCCCTACCCCAGGGCTCCCTTACTGAGCTTCGTCACCTGAGCTTAAAGCAGCAGCCAGATGCGCCCCTCATCTTACCCAACCTTGGGTTTAGTTAGCTCACCAGGGCTCTTTTTCCTTCTCCCTTCCCCTCTGCTCATTTCCAGAGCGAAATAAGAGCTTGTGTGTACCAGAAGTGGTGCCTGCTGGGCTGCTCTTGAGCTAACTCTGCCTCTCAGCACAACAGGTGCCCCTCACAGTCTAGCTCCCAAAGTCCAGCTGCCTTTTTTTTTTTCCTCCAGGAGACCATATGGATTTTTTATTTAAAGAGCTTGTCTGGCTCAAATAATAATCTCCTTCCCTCATTCCCTCCCTCCCTCCCTTCCTCCCTTCTTTCCTCCCTCCCTCCACCTCCTCCCTCCTTCCTTTTTTCCTTCCTCTCTTCTTCCCTTCCCTCCCTCCCTTCTTTCCTTCCTTCCTACCTTTCCTCCTTCCTTCCTCCCTCTCACTCTTTTCTCTTTATATAAAGCCACAGACTGACATCTTCCTCAATAGGAAGGAAATCCTTCCTATTCATCCTATTCATTCCTATTCATCCTTCCTATTCATCCTATTCATTCCTATTCATCCTCCTCCTGCTGGTTCTAGAAGTTACTGGCCCTTAAGCAGAGTGACACTACTGCTCTGACTCTGAGGTTCCCTCCTCCAGTCTCTACCTGCAGGACAAACTTCCCACCAGGAACTAGAGATGTCAGCCAGATTCAGCCATAATATCTGCGTCTCCATGAAAGGTTATACATAACCCAAATCACCAGACTCTGAAGGATTCAAAGAAGGGCAGCCAAGGTTGATGTGGTAGGCAGATGGGCAAGAAAATGCCACAGAAACCTGGATGGCACCAAATGTTAACTTTCTCTCTTGAGACAAATTACAAGTATGAGACTAAAGCATGGACGAACAATTTTCTATTTTGGAAATTTCCATTTTCATTCCTGAATTAACTGAATCTACTAACTAAACAGAAGACCCAAATGCAAAAGGGGGTATACCTCTTTGTTTTGCTGGAGTTGCTTAATCCAAACATTCCTGCCTATGCAGGCACAAGTCCCAAGTAACTAGATTAAGAGATTGACTTCTTATATAGCTAAATAAAAGCATTCTTTAAAAAGATGATCTCATCACCATCATTTGATGAAATGTAGGGCATTTTAATATTAAATATTTCAGTGAGTTCAGCATGATGGAAACCTACTACATTGTCCTTTTTCACCCAGCAGAAGACTGGTGAAGAATTACAGTCCACTTAACAGCATTTGAAAAGCCAAATCTCAGTGCCTCCACACCATCCAAGAGAGAGAGACACTATACTTGGTAGTTATCCCCATTGGACTTACAGAGAAATAAAATCTCAGAGGGGCTAAACCACTTGTTCAAAGTGACACAGCTAATAATGTCAGAGCTAAAGTGCAAACCCAAGATGCAACTCTGTATGAAAAAAAGGGGTAGCATTTGCCCGGCCCCAATATTGAATCAATTTTACTATGCCTGTTCTTCCTGCTATATAACTCTCTGCCAATCCTATTGTGTTTTTGATTTCACAAGCAAGCCTACTACCAGGTAAAGAAATTCTGGAGTAGATTGACTCCCCCTTGTAAATTATTAGCTTCTTGATTACAAATCAACCTCAGCAGAGTTTGGTTATCATGAGCCTATTTCCCGAGGTCTCTGAGGCACTGTTGGGGAAGCGAAGAATAGGTTGTGGGGTTTTTAGACTTGAAAAACCTGATTTTCCTGCCCTAGAACTCAGAGACAATGAACATGCTGACAAACACTGACAGGGCTGTGGGGAACTGCTCCCCAGGCTGTGACCCTGTGGGATGGATCCTTCACCTGCCAGCCAGGTGGATCTCCAGCCAGTTGACACGGGTACTGACTGAGTGACCTTGGGCATGTCACTACACCCTCAGCCCATCTGCACCCTTTCATCTATAAATGGCAGAGATTTGAATAGAATGATCTTGAGGGCTTCGTCCAGGTTGATAAAAACGACAGTAACCAAGGACATTCACAAGACATTTTCTGCTGGTAACCATAAGCATCAGGCATTTCTTCCCTTTAAGCCACATACAATCTGGGCACCCAGCAAGACTTCTTCATAGTTTTTTCCAGTACCCAGCCATTCACCTCAAGACAAATACTGGGCCAGACAAAGGTATTTCCCTTTGAGGAGTTCTCATGTGTGGCTGAAATGTCATTCATGGAGCTCCATCCTGCTCAGTATTCTACAGCAAGCACTCACTAAGTAGTAAAATTGCCATAGATTTATCTCTATTGCTCAGTAACCTCTATTCATTTAAAAGTGTGGACCGAGTTCCTCTTCCCCCTCTTGTGTCCCACAGGGGTGACTCACAGCTGATCAGAAGAGTGCCAGTGGGAGGGATTTCTGGATGTTCCCAAAGCTCCCAGTCCCAGTGACAGAACAAGGCTGGGTGGGCTTTACTGCAGCAGAGGGAGTGGGGTGAGGGGCTCCAGGGTCTCACTAGTTGTATCACTTTGGCCTCTAACTTCCTGTCTCCAGAGGAACCCAGGAGGGGCAGATGCCATTCATTCCATGGCCTTCATCCTCTTCTTCCTCACTCTCCCTCCCCTGTGGAAATTTCCCCATCCTCCTGCTCTCCTGTGTGTGTGGATTGGAGTGGGGTGGGGGTGGACGGGCCAAGTTAATCCCTCACACCCAGACCACTGGAGCAGTGGGTAGTTCTTGGGAAGGGAAACAAGGTAATTGAGGGATAGTGGAGAGAAGAATCAGTTTTCACTATACCTCCTGTTAAACAGTTTGAATGTTACATTGAGAGAGCGTGAAATGCCTGTTCAGTAAAATAAGTTCAATAAAATCAGTGCTGCCCAACCCTAAGAGAGATCTCTCTTCCTCTCTCTCTTTTTAAATTTCTTTTAATGTGTATCAAATTTCTAATTTCTAATTAAAATTGTTCTTTCTCGGGGCACCTGGTGGCTCAGTTGGTTAAGCATCCGACTCTTGATTTCAGCTCAGGCAGTGATCTCAGGGGGGTAAGTTTGAGCCCCACATTGGGCTCCTCCCTGAATGGGGAGGCTGCTTGAGATTCTCTCCCTCTCCCTTTGCCCTTTTCCCTGTGCTCTCATCTCCCTCTCTTTCTCTCTCTTAAATAAATAAACAAACAAACAAACAAACAAATAAATCCTTAAAAATGTTCTTTCTGGGGTGCCTGGGAGTCTCAGCTGGTTAAGTATCTGCTTCAGCTCAGGTCATGATCCTGGGGTCCTGGGATTGAGTCCCGCGTCAGGTTCTCTGCTCAGAAAGGAGCCTGCTTCTCCCTCTCCCCCTGCCACTCCATCCCTCTTGTGTTTTCTCTCTTTCTCTCAAATAAATAAGTAAAGTCTTTTTTAAAAAAAATTGTTCTTTCTGTGTCTGTCTAAAGCCACTTTTGGTGGTCTGCCTTGGAGTTGCTGAGCATGTTGAGGAGAAGGGAGTTTGTTTTTTTTTGTTTGTTTCTTAAGATTTTATTTATTTATTTGACACAGAGAGAGATCACAAGTAGGCAGAGAGGCAGGCAGAGAGAGAGGGGAGGCAGGCTCCCTCTGAGCAGAGAGCCTGATGCGGGGCTCAATCCCAGGACCCTGAGATCATGACCTGAGCCGAAGGCAGAGGCTTAAACCACTGAGCCACCCAGGCGCCCAAGGAGAAGGGAGTTTGTAGTGTTGAGAAGAAGGCAGGATTTAAAGTCAGAACTTCCGTTCTAGTCCCGGCTCTACCACTTACTGGCCTGAGTGGGACTCATGTTCTCTAAGCTCAGTTTCTCCAACTCTCTGAAATAAAATCAGATTACCTGCCTTCCCGTGAATCACAGCAGTTAAGAGCATATGCTTCAGAGTTAGGTCACTTCCTGCCACTGTCACACCCCAGCTGTCTCACGTCTCAGCCTCTGCTTCCCCAGCTGTAAAATGGAGCTAATAATAGTATTGGCCTGATTAAGTTGTGAATTTTATATGAGAAGATGCATGGAGAGTCCTCAGTAAGGTAACCTACATAAGGGCCATAGTCACTAAATTGTCGCTCTTTTGTGATGCTTTTGTGAGACTAATGTAAGATGAGGTGCCTGGTGCTCAAAAATATACATGCAGATTTTTTTAAGTTTTATATTTATTTTAGTAATCTCTACACCCAACATGGGGCTCTAACTCGCAACCCCAAGATCAAGAGTCAAAATATGCATATTTTTAACATTACTTTTCCTCTAGGTTCTTTCTCTCTGGAGAAATTCCCTATGGGGAATTCCCTGCTGACTGGCCTTTTTAACTGCTCTCTGTATGAGCTAATACACTCCTTTTTGTCTGCCCATTACAGAGATCTCATGCAAAAAACCAACTGGAATGGCAAAAAAAAAAAAGGAGGACTCAAAACTTCTCTTAAGTGGGAAGATTCTATAAAGTTTCACCTATCCTTTTTTCCTTCCTTCCTTCCTTCCACTCACCCATCCATCCATCCATCCATCCCCCATTCATCCACTGAAAAAGCTAGGACCTAGGATTGCAGAATTGGTCACAGATACGGTCCTTCCCCTTGGGGGGGCTTCTAGTGAGATGTGAGGAAAGGATTCTCTCAAGGCCTGAAATTTCTTTGCCTTCCCAGACCAAAAGGATTATAAGAAACCTGAATTTGTGCTCACCACATCCCCCCTGAGTTTGGGTTAAATATATCCAGGAAAATTCCAAGTGGATAAATGTAGGAGGGGCAGCCTCTTTTTTTTTTTTTTTTTGTAAAGGAAACGGATTTGTTAATTTTTAATTTTGTTTTAAGGGTTAAATGCATATAGCCTTGAGATCCTGAAGTCTTATTATTTAACATAATGACAATCATAATAATGACTCCAGGTGTTGAAATATGAGGTTTTACAATGAGTATAAGCTATTCTATTTTTTTTGGCCTTTCTTTTTTTAATTATTTATTTTTTAAAATTAATATATAATGTATTATTTGCCCTGGGGTACATGTCTGTGAATCATCAGACTTACACATTTCACAGCACTTACCATAGCACATACCCTCCCCAATGTCCACAACCCAGCCACCCTATCCCTTCCCCTCTGCCTCCCAGCCACCCTTGGGTGAGTCTAGGAGTCTCTTATGGTTTGTCTCCCTCCCTATCCCTTTGTGTTTCCTTTCTCTCCCCCACCCTCCCACAAACCCTTGCCTTGACTCTCAAATTCTTCCTATCAGAGAGATCATGTGATAATTGTCTTTCTCTGACTGACTTAGTTCGCTTAGCATAATACCCTCTAGTTCCATCCATGTCATTGCAAATGGCAAGATTTCATTTCTTTTGATGGCTGCATAGTATTCCATTGTATATATACACCACATCTTCTTTATCCATTCATCTGTTGATGGACATCTAGGGTCTTTCCATAGTTTGGCTATTGTGGACATTGCTGCTATAAATATTCAGGTGCACGTGCCCCTTCGGATCACTACATTTGCCTCTTTGGGGTAAATACCCAGTAGTGCAATTGCTGGGTCGTAGGGTAGCTCTATTTTCAACCTTTTGAGGAACCTCCATACTGTTTTCCAGAGTGGCTGTACCAGCTTGCATTCCCACCAACAGTGTAGGAGGGTTTCCCTTTCTCTACATCCTCAGAGGGGCAGCCTCTTTAATGCCATATATTCAAGAATTAAACTTAAACTATGGTAAATTATGCAATTCCCCCCAGGGTTTATGTAAGGTAACATTTGTTGGTTTTTCAGGCTTTGTGGGCTTGAATGGAGATACCAAAGAAAAAGTTTACAACCTTTCAGGCTTCTTACTCCCAGCAGATGCTCACGATGAAGGGATACTTGAGGTTGAACATGGTCAAGCAGTTGAATGGGTTTGGAAACAGCGAAGTGGGCTTGAATAAGGTCTTCTATGTCTGTGCTGCCCTCGTTGTTCACAGACTTGGGCAGAAAGGCAGCATGAGGGCAAGAGGGATACAGGGAGTCAGGAAATGTGGGGTCCAGTCACAACATTTGAAGACACATTGCACTGGTCTGTATTTCAGACTTTTCAGTCATTAAAAGAAGGATTTTGAAAAAATAAAAATGGATATCTAAGGACAATCTGGTTCCAGCAGAAGCTCTGATTCAGGAATCAGGGAAGAGGCTGTACCCTGTGGGTCCTGGTCACTCTGAGAGTGCTTAGCCAGCTCTTGCACACCTGTGTGTGTGTGTGTGTGCACACACACACATACACACTCCCACACACCCCCCCACACAGATACACACAGACACCGTTGCCCCCAAACTGAGGACATTGAGATCACTTGCTTCCCTCCCAGGATCAGATGTCAGCTGGGGCTTTCCTGGACCCTCAAAAATCAGGTAAAATTATATAATGTCTGCCACATACACTTCCCCAATCCCCATGACCCATGAAAGTCAAGAGCCCTCTTGAATAGTTCTGAGAATGCAGGGGAGCAGTGGGATGATGTTCCCTTTGCCAGCTCTCTGGCTTCTTAACTCAGAGGCACTGGTTAAGGGACCTTTCCCATTTTCCAAGTTTGTCTTTGCCACAGCAGGCACCAAATCCTAACACACGTGCCTATGAGTGATTCCTTCACCTGCACCCCAGGTAAAGGATTGCATCATATTCATTTTCCTACTCTTAGCACCAGCCTACATCTGGAATCTAGTAGGCATTCAGCATTATTTGATGAATAAATGGAAGGAAGGAAGGAAGGAAGGAAGGAAGGCAGGCAGGCTGGAAGGCTGGCTGGCTGTGAAGGGTGCCATCGAGGTTACTTTGAATGGCAGGTCAAGGCCAACTCAGGAGAAGAATGTGTTAAAAGCAATAAAAGTTGCTTCTCAGCCAGGCTAATTCCTGCCCTGCTTGCTTCTGATGCCTTTGTCAGGACCCAGCCCAATCCCAGTCTGACCACAAACTGCTGAGATATTAACTGATAATCACATTGTTAGTTCATAAAAGTTCAATGCATTTGCGTTTGCTCCCTGTCCCAGCCTGTTTGCTTTAGGAGGCTTCCTCTATCCCTGCTCTCCTCCTTTCAACCCTGTCAAGTAATACCAGTGTAAAAGGCCGTCCCTACTTGGGCTAATCCAGACCTACCCAGACCCAGAATTGAACTGACTCCCCAGCTTTGTAGCTGGACTCCCTTCACCCTTTGTACAGAACTCGCTTCCAGAAATGATTACTCTGCATACTTCTGTTTGTTTCTCCAGCTCACTCTCTAGATCCTGAGCATTTTTTGTGATTCCTTCCCTAACTCCAGTGCCTAGCTCAATGCTTGAAACATAGGAAGACCTAGTAAATGTTTGCAAAATGAACAAATAATGGGGAAAAAAAAAGAGTATGTGTGCAGTCATTTTGAGAGTCAATGAGCCAAAAGAGCAGAAATGCTTATAGCAAACAAAAGGCAGGGGGGAATAAAAAATGTTTAACAGAGGAAAAAGGTGGAATGTTCATTCAGCATTATTGAACAGATAAGTCATTTGGCAAAACATGCTGAGGGAGGACCGGGTTTTCTAAATCCCAGCTCAATGTTTTTTCATACAGCCTTTATCATCTTTGTCACATTATTTTTGTTTGTGTTTTGCAGCCTTTTGGGAATTACAACATCGGCTCACTGTTTGTTGGGTTTCACAATTCTCCCTTCCCATTGAGCACATACCATGAGGCACATACAATAATTGCTTTTTATATATCCAAGAATTTAAATTATATTTTGTTTTGCAGACTTCATGATACCTCTTTGAGATAACTGGAAACACCTGGGGATGTTGTGAAACCAGGCCTGACAGTGGCCATTTCCCAATGTGCTCAGCGGGGTTCCCACAGTGAAGAAAGAACACACAGTCCCAAGCTTGCTTGCAGCCTTCTTCTTTACATGTGCTTCTGCTCCTAGGCTTAGCATTTGTGTTTGGCTCAGCTAGAACTGAGGGGCAAGTGGAAGGAGAGTCCAAATTGTGGAGGGGTCAAAATGTATGCAATAGTAACTATTTTCCTTCAAAATTGTCCATTAATTTAGGCAAAGAATTTTGATTTGAATTAGCAAACTAATTGTTTCTGTTCTGTACTTGGCTTTGTGTAGACCTGTGGTATCCAAAGCTGTTAATTACTATAACTACTGGTCACTTATGGCTACTGAGCCCTTGAAATATGGCTAGACTGAATTTTGAAGACTTTGTTAGAAAAAAGAATCTCAATTTTAACATGGATCACATATTAAAATAATGATATTTTAATATGTTGATTAAATATGTTATATTATTAAAATTAATTTCACCTGTTTCTTTTTACTTTTTTTTTTAAGATTTTATTTATTTATTTGACAGAGAGAGAGAGATCACAAGTAGGCAGAGAGGCAGGCAGAGAGAGGGAGAAGCAGGCTCCCCACTGAGCAGAGAGCCCTATGTGGGGCTCGATCCCAGGACCCTGAGATCATGACCTGAGCCAAAGGCAGAGGCTTTAACCCACTAAGCCACCCAGGCACCCCTCTTTTTACTTTTTTTTTCATGTGGCTACTGGAAAATTTTATATTACATACATAGTATTCTATTTCTCTAATATGGTGGACAGCACTGGTGGAGACAATGCCTATACACACTCACTAGACTATTTTTATTTATTTTTAAAGTAATCTCCACACTCAACACGGGGCTTGAATCACAACTCTGAGATCCAGAGTTGCACACTCTACCAGCTGAGCCAGCCAGGCACCCCTTTCAGTAGACTATGGAAGCAAAAAATCATAAAGACTGGATTGCTAGCAGAGTGAAAGGAGATTTCATTCCAAGAGAAAAGATAGTTTATTGGCTTCATCCAGGAAAAATATTAGTATATATAGTACCTGGAATCTGTGACCACAGCTCAGAAACTCTCTAAAGCAGAGGCACCACAGAGTGATTAACCGCCTAGGCTCCAAAACCAGAGTCCTAGGTTAAAACCTAGGCTGTGTATTTGCTGAATTTCTCTGGGCTTCAGTTCCTTATCTGCAAATGGTAACAAGAGTACTCACCTCCTAGACTTATTGTAAAGAGTAAATGAGCTGATGAATGTAAAGTGCTTTGTGCAGTTCCTGGCACATAGGAAGTACTGGATGTGAGTGCCAACAGTAATTATCCTGTCACTCAAGGTCAAGAGAGAAAGTTGGTACAAGGAAAGGGCATGGACTTTGGAGTCAGACCTGGAAAAATTTCAGGTCAGATCCATATGATTGTGGTCTCTTTGTGCTTCAGTTTATATATTTGTAAGGTAGAGCTCCACCTTGAAGGATTGCTAAGAAAACTGTATGGTACATAATAAATATGGTGCCCAGCACATGGTGATTAGTGAAGATAATTGGTATTGATCAGTGAAGATAATTGGTAAGATCCTTTCTATATTCAACTCATCTTTTCCAATCTAAATCTGAGAGACCCAGTGGATTTTCTGTCTTCCAGGGCAGCCCACACTCCCATGCCTAGGTTTCTACTATCTCAATTCTAGAAACTGCCCCTGAAATGTGAAAAGCCTGCCTAGCACTCAAAATCCAGCTAGAACCCACCTATTCAAATATCCTTTCCTCTGCAGAGATGGTAGCTCTCTCCTCAGCCAAGTGTCCCCTAATTTAATCCATTCCTGTGAGTCAAGTTGCATAGTCTTAGATAAAGTCAGCATTCCACAGTTCTTAGAAAATGGCGACATAGAGAAAAATAATGTTAGTGAGTTTTAAAAAGCAGTTCACATATCCTTTCTCCTCTTTGATAGTCGTGTTAAAATATTCTTTATTTTGTCTAAACATAGTGATAATAGATGATAGTTGTTATTTTTCAATGTCTTTACTTGGCGGAAGAAAAAGTAGGTAGCCCTATATTAATCACCAAAATGTTTCTCATTTTGTTTGTTTTCCTATTTTACTGATAGGGAAAAACCAAAAAGTCTAGGAACTACTTGACAGTGTATAAACAAGAGAGAAGGGGAAAAAAAAGAAAAAAAAAAAAAAAAGAGAGAGAGAAGGGGAAAGGAGATGGAAGAGGGTTGGCCAGAATCTGCAATCTCCATGTGGCCACTTTCTGCTGGTTGAATGGGGGCCCCCATGATCCTGTCTAGGTGCTAACTAGGCACCCACATAAAACAGGCTACAGTTAAGAGTACATTCATTTGTTAGAATCAATGAGCGATCATCTGTATCTTATTCCAAGTTGTAGTGGGTAAGATCGGCTCCACTGGTTTTATTGTTTTTTAATTTTTTAAATAATTACAAATTTGTTTTTAAGTAATCTCTATACACCCAATGTGGAGCTCGAACCCACCACCCCAAGATCAAAGAGTTTCATGCTATAGTAACTGAGCCAGCCAGGCATTCCTGCACTGGTTTTAAAGCAGTGACTTTCAAACTGCATCAGAAATGCCTGAAAAATTAGTGAAACTCTGGAGCCCTGGGCCCGCCCCCAGAGACTCTGAGTCAGTCCATCTGGGGTATCTGCATTTTAAACCAGCCTCAGAATCGCAGATGCTGGTGGTCCCTGGGCCAGCCAGCCAAATACTGACCATTCTGTGCACTCCTGTATATCCAAAGGCTCATGCGCCCCAAGCCTCCATCTCTCCCAGCCTCTGCCCTGATACTGTGTCTACTTTCACATAAGAGCAGCTCTCAGGCATTGGTAACACTTTTTCTCTTGGAACCTTAGTAATGAAAAGTCTCTAATGGTCCTAGATGGATAAGTTTCCCTGAATCAAAGAGAGGCCTTATTTCACTTTGGGCAGGCTGTTTAAAATTCACAAGTATTGTGAGTGTCTCTAGGTCCTGACAAAGCGGCAGGCCTTCAACCTCCCCCATCATTGCTTCTAATCCACGTCCGGGGAGAGGAAAATGCTTTTCCACTACCCCGCTGATGTTGTGTGAGAAGCATGCTCTGTTTCTTAGAGCAGGTGCCTAGCACTTTGTTCATGATCAACTATCTGAATTCACAACCTGGGTTTCCAGATGCCACAGGAAAGAAAATGTGGCAAAAAGAAGCTACCTCTGGTCGATTTAGAAAAAGCAGAGAGAAGCTAATGTGGAAACTGGCTCTTTTGTTTTCTCAAAAATCACTGATTGCACTCACTTCACCGTCAGCATTGTAACACCTTCAGCACCTTGTAGCATTTATCCATTTTCTTGTTTTAGTCACTACTTAGTGTTGCTGTCAGATTTTCATCATTTTTTTGCAAAACTCTTGACCAACATTCATGCAAATATCCCCAAAGAAAGGGAAGATGAGCTTTTCTGAGCCCCCCTCTGGCAGCCTGCATCCAGGTATTTATCCGGAATCATAAAGACTTTTGAAAAGACTTTACAGGTGTAAAAAGCTCTCAAAGAGATTGATTTACAAAATGCCAATGTTGGTCCGACCTCACTCTTCAAAAACTGGAGTTTCCGGAGGAGTGAATTTTAGGGGCCTAGGAACAAAGCCTCATAAGCTTAGGAAGGAGAGGTGAAGCAAAGAATTCCTTTGCTTTATACACAGAATAATTGAAAAAGGAGGCATGTAAGTGAGGAGTGTTGGGGAAGGGTGTTCATTCCTATGTTGAAAGAACAGAAAGGGACCATATTTTGCTTTTTATTTTTATTTTTTTTGGTGCAAGGCAGATGGGCTGTGGATTGACACTAAATAAATCCTTGAATAAATGAATCTCTCAGCTCTGGGGTGGGGGAGGTGTGGAGGGAGCGGGGATGGTAGGATGTGGCTTGTGCATATGGAGCAGATAACTTTTTAAGAAAAGAGGGATTAAAGCAAGAACCTCAGGGCATTTAATAACTGTGGCATTTTATTCTTGCTTTATGTGGATTATTGGGGATTACCTGCTAAAAGCAGGAGCCCAATCTCGCGTTACTATTTGACTCACCCCCCCCCCCGCCCCGCCCCGCCCCGCCCCCACCGTTTCCTCTCATTTAAAATCTTTTATCTCCTCCATGATTTTTATTTGGTTAAAGGCAGAAAACTCTGGAGCGTAAAAGAAGTTTTCCTGAGAAATGAAAGGTTCTACCCAACCAACCTTCCCTAAAGAACAGAAATGGGTTTTGCTGTCAAATGCAACCCTTATAAAATCGCAAAGCCCAATTAGAAGCATTCCAAAGTAGATCCAGACAAGACTTCTGCCGCCAACTGCAGGGGCCTGAAGCTCAGGAGAGCCGGTTGGTGGCAGAACATGGGCCCCAGCCCAGGCCTCCGCGGGCACACGCCGGCTCTTCCCTGCACCACGTGATCTCTGCAGATTTTCAGGGACTCCTGCCTTCGGAACCAGGCAAATGCTTGTGCCTTGCCTCAAATATTATAAATCACCTGAGGAAGAAACTGTACTTCAAAAAGAAAAGTCTTTCCTTGGGCTTCGCGGAGCCGGAAAGCAAGGAAATTCTAAAGCATAGCCTGGCAGAGGGAAGGTTGAGCCTCCTTAAAGTTCAGGTGGGGGATTCTAGCCGTATGGGAATCATTTGAAAAAGAAAGAAGTAGTAGTCTAGTAGTCTCAGGAACCACGATCTCATAAAGCAGTGGGCTTTGGAGCCACTTCCAAAATGGGGAGTCTAGTCCTGGTTCAGTTACTTATTTATAGTTTGACTAGAGACAAAGCAGTTAAATTCTTTAGGTCTCAATATCTTTATTTATGTAACAGGAATAACAACATCTCTCTCATAGACTTGTTATGAGTACGCATGACATAATACACTGAAATCTGTTTCCTTAGCTATTTAAACACTCAGTAAATATTACTTTCATTTTCCTGCTGCCTCTGCCTTCCTTCCACCTACCCCCTTAGTCCAACCCAAACTTCTCACTGCTGCTCACTGCTGCTGTGCCTACATGCCTCAGGGATTTATTTCATAATGTCAGATGGGGGATCATCTGATGAAACCTGCTAACATTGAGGAATTCCCTTAACAAACGTACTGGTAAGGCCTGCAAACTCTGAGGGCAGCTGTTCCAGGTGGTGACCATACTTTGCACCTGATAGGAAGGATTTCACCGCCAGAGAAACTGCCTCATAGTTTTGGTCCAGGTCCAGCTGGAAACAAGGGAAGGCGGATCCCCAGTGCAAATGTAGTCAGAGGGTAGAGAGCCAGTCAAGAGAGAGCAGCAGATGAGGCAATGGGGAGGCGGGGGAGTTGAGTCGGGGAGAAATCCAGGCCAAGGGGTGAGCCAAGGGGGACGACATGTTGACTTTAGAGGCAGAGTGAAGTCAGGGGAGGGGAGAGACTCTAAAGGCCCAGGAATTCTGCTGCAGGGACCTGAGGGCAGCAATCCTGCTAGAAGGATGATTTGAAGCTATGTTTACATAGTACTTGGTAATGATAAAGCTAATTCCTACAATGAAACCCACAAAATGGAGGCCATCCCAGTGGGCTGACCCAAGTCACAAATCTAAATCTAGGTCAGCCTCCTTACAGGAAACATCTCACCGCCAAGGAAGCCTAACATACACCAATCAGAGAGCCAGCCCTGCTTTAGCTAGCTCACCTTACCCTAGAAAATAGGCCCTGCTAGCATTATGAGGAAATTCCAGTCTCCTACCCAATTGTGCTCTGTTTCCTGGTTGCCTCTTGCCCCCCAAATCTCTCTCCCCGGAAGAGCACTCCACGGCTTGTGAGTTGTTTTCCCTTCAATGAAGGACATCAAATTCATTACTAAATTGTTTCTGTTTTGTCATTTGGTAGTATAAAAATGGTGTGAGGGGGATGTATTAGACCTAACAAAGATGATGAGAGAATGAATGAAGGAGTTTAAGGAAGGAGAGTGGCCGAAGCTTCTCCTGAGCTCACCCTGAACAGAAAGGGAGACTCAGGAAGATGAGCCAGACCAGTAGGAGGGAGGTGGGGCAAGGAATGAGGCCTTGAGCACACAGAGAAACTTGGCCTAAGAATCTGTATTTTTTTAAAGCTTCCCCAAGGATTCCATCTGGGAGCTCCTCCTCGAGTGGGGTCCTGTTTCGCATGACAGTGAGCCAGCAGAACCATCTGCCAGAGCTCCTTTCCTTCTCTCATTGTTATGTAAAGCCCATGTCTCTGTTCACTTTGTTTTCTTTCCTCAGGGACATTAACAAGGCATTAGAGGCACAATTCCTAAGGACCTATTAAAAGGTTTCACGCTAAAAAAAAAAAAAAAACAAAACCAAAAAACTGGCTGTAAAAAAGGAAATGAAAAAAAATTTTTTTTAAAGATTTTATTTATTTGACAGAGAGAGAGATCACAAGTAGGCAGAGAGGCAGGCAGAGAGACGGGGAAGTAGGCTCCCCGTTGATGAGAGAGCCCGATGTGGGGCTCAATCCCAGGATCCAGAGATCATGACCTGAGCCGAAGGCAGAGGCTTTAACCCACTGAGCCACCCAGGTGCCCCAGGAAATGAAAAATTAATACATGTTTAAATGCCTGCAAAATTCAAGTACCCATATAACTCCATTCATATTTTGTTATACATGAATTACAGTCAGATATTCAAACTCTGTTCCTCGGATTCTTCTACATAATGGGTATAGAGTAATAGCACCTTTCTCCTAGGGATTTTTTAAATCCTCACTTGACACTGGTGGGAATAAATGGGATGTTATATGGAAAGCACTATGCAGGGGGGCCCTGGGACACAGCGTGCCAGCTTAATGTTATTAACGATACTGTTAATGATAATGAAGTGGTGATGGGTCGATGAAAGCATACTTCTCCCATGCAGTGCGTTGAAGAAATCTCAGTGTACTAAGCATTTGTGACGTTGATAGTCCTCCCTCCAAAATACAGTGGAACGGCAGGCCAAAGCCAAACCGAAGCTCTCTATAAATAGACTCCCACCTTTCTGTTCTGGTTTGGCTGAGGAGGATGTGGCACGGGACTTTCAGGTCTCAAAGTGTGCCAAGCTCTTTCACATCCGTAATCTTCTTTCCTCCTCAGAGCTGTGAGTTCTGTGAGCGAGGCAGCGAGGGCCTGGCAACAAAGGAGAGCTCTAGAGGACCCCGGCTTGAGCTCTGCGATTTTGAACAAGTTGTTTAACCTTTTTAGGCTCAGTTGGCTCACAGGGAATCGAGAGCGAATTCCTGCATTGGGAAGTCCACAGTCTTGCGGGAATTAAAGGGAAACTGTATGTTAAAGTGCTAAACCACAGGCCTGCATATAAATATCTGATTTGCCCTTATTTTGGGAGATCAGGAAACTAACATTGACAGAAATGACCTGACATGTGCACAGTCTCTCAGCTTACAAGAGGGAAAGGCAGGACAGGAAATTGGGTCAGTGTGCCTTCCTTCACACAGCACAGTTTCCTGAGCTGCTTACATTCCCTGCAGGCCCTTCACTGCAAAGGCAAGTAAGGAAAAACTCAGGTCACCGGCAGGGTTTTGTGAAGCAGGCTTGGCCAAGAGACCACAGTATCCTGGCCCCATGGGTCAGGTCACCACTTCTTGGTGGGAAGTGTGGCTTCCTGTGTCAGCCTCTCCCCAAGCCCTTTGGGGATCTTTAACTCTTCGCTACATCCCAACTTATACTAGGGTCCTGAGGTGCAGTGGGGCCTAAGGTTCCTGCTAATGGACTAGAACATGTTACAAGTTTGGTAATGAATATATTTTTGCCTGAATTCAAGACAACAATAGCTACCATTTCTTGAGTGTTTCATACTTGGCCCACATTATCTCAGTTAATTCTCACTATAGCTCTCTGAGGACGTAAGCGTGATTACCACTATCTCCATCCTTCAGATGAGAAAACTGAGGCCCTTACAGGTTAGGTTATACTTCCAAGGTCGTGCAACCATATCTGTCAAAAGACAGGCAAGAAAGGAAGCAGTTCCATCTTCACTACCAAAGTATCTTTGGCAACATTGTGGACAACAAAAGCCATGTCCTTTTTCTCTTATAATTTGTTGAATAACCTACACAGCTTCTCTTTAGTAGGTCTGAGTGGGACAAGGTTGTTCCTGTTGATTGACAGGGATTTTAGCATGAATATTTAATGGACAGGGCAGCCGGTGCACTCGGCTAATGTAATATTTCAAGCTCTGCTTTCATGCTGAAGGGATTTGCCCTCCCTTAATGCATGTCTACATCCTGTCCCAGTCCTTCCAACAGCATTTTCCACACAGATAATGCCAGTTCAGGGAGCCTCTTTTTCCCAGCTCTCAGTTTAAGATAGTACTTTCTCTTATCTTGAGATAAGGATTTTTGTGATGACAGAAAGCCACTGGGCATTGTCTTGTTTTTTTTTTATCATTTCCTGTCCAGGCCCTCCATGCCTTCTTGGTTACAACCCATTGACAGAATCAGCTTGGCTGATATCATTCAGATGAACCGTTCACACCTTCAGCATTTCTATCTCTATCATCTCAATCTCTATCTCCATCTCTGTCTCTATCCTAGTCTCTATCTCTTCTTTCAACCAAGCCAGTCAGAGGAACAAAGGACTCTGTCACCAAGGTATCCCCTCTCCTTTGCCATGTTTCTGAAAATTCTTGAAGAGCAATTGCATACAACTGACATTATGCTTTCAGTGAAAGATGAAATACTTTCCCTCTAAGATCAGGAATTGGCAAGGATGTTTTCTCCTACGCTCTCTGTAAGGCAGATAAATGAATACATTCAGACTGGAAAGAAATAGGTAAAACTGTCTTCATTCACATGATACAGCACTGTATGTAGAATATCCCAAAGAATCTACAACAAACTACTAGAACTAATAAATAAGTTGAGTTAGGTCCTAAGATGCAAGAGCTACACACAAAAGCCAATTCTATTTCTATATATGCGCATTCAGCAATCCAAAAATAAAATTAAGAAAACAATTGCTTCCACAATAACATAAAAATAGATCTAGAAATCTATTGCTAAATTTAATTTAGGGGCGCCTGGGTGGCTCAGTGGGTTAGAGCCTCTGCCTTCAGCTCAGGTCATGATATCAGGGTCCTGGGATTGAGCCCCGCATCGGGCTCTCTGCTCAGCAGGGAGCCTGCTTCTCCCTCTCTCTCTGCCTACTTGTGATCTCTCTCTCTCTGTTAAATAAATAAAATCTTTTTTAAAAATAAATAAATAAATAAATAAATTTAATTTAAAGGTGGAAGACATTCACTAAAAAGGACAATACATAGATCAGACTCATTAAAGAACATCTAAATAGATAGAAAGACACCTCAGGTCTATACATGGGAAGACTCAATATTGTTAAGGTGACAATTCTCCCCAAATTGGTTTATAAATTCAGTACATTCCTATCAAAATCCCAGCCTTTTTTGTATATATTGACAAATTGGTCCTAAAGTTTCCGTGGAAATGCAAAAGAACTAGAACAGCCAAAACGATTGCTAAGAGAACAAAGAGACCTTCAAGCAGTCACTAACAAAGCTTTCTATAAAGCCACAGTAGTCATGTAGTCAAGACAGGGTAGTATTGGCTCAAGGATAGGCATATAGATCCATGAAACAGAACTGAGAGTCCAGAAACAAATCTCACATTTACGGTGAATTGATTTTCAAGAGAGATACAGAAACAACACAATGAGCAAACTGTAACCTTTCCAATACATACTGCTGGAATTGGATATCCATGTGCAAGATATCCCTCCCTACAACTGGATATCCTTATACAGAAAAATGAACTTACCTCACAGATATGCAAAGATTATTTTAAAGACCTCAATATAGGATCATGAACCTAAGGGTAGTTGTTAAAATTATAAAACTTCTAGAAGAAAATATAGGAGACAATCTCTGTGAGTTTAGATGAGGCCAAGTTTTCTTAGATACAATGCCAAAAGCAAATCACCAAAATGAAAAACTTTGCCACTTCAGAAAACACCATTAATCTGATAAGGCACTTATATCTAGAATATGAAAGAACTCTTATAACTCAACAATAAAAAATTAATGAAATTAGAAAATGAGCCTGACATTTGAACGGACATTTCTCCAAAAATACACAAATGGTGAATACACACATGAAGAGTGGCTCAGCATCAGTAGTCATTAGGAAAATACAAATTAACACCACAATAAGATACCAATTTACATCTGCTAGAATGATGATGATAAAATAAAGAGAAATAATAGCAAATATTGGTGAAGAACCCTCGTACACTGCTGGTGGCATTGTAAAATGGTGCAGTCCATTGCAAAATCGTTTGAAAGTTCTTCAAAATGTCAAACATAGAGGTGTCATCTGACCCAGCAATTCCAGACTTAAGTATCTACCCAAGATAAATGAAAATAGATGCCCACACTAAAACTTGCACACGAATGTTCATGGCAGCATTATTCATAATAGCCAAAAAGTAGGGACAACCCAAATGTCCATCAATTAGATGAATGACTAACAAAATGTGATCTATTCAGGCAATGCAACATTATCATTAATAAAAAAGAATGAAGTACTGATATATGTTACAAAGTGGATGACTTCCAAACCATTATGCTAAGTGAAGGCAGCGAGTCACAAAAGACCACAAATTGTATAATCCCTTTTATAGGAAATGTCCAGACCAGGCAAGTTTCCAGAGACAGATGCATGTTTGCCAGAGGCTACGGGGAGGAGAGAATGGAGAACAACAGCTAATGAGTACAGTGTTGCCTTTGAGGATGATGAAAATGTTCTACAATAAGAATATGGTGATATTACACAGCCCTGTAAGTATACCAAAAGCCATTGAATTGTACAGTTTAAAGAGGTGAACTTTATGATATGTAAATTGTATCTCAATAAAACTTAAAAAACGAATAACAACAACAAAAGACACCATTAAGAAAATGAAAAGGCAAGACATGGACTGGGAAAAGATACATGTAAATCACATAGATGGACAAGAGCTTGTATCCAGAATGTATGAAGCACATTTATAACTCAATAATAAGACAAATGATCCAATTATAAAATGAGAAAAAGATTTAAGTAGACATTTCACTAAGAAAAATAAACAAATGGCTAATAAACACATGGAAAGATGCTCAACAGCATTTGTTTAGTTACCAGGCAAATGCAAGTTAAAACTATAATGAGATACCCCTTAGTATTCCGTAGAAGGACTACTATCAAACAGACAGAGAACACTCAGTGTTGGGAAGGATGTGTAGAAATCGGAACTCTCATACTCTGCTGATGGAAATGTAAAAATGATACAGCCAATTTGGAAAACAGTTTGGCAGTTTCTTAAAAAGTTTAACATTAAGGTACCATACAATATTATAAGAATGCGAATATCATATTCACAATTCCACTACGAAGAATCTAGAGAAATGAAAACATATAGTCACACAAAGGCATATTTGTGAATCAGCCCCGGAAATAATCCAGATGTCTAACAACTGAGGAAGGTGTTGTACTTTACAAAACATTTTTCTTTTTTCTCTATCTATAGTCGTTTACTTAAATGGACTATTATTTTACAAATAAACTACTGAAATACTGTTTGGAGAAAATTCTCCCTAGTCTAAGGCACTGATTGTCTTCATTCCAGACCATTTTTTCCAGGGAGGATTGTTAAGCAAGCAGGTGTGGGAGACTGAGATAGTACCTGGCTGTGAAGCAGGGGGATGATTTGTTTGATGTCCAGTTTAATCAAGGTAATGTCTCTCTCCAGGGCAAATGGTGGGTGGGTTTGCTTGCAGCCCATTACAGAAAATGGGGGTCTCCTAAACTTAGAATTCCTCATCTTTGACATAAACCCACTGACATGGCTCCATGTGGCCCCACTTGCAGCACACCTGTGGGACTTGAGGGACAGAGGGAATTAGCACAAAGGTGAAGCTTGAGCGGCCTACTGGGCCACAAGGAATAAAGTCCTTTCTCCCTTTCCCGGAGCCAGAGTCTCATGTCTTCAGTCCTGAAATTGTGGCAGGCTAACTTGTTAGTTTGCAATGAGGATGAAATTTCAGACCTTCCATGGTTCTTTTTTCTTTCTTTTTTTTTTTTTTTACTATTTTATTTATTTATTTGAGGGAGAGAGAGAGAGACGTCGAGTGTGGGGAGGGGCAGAGGGAGAGAGACAAATGGATTCCTTGCTGAGCAGGGAACCCTATGCGGGGCTCAATCCTAGGACCCTGAGATTATGACCTGAGCGGAGTCAGATGCTACCCAAGAGCCCCAAGACCTTCCATAGTTCTTGGCATACAAACTACAACTTCGATGAATCTCAAAAATATCATAAGTGAAAGAAGCCAGATGCAAAAGACTATTGTAGGATTCCATTTACATGAAATAGCCAGAAGAGGTAAATTACAGAGACAGAAAGTAGATCACTGATTCCCGTGGGCTTAGAATGGGAGCGGACTGACTGTAAGTGAACGTGAGGAAACTTTTTGGGAAATAGAAATATTCTTTTTTTTTTCTTTTTAAATATTTTATTTATTTATTTGACAGATTGAGAGAGAGAGATCACAAGTAGGCAGAGAGGCAGGCAGAGAGAGAGGGGGAAGGAAGCAGGCTCCCTGCTGAGCAGAGAGCCTGATGTGGGGGCTTGATCCCAGGACCCTGAGATCATGACCTGAGCCAAAGGCAGAGGCTCTAATGCACTGAGCCACCCAGGCGCCCCAGGAAATAGAAATATTCTTAAACTGGTTTGCGGTAATATTTACACATGTCTCTATGCTTACTAAAAATCATTAAACTGTATGTACACTTACAATATGTGAGTTTTTATGGTATGTAAGTTATACTTCAATAGCTACTTAACACACACGGTAAGATGCTATTTCATGCTCACAAAAATCACAAAATTAAGATGACTGGCCACCATGTGGATCAGCCAGGATGGAGAGCAACACTCATGCATTGCTGGTTGAAGTGTAAAATGGTGCAACCACTTTGAAAAACCATTTAGCAGTTTCTTGAAAAGTTAACACGCATCAAACCTATGAGCCAGTAATTCTGCTGCCTAGGTTTTTACTCACAAGAAATGGGAATATCTGTCTATAAAAGGGGACAAGGGTAGGCTGCCCCAAGATGGGTCACTGGCATGAAGATTATTTTGAGTTAAAAAGCCATCAAAACCCAGCAGATTCAGGAAAAGCCCTTTACCTCTTCTACAATTGCCTAAAAATAATTTAGATAGAGGACCTGCTCCAGGAAGAGAGCTATCACCATAGAACTACATTATACTATGAAGTGGGTAACTGTAGATAGGGAGGAACCTAGGAAGGCCTGTCTGATCAAAGGGCTTCAAATCCCATTATTTCTGAGTGGCCCAATCAGAAACATTTGTTGACCAAACCTTTACTCTTTTTCATCTTCCTGTGAATTGCATTCCTTCACTTTGAAGTCCCAGACCCCTACTCCTTTCTCTTTAGTTTAGGATGACATATATACCTCACTTTGCCTGCCTTTGGAATTTCCGTGTCTGTGTGGATTCCCCATAGGTATGCTATTAAATTTGATTTTCTCCTGTGAATCTGTCTCATGTCCATTTGATTCTCAGTCCAGCCAGAAGGACTTTGAAGGAAACAGGAAATTCTTGTTCCCCAACAACATATTCTGGATGTTTATGGCAGCTTCATGTATAATTACTCAAAACTGGAAACCTAACCAAATGTTTATCAACTGATAAATGAATAAACAAATGATGGTATATTCATACAATGGAATACTATTTGCCCCATCCCCCACCTCCACAAGTAACTGATATGTGCAACAACATAGATGAGTCCCACAGCCATTACACTGAGGAAAAAAGGAAACCAGATACAAAGAACATAGGAAGAAGTATAATTCTGTTTAAGTGAAGTTCTGGAATAGGTAAAATCATCTACAGCAACAGAAATCAAATTAGTGCTTGTGAGGCATGACAACGAAAGGAAGGGACGTGGGAACTTTTGGGGGACCCACAAACGTTTGATATGTTGATATACACTTGTCAAAAGTCAACCTGTGTGCTTAGCATGTGTAAATTTTATTCTAAGTAAATTGTACCTTAATGAGGTGAAAAAAAGTTAGCTTATTATCTTCCCTTGAAATTGCCTCTATCATGGATAATAACATCCTCCCACTTAACCATCCTCCCAAACTGTGAAGATTTTGTTGACTTTTCCTTTTTCTTTATCTTCTAAATCCAGTTAGTCATAGGTCCAGTGGATTTGCTCTTGGAAGTCTTTCCCTTCATTACCATCTTCTCACCCATACTGTAGCCTATTGTTTTCACACAGAAAAAACCCGAGGCAGAGAGGGGAGAAGGAGAGAGAGAGAGAAGTAAAAGGAGGGAGAGGAGCAGAACTTATAATAATGAATTCCTTGTCTGTCTGTTTGTTCATTTTTTTGTGGGAGGTAGGATTCGAACTTAAGCCCTGTTTCGTGTTTCTGTTCTTTGCAACAAACGCTGAGGTAGAATGTTGTCGTGGTTAATAGCTTGGACTCTGGAGCCAGAAGGACTGGCCACCAATGAATCCCTGCTCTGTCACTTACTGTGTGACTCGAGGCAAGTTGCTTAATCATTCTGAACTTCAGGTTCCCTGTTATCACTATACTACTACTGCTTCTGCTACTAATGAAACAACCACACCTTTCTGCTCCGTAAGCATTTTTATTGCCATTCCGTCATTGAATATTTTCTCAAAACAAACCAAAAGAACAATGTTTTAGATGCTATACTAGAAGTCGTGACAGCATGCTGTGGGAGGATTGAAGAAGTGCATCCCACAGTTAGACAAACTTTCAAGTTTGAAAGCATAGTCTTCAACCCTGCCTTCATCAACTCCATGTTTGGGGAGTCCCCAAATCACCGTTAGGTTTTATAATTGGCTCTAAAGACTCAGAACTCACAGAAAGCGGTCATAATTCAGTTACAGGGAAAGAATATAGATAAAAATCAACTAAAAGTAGAGACCCATAGGGCTGAGTGTGAGAGGGCTTCAGATTTGAAGCTTCCATTGTCCCCACCCCAGAGAGTCAGGATGTTACCTCCCAGCATCAGTGAATGACAATGCTCACAGGGAATTCCGACCAGGGAGGCTCCCCTGAGCTTCAGTGACCAGAGTTTTCACTGGGGGTTCATGACATAGGCATGGCTGATTGATTGGTACAAGAGTGAACTCAGTCTCCAGGTCCAATGACACTACATGACCCAAAGCCCTGACCCTAAGCACGTTGTTGGTCTTTCTTGTGTAGACAGTCCCTGCCCTAAACAAAGACACTCCTACCAGATATGACAGAGTGCATCCCAGAAGCTGAGAGCAAAGATCGGAACTTGTCTTTGGATAAAGCCAAATTTGTTAGAACACAGGACCTAACCCAGATTTGAAAGCCAGCTATGGTTTATGATTAGGGTTAAGATAAATTAAAGTCCTTAGAAGAATTTGGTAAAAGCCATACTGGATTGATTTATTACTATTATTTTTATGTGTTTTTTTAAAAAAATAATTTTCTGGTGTATTTAAATAGCAATGGCAATAATTCTTACCCTTAAACTTCTGTGTTATCCTGGCCACCCCTTTCTTCTTTCTTCCTGTTATCTCCTGATGAATATCTAATGTTTTCCTAAAATTAGAAAGTTCTTAAGGTTTGTAAGAAAAGCTGAACTGAGGGTTAAACACACATTTTACTTGGAAGAAAGGAACAGAATGGCCAAAATCAAGTGTGGGAGTTTATCTGTTTTTAGTAATCTATGCTTTAGTCTATATTGCTATAGATAATTGAGAGTTGTCCAAGATTGGTTTTTGTAAGTGATTAATTTTACTTGATTTTTACATGACAGTCATTTGGCAAAGAAGTTTCTAAATAATTCCTCATTTCAGCAATAATAGGCAAGAAAAGAAGATCAAATCCGTGAACTATTTACTTAGATGAACAGAAATACCCTTTTTAGAAATAATGGATATGCAAGATTTAGCCATTAAAGGGTTAGGGTGAAATGAAAATCCTCTCAATAATAGTTGAAATCTGAGAAAATCTTTCAAGGAAATTAAACACTTGATCGAAAAGAGGAAAGGGTTATTGGTGAGAGCTAAAATTAAACAGTAGAGCTGTTTGAGAAGAGGCCTCAATTATAAGAAGCAGGCAGTTAACAATATCCTCTCAGGGATCTGTGTTTTCTCAAGACCTCTCTTTGGGGAAATGCAATAGTTTCATTTTCTTCTCATTAAGATAGGAAACAGCACCTCACCTTTGAAAAATGTGAAGAAAACTTTAACATTTTGAAAAAAAATCAAAATTAAGAAGGAAGAATTTAGAAGTCTGTTTCCAGTATAATCTAAGACTAAGAACCACCCCAAATTGAGGGTATAGGACACTATAAAAGCATACTTCCATCAAATTTTATTTTGTAAACAGATTTAAAAAAAAAAAAAAAAGCAAAGGAATAGCGATTTATACTTTGTTCACAAAACTAACCA
>CM053606.1:66256823-66335716 GCA_028646535.1 Procyon lotor | reverse complement strand
GGGGGGGGGGGGGGGGGGGGAGGAGGCTCCCTGCTGAGCAGAGAGCCCGAAGTGGGCTCGATCCCAGGACTCTGAGATCATGATCTGAGCTGAAGGCAGAGGCTTTAACCCACTGAGCCACCCAGGCGCCCCAATAAATCTTTTTTTTTTTTAAAATGTGCAAATCCCTAAAATGAGTTGGTTATTTGAATCCTTTGTTAACCTCTCATCACATGACCCTGAGGAGAAAAAACCACTTTTCCTGTGCTGTATTTGTCTATTAGAAAAAAAGAGAATGAGACTACTTTCTAGTGAAAAAGTTACTGTCATTATCACTTACCCTCATCATCTTCAGTACAAGTACTACATACCAAATGCCAACTATGTGCTTTCCACACAGTTGCTTTATTTTATTCTCATAAAAGCACTAAAGGTTTGGGGCACCTGGGTGGCTCAGTCGTTAAGCGTCTGCCTTCGGCTCAGGTCATGATCCCAGAGTCCTGGGATCGAGCCCCGCATCGGGCTCCCTGCTCTGCAGGAAGCCTGCTTCTCCCGCTACCATTCCCTCTGCTTGTGTTCCCTCTCTCGCTGTGTTTCTCGCTGTCAAATAAATAAAATCTTTAAAAAAAATAAAAATAAAAAAAAAAAAAAGCACTAAAGGTTTAAGTATGATTGTTCTCACTTTATAGATAAAAACTTGGCACTCCGAGAATTCAGATGGTAAGCAACCCAGTTAAAAGAAAACCTAGTTCTGTGGGGCTCTAGATGTCCCCACTCTTTATTCCTGCCCCCATGGGTCAATAGTGGAGTATTTCCTATGAATAGTTCTGTCTGTACTACTGCCAATGTTCAGGACTGGCACCCCTCATACTTGTGTTCACAGTCAGCTCACTACCTGGAAGGACAAGGGCTCTGCCATGTCTGTGGGCCTAAGGTTAATGGAAGATGGGTCCCTGCATTTCATTGGGGAATGAGCAGTGTGAAGCAGTTCAACTTAACTTAGTTGTGAAGAGAATTCTGACGCATCTGGGCCTGAGCTGCAGGCTGGCCAGTCCCTGAATTGAGCTAAATGAACTGACTGTTTGGTCCTGGGCCAATTCTCTCCCACCCTTCACCCCAACACCACCTGTCAATAATAGGTGCCTGACACCTCCTAATATTCAAAATTCTTTCTAATGTTTCCACATCAGCATGCCTTCTATTACAGCATACTTTTTTTTAGGTAAATATACAAACAAAAAATATTTCGCTGGTATCTTCAGTCGGAATTCTTTGTTTCCATGAGACAAAACCCCAATTTATGTCTAAGAAAATGGATAAATCTGTGGACTCACAGAGCTGAACTGTGGGACAGGCAGGACGAAGCTGGCCTGAGGAAAGACCTGATCCAGAGACACCAGCACCCCCAGGTTGTCTCTCTGTCTCTTCATGGGGGGCACTGTTGGCTCTGGGCCCACACTCTCAGGGAGCCACAACCAGAAAGGAGAAAGTATGAGTGAATCTCTATAGCTCCTCTTTGAAAAGTTCTGGGAGACAGTTGTGACGTTCCCGTTTGGATCATACAGATCATGTCCAATATCTGGAACCAATCACTGGGGCCAGGGAGGCTGTCATATAAGATGGCAGCTCCATTTAGACCATTGGCTTAGAGTGCAGAGAGGAGGAGTGGTGCCTGCAAGGAAGGGGGCAACATCAACATGGACACCAAGAGAATTATTTGCAGCTTCTGCAGTCCTAGTCTACCACAGGGTATCTGGAGCAGGAGCTACATTCTAACATCAGCCTGAGGCTAAAACATCACACATCTCAAAACCATCCTTAAAAAAAATCTCTAAAATGGGTATACAACCCTAATTCTTAGTCACACTAAAGATTAAGAAAACACCCAACTTGATTAAAGGAAAGAATAAAATAAATGTCTACAGACTGATGTTTGGGCAGTCCAGTGAGCTTGCTTTTAAGGAAGTAATCACACCTGTTCCCAAGAATGGGAGATACAGAGAAAATTCTACACGTGCTCCTCTTTGTCCACAGGGTACACTTGGTTCTTTTTAAATATGAAGCTTCTGCTACCTTCATGCATCTCAGTAAAAGAATTTGTTGTGACATATGAGAGGTCTGTGTAAGTACAGAGCACAGGATCTGCTCATAGAAGGTACTCGGTAAACATCTGCTGGAATCAAGAACCAATCATCCTCAAAAGTAAAGAGAAGTTTCTTTGTTGGGATTGGCATCTTGTGTTGTGGCCCCTCCAAGCCTCGACCACAGCATGCTTCTTTGGGTTTGGACTTCTGTCAATGCAATCGTTTGCTACAGGAGCTTGACACAGCATGGGTTTTGTGCCAGGAGAGGCAACATGAGGGGTATGTGTTGGGATGGCCTGAGGAGCCTAAGTTCTCTGCTGAAATTAGCCATTAAGCTTTAGGCAAATCCTTTCAGTCCTCTGGGTCTGTTTCCACTCTGGCAAAATTGGGATTCTAATACCTCTTCATCAATAAAGCTGTTGGAGGGAGATTAAATTAGATAGCATCCAGCTAACATCCAGCTCTGATGTAATGGATTTCTTTCCTTTTTGGGAAGGGATTGGATTGTGTCAGACCTCAGGACACCAATACCCAAAGAGAGTATGGGACGCCCATGGGCACATCTGGCAATGAAATGGTTAAAGAAGCAGCTTCTGTTTCAAAAAGAGAGAGGTGGAATGCCCTTCTTCGCTGCCCCCTGTTCACCACAGAGGTAGCTTCTCCGTTTCTATCAAGCGGCCAAATGATTATTTTCAAGTATATGGAATTGTGCCTCGTGAGAAAAAAATCATTTTTGATTTGGATTTCCGTGTGTGCAGGAAATGCGATGTCGGTGAAGAGACTTGGCTACTGAGCTAGGAAAGTGTATGGTTTTTAAAAGCATTCAGGACACATTGTTGATTGCTACATATCTTCATTCGTTAATTCATTTATACTTGACCACTTGTGCTAGCAATCTTTTTTTAATGTTTCATGGCTGGCAGTTGAGTTTCTTCCTTTCCTGACTCTGGGATTAGCCCCTTTAATCTCTCCTGATAGCTCTGAAATAGTTTACTATTGTTCATTAGACTGCAGCTCATGTAAACATGTTTAATGCATGTTATGATTATGAGGACCCCTTTTGGCCCAGAGAAACCCAAATGTGGCACAAATATTCATAACACATGGCCTCTGGAAAATACCTGGCTTGGAGATCTAAGCCAATGTGGAATTAATTTGATGCGATTCAATCTCTTGGAAACATTGTCTAATATAATTGCCTTAACATTATATTACTGATTGGTTAATTTAGATAGAAATGGTTTTTTTGATAAGCATAAATTAGAATCCTGTGCTGATTTTGCAGAGGAGATTAGGTTATTCATTTCATTTTAATGGCCTTGCAGGACTCCAGTTCAATTGTTGGTGAAGTACAGTTGCTGCCCAGTAAATCGACACCTGGGCTTAATGAGTATCTTGGGGTAATCATTCCAACATGCCATAGACCTAAGCAGCCACCCTCATTTTTAAGAACGTAAATCATGTGCTATTTATTTTCTTGGGCCATGAATTCCCTGTCATCGTATCTCATCTCGGAGACACATGCTGTCTGCAACAAATGGAACATTCGTGATCATTACGTATGTTAAAACACTCAGACACTAAAGAAAGGTACAGCAAAGGTCCTCAAACTGTTCCTAGAAGATGGCTTAGCACATACCCATCAGTTATCCCGCTCAATCACAGACCCAGTGAGTCTGCCTACACCAGAATGCAGGACAAGAGCCGGCAGATGGAGTGATAACTGTAATCCACAGAGGACATGAAATCTGACGGGGCTGAGACCTGGCCATTCAGTATGCTTGGTCCTCCCACTTCCTTGCCTTATTTGTGTGTCCAAGAGGAGCAGCAGCATGAGACTCATATTTATTTGCCAGGGTGAGAGTGAGCAGGTGGAGCATTCCAGAAGAGAGACCAGGAGACACAGAGACCTAGAGATGAAAGACAGCATGAAATACAGAAATAAATCCAGGGGAGCTGGGAATGCAGACTGTAAGGAGTGGGGTAGCATATGGAGAATAGGGCAAGTCGGCAAGGGTTTTGCCCGTTCTAAGGGCAGTGGGAAACTCCTGAGGAGCATTAAGTAAGGAAGTCACATAATCAGATCTAATGGGACAGAGAATAGATTGTAAGGGGATCAGGAGTGTATCCAGGGAACCCTTTGCAATAATCCAGGTAGAGAGTTAGGTCTTCATGAGTGGGAGTGGGAGACATAAGGGAAGATTTGGCCAGGGATGACTGACTTGAGGTGGGAGTTGGGGGGCGAGGGAGAGGCAAGAAGAGCTCCCAGGTTTTTGGCTTGGGCAACGGAGTACCAGGGCGACACTGGAGCAGCCGCAGGGTTTTCATCTGTTTTGTTACTGCGTGTTTACTTTGCAGGGTAAGAAATATGAACATGAGTTCAGTTTCAAGCACACTGGGTTTGAAGTGTCTGTGAGATACCGGAGCAGAGACTGGTTTAGGAGTCATGGGGGGGGAGGGGGGCGGGTGTTTGCTGGAAGGGGCTTGGTGGTGGCCAGGGTCAGAGAGAAGGGCTGATCTGAGAGCCATTGGTATAAAAATGGCAACTTGGGAGTTTTAGAAGTGAGCTGAAATCCTTGGAGGAGAGAGAATTTCAAAGAAAGAGGAGGCTTTCTAGCATCTTTCCTAAGGAAAGGCTGACAAAGGGGATGGAGAAGGAACAGTCAAAAAGCTAGGAAGAAACCAGGAGAAGGTGGTAACTTGCAAACCTAGAAAGAAAGATTTGGTGAATATTATCCTGTTTCCCGCCTATGCCTGGAAGGCCGGAAGTTCCCCTAAATAGAGCATGTCTGCCTCAGACTTCTGGATCTGACCCTGGTCCTACTCCTCCCACAAAGCCATAGATGCAACAGTTGAACAGCAACCACTTACCACAATTACCATTTGGAAGCTCTACTCTGGCCTCTGTGGAGGACAGAAAGAGGTTAAAGAAGTGGGCCCTGTGCTCAAGGAACTCACTCTCTTGTAGAAGGGTCAAGAAATATTTTCATAGAGAAATAATTCAGAGGGCAGGGCCATGTGAGTATTCACTTCCAAAAGGCTCATACACTGGATGTCGTAAGAGTTTAAAGGAAGCAGAAACTGCTGTGGCCTGAGAGTCAGAGGAAATGTGGATTTGAGCTAGCAAGGGCCACGTCCTTAAGGTCTAATTAACCTGACATTTCGGGCCGACAGAAATCGCTCAAGCACAGAGCCCCCGGGTTGGCAAATCAGACCTAGCTGTGAAGGATCCTCCGCCAGGGCTCCCCTTTACTGTCGCCGGACTCCCCACAGGCTTCCAGGCTCTGCGGGAGGCCCAGGCACACCCTCACCCACCCTGCTCCTCCTGCTTGCATCTCTTCGCACATATACACTCACACAGTCTTTCCAGCTTCCACATCTTTGTTCATGTCCCCTCTGCTTTGAATACTCACTTTCCCCTCCATCTGCCTCTGGGGCTGAGGCTGACCTAAGCTCTCACTGGAGGGGGCGGTGCTCATCTGCATCCCACCTTGCCACCCCCCCTCCCCACGTAGCAGGAGCAAACAGATTTCCGTGAAGACCCCTAACAACACTCTGCTCTAAATGTCTAATTGTTCCTGTGGCTGTCACCCCCTCCCCCAAGTGGACAGTTTCCACCAAGGCAGAAGCTGGCTTTCTTGTTTTTGTATTTTAACATCACTCCGGCATCTAACCCAGACAATATATTTCTGTTGACAATGTTCATAAACCAAATGAACTACAGATGCTCCACTTTGCTGTGTTACATTCGACTTAACTGACAGTCAACCTTATACTCCTTCGGTAATGCAATAAAATGCAATAAAGCACGAGAGGTATGGAAACACAAAGTAGCCGGGGGCAAGCTTGAACACCACGGGGATGGAAAGCATTAGATAAGCGACTGGTGCCTGAAGGAGAGCCCCCTCCCCCCTTCTGGGTGCTCTCCGGCTTAGTTACTGTCAGCAAGCTCAGAGGCTCAGAGCGGTTCACACTGCTCAAATTTGCAAAGCGCCAAGTATTAATGAGAGTGTGAGAGCAATTTACAAGCATGAGAAATCCATTTTAAAACAAAAAAGGAAAAGAGTAAAGTATTAAAAACCATTAATAGCTCATTTTTCGTAGGGACTTACTACATGCAACCTATTCTTGTTTAAGTTTTTGGACCAGAAAAGTTGGTGTCGTTGGGGAAGCGTATATGTGTGTGTGTTTCTGAAGGAGAAGGTGCCAACTTAAAGTCAAGACATTAAAAAGAAATTATTACCAGTTTCTGGCATTATTTTTAAAGAAAGATAAGAGGACGATAGAAGTAAAGAGCAAACAATTACTAAATGTTAGGCAATCTTGGGAGTCATATTTTATATTTATATTTTATTTTATCAAATCAACATGACCACTTGGGATGTACCTGTATCCTTATCCTCCTTTAGAGAAGAAGAAATCTGAGGTTTGGAGAGGTTCTATAACTTGCCTAAGTCCCTGGGTTGTAAGTGGCAGGGCTGGGATTTGAACCTAGGCCTCAGTCCTTTACTATTATTATTATTTTTAAATAGAACTCACATATAGCTGTGTAAGTTAAGAGTATAGAACGTGTTGATTTGATACACATATATTGCAATACGATTGTCACCACGTCGTCAGCTAAAACCTCTATCACATTACGTAATTACCATTTTTTTTTGTGGTTAGAATGATTAAGATCTAATCTCTTTACAATTTTGAAGCTTATAATACAATATTTTTTGTTTTATAATTAAATACATTATAATTTGCCAGCTGAATTATCCTGATAATCACTTCTCTTAGAGGTCACAGCAAGAAAAATCATCAAATAAACATACGAAACTCATTAACAAGAGAGTTACTACAGATCAAAACAAAGATTTGTTTTTGTTGATAATGCTATCAAACGTTTAAGAAATAATACAAATCTTACAAAAACTCAGAAAGTGTAAGAGGAGAGAATACCACATACATCATGAAGCCACATATCCTTGATACAAAAATTGGACAAAGATAAGAAAACATTTACAGACCAAAGTTTCTCTGGAACATAGACACAAATGTCTTAAAACAACATTCACAAATCCAACAACAAAACAATAGTGTTGAATTAATCACTATGCTGTGCATTCCATCTCCACAACTTACCTACTGGTTGCAAATGTGAACCTTTGAACAACATCTCAATTTCCCTACCCTCAGCCCCTGAAAACCACCATTCTACTCTCTAATTCTGAGTTTGGCTTTCTTAGATTCCATATGTAAGTGACATAATGCAGAATTTATCTTTCTCAGTCTGACTTATGTCACTCATCATAAGATCTCTCCATGTTGCTGCAAATGGCAGGATTTCCTTCTTTCTCATGGCTGGATACTATTCCATCAGATATTCACAAACCATTTCTTCTTTGTCCATTTCTTCTTTGTCTGTCATCCATTGATAGACACTTAGGTTGTTTCCATGTCTTGGCGGTTGTGAATAATACTTTAATAAACGTGAAAGTGCAGATTTCTTTTCAATATCATGTTTTTATTTCCTTTGGAGATACACACACACACACACACACACACACACATATATATATACATATACATACATACATTTATATACACATACATACATACATATATATATACACACACACCCAGAAGTGAAATTGCTGGATCATATGGTAGTTGTATTTTAATCTTTTGAGGAACCTCCGTACTATTTCCCATAGTGGCTGAACCAACTCATTCCCACCAACAGTGCTCAAGGAACTCCTTTTCTCTATACCCTCAGGAACATTTGTTATCTCTTGTCTTCTTGATGATAGTTATTCTAATGGGTGTGAAGTAATATCTCAACTGTGGTTTTGATTTTCATTTCCCTGATGGTTAATGATGTTAAGCATCTTTTCATGTGCCTGTTGGTCACTTGAATGTCTTCTTTGGAAAAATGTCTATCTGGTTCTTCTGCCCATTTAAAAAATCTGTCTGTTTTTTGTTATTGAGTTGAACGAGTTCTTTATATATTTTGGAAATTAACCCCTTATCGAATATATGGTTTGAAAATACTTTCTCCCATTCTATAGGTTGCTTTTTTATTTTGTTGATTTGTTTCCTCTGCTGTGCAGAAGCCTTTTAGTTTGATGTAGTCCCACTTGGTTTTCTTTTGCATTTATTGCTTGTGCTTTTGGTGTCTTCTAGTGGTTTTACAGTATCAGATCTTATGCTTAAGTTTTTAATCAATTCTGTTCATTTTTGTGAGTGGTGTAAGATAGGGATCCAATTTCATTTTTCTGCATGTGGTCATCCAATTTTTCCAATACCATTTATGTAAGAGACTATTCTTTTTCCATTGAGTATTCTTGGCTCCCTTGTCAAATATTAGTTGAACATATATGCAGGAATTTATTTTTAGGATCTCTATTCTCTGTTCCATTGGTCAGTATGTCTATTTTTGTGACAGTATCATACCATTTTAATTACTATAGCTTTATAGCATAGTTTGCAACCAAGAAGCTTATCTTCATTTCTTTTTTTCAAGGTTACTTTGGCTATTGGGGTCTTCTGTGGTTCTATAAAAATTTTAGAATTGCTTTTCTATTTCTGTGGAAATGACATGGAATTTTAATAGGACTTATATTGAATTTATAAACAGCTTTGGGTAAAGTAAGCATTTTAACAATATTATTCTTCTGATTTATGATCATGGGATATCTTTCCATTTGTGTCTTTAATTTCTTTCATCAAAGTATTATACTTTTTAGTATGTAGGTCTTTCACTTCCTTGGTTAAATTTATTCCTAAGTATTTCATTGTTTTTTGATGCTATTGTGAATGGGATTGTTTTCTTTATTTCTTTTTCAGATGTTTCCTTGTTTAGGCCTGTCCCAGTTCTGAAAACCATATTCTCTCCATTACACCAGACTATATGTAATCATAACTTTCCTCCCAATCACCTCCTTCTTCTTTCTATCAGAGCCATAGGAAACACTATAGTTCTTTTTACTTTTCAAAGAAAACTGCCTTTTTAAACTGCAAACATCACACTGCCCCTTTATTTCCTTTATTTTTCTTTCTTTCCTTTCCTTTCCTTTTGTAACAGAATATTAAAGATTTATGAAAAAGAAGAATCACTAAATTCTTAAAAACCCTCAAATGTGAGTATCCTATGATGGCTCATGGAGATACTTTCACTATTAAGCCCTAAATGAAAAAAAGTAAAACAATTTGCCGAGTTTTTCATAAACAAATGCATTCTCTTTATTCAAAGATTCTTTTCTTACTATTTATCTAGTATTAAAATATCTTTCTTTTAAAAAAATGATAATGACAGCAACTGGTAATTTCTTTTTAATGTCATGACTTGGCAATACTATGTTTGTCCTTCCTCCCACTTCCTACATCCCCCCCCATAATTTTACTGCTCTCGAAATTGCTGCCCTGATACATGCCTTTTTTTTTTTTTTAAGTGTTAATACATTTGCCTATTTTTCTCCTACATCATCCTGTTCTTGTTACTGCTTCTGAAATCTGATCAAATATAATAAAATCTCTAAATGTCTTTGTAATTGTGACTGTAGCCTGAGCGGGCAGGAATATTGCGGACAGGGAGATGTTGACAATACAGCTACTCTATGAAATATTTTCTCTGAAAAGAGTGAAAATGCTACCTGCTGAGGTATCTCACACCAAACATGATTTGGAATTATCCCAGTCACAATTATAAAAGCCAAACTAAGGCCATTAATGTTAGCTCTTTTGTGGAAAATGACTTTCCAATGCCAGCAAAGTGCACTGAACAGAAATGAAGTGAATTTATTCTCGTACCTTATGCAAAGAACTTTAAAGAATGACAACAAAAGGATTTTTATCTAAGTTTATGTGTGAGCTACTTGAAAGAAGGAACTTAGGTACCGGCATTCATTGCTATAGTGTAATTTTAGAACCAAAAAGAGCTTCCATCCCCCAAGTATCTTCCTGCCAACCTATAACAAAACGCAGCTCAGGGAAACTGCCAACAGCAAGACTCCCAGCTGGTTTTGCCTTTGCAGAGGTGACTTTCTTTTCATAAGATCCAGGGGGCCTGGGTTTCCTGCCCCTGGGCTCAAAACTGCTCCCTCTGCTCTTCTCTAGGGCAGCCCCTCCCCCACACCGTGGCAACCTACTCCATCAGACCTTTGTGACTATTTATAGTAAGATGAGAGAAAATGGCTACAAAATAGATACAAACTTGGTAACTACTCCAATATCCAATTGTCTGACCCTTGATTTGTGTCCCACCTAACAGCTCTTACCCCTTCCCCAGGGTCAAGCTTTTTCAATCATTTCCAGCTCCTTTACCCAGTGAATTCAGATTTGCTCTGCCAGGCCCAGGGGAGAGTCCCTTTGCCCAAGAAAGCAATCTTGTTGCTGGAGTCTTAGCTCCCTCCCTGCCCCCATCCCCACCCAATCCCTTAGTGCAGCCCATTTCCACCCCCAGCACCTCATGCTGTCTGAGAGAGCTGATTATAACATTTGCAGAAATTTTGCAAGCCAGGTGTCAGTTATTATTAAAAACTAAGTTACATAAACTTATAATTAAGAAAATTATATAAATTATATAAAAACCAAGGTACTAAATAATCAAAACTTGCCACTTCTTAATTATTTTACTACATTTTACTATTTTCTATGCACTTATGGTTATTTACGTCTATTGTATCTGTATGGTGGGAATACTATATAAGAGTGTGCCACTGGGCATCTCTTCCCAAGCCTGAGTTCGGGAACATCACATTGATAGCTTGAAGTCAGTCATAGTGGGATTATTCACACCACTGCCGCATATCAAGGTTCTTCCCATCGCAACCCCTAAAGCACTTGCAAAGGATTTACTGGTACTTGTTGGGCAACATGACAGGAGAAGCCGGCCAGTCTCCCTACAGTGCCTGAAGAAAACCACAGCCCTACATACTCGTGTTGGTTTAAATTCAGAGTAGTGGATTTCAGCTGGGTCCTCCACACTACCCTGGAGTCTTGCTGTGTTTCCTCTATACTCTCCTATACTCTTCCTCTATACTCCTCTATACTCTCAATGGGTGTTTTCCTTACCTTTTCTACTTCCCTCCAACATCTAAACCCCACTTCTAAGCCCCATTCTAAGCCCCCTTCCTCCTTCCTCTCCGGAGACAACTTAAATTTCTACTTCACAGAAAAAAACAGAAGCCATCCAAGGAGTCCTCCCTCAGCTTCCTGGCTCTGCATCTATGAACCTGGGTCTGCACCCTGCCCTTTCCTGTTACAATGAAATAGGAGAACTTCTTTCCCCTTGAGCCCTGGTCCCAGGCTCTCCAGAAACTTCCCTCTCTCCATTATGCTCTGTCCTCTGTGTCTGGTACCTTTCCTCTCTCTGGTTTCCTCTCCATCCAATATTTTAACTTCCATAGTTCCAGCTAAGCAAACAAGCCTTCTCAATTCTGGGCCCTCCCATAGCTACTGCTTTATCTCTTCTCTTCCCTTCAGAGCTAGACTTGAAATCATTTGACCAAACTCTTCTACTTCTTTTTCTCCCTCTCTCTTCTCAAGCTATTGCAAACTGGATTCCCGCTCAGTTCCACCGAAACATTGTTGCTAAGGCCACCAGGATCCTCCAAGCTACTAATGCAGGTGGAAAGTTCTCGGTCCTTATTGTAATCTCTACCACATTTTGATCACTCTGTTTTTGAAATTCCCTCTTCCCTTAGTCTCCAGGACATCATTCTCCACTGCTTTTCTTCCTGCTTCTAGGGCCACTCCTTCTCATTCTTCTTTGCATTTCCTTTCCTCCTTTGGTTTTCCTAGAAAACCAGATTTCCTTGATTAAAGCTGGCATTGATTTTTCTGTATTACTCTCCTCCTCACTGTGATTATCAGCAGGAGCAAACCAGCCACCAGCCCTTCCAGATACAAACTTGGTAGAACAAGGGGGAAAAAATCCTCAAATGTGTTTCCGTTATTAAAAAAGAGGTCAGAGTGCCTGGCAGCTCAGTTGGAAGAGCATGCCACTCTTGATCTCAGGGTTGGGAGTTCAAGCCCCACATTGAGTGTAGAGATTACTAAAAATAAATAAGCAAACAAATAAATTTACACACATACACACAGAGAGAAAGAGAGAAAGAGAAAGAGAAGAAAGAAAGTAAGTAGTTGAGGCCCCTGGCTGGCTTAGTCGGGAAAGGGTATGACTTTCGGTTTCAGGGTCATGAGTTCAAGTCCCAAGTTGAGTGTAGGGATTACTTAAATAAAGAAAGTAGTGGAAGCAAAGAAGGAAACTAAGATTTATTGATACGTATTATTAAATGTCAAGCATTATATTAGATGTTACACATTCTCATATATTATTCTATTTAATCTTCATGATTATACTGCAAAGCAACTATTATCAATCTCATTTTATAGATGATGAAATTGTTTAAATAGCTCACAAGCTAGTAAGTTTCAGCAGAGCTGAAATTTAAACCCACTTCTGACTCGTAGGATAGAACTCTCTTTGGAAATGGCATACCCTATCAGATCTTCTCTTGGCTTATAGGGATTATGTGGAAAATAATTAAATGCTTCTTTTGAGTGTGTTAACTTTGAGGAGAAAGGTCCTATAGTTGTTAGGAAACAATGGGTTGGTGGTTTAATCGAATGGTCTCCAGGCAAGACTTCCCAGCACAGCAATAACTCACATAAGACTCCACGGGCAGGTTATGGTTTTCAGGACTACAGGCTGAGAAACTCTATTCCTGCCCAGGCATCTTGAAACAGTGTCTAGGGGACAGCCTCCAACCACTGAACTCAAAAGACTGGTATATAAAGAAGAAAGCCAATTTATATGACTATCAACATTTTAGTCTTTGTTTACTAATAGGAACCTATGGAAATATCTCTATGAGAAATCATTCTTTTTTCTTTTTAGAGAGGGAGAGAGAGAGAGTGGGGGAGGGGAGCAGAGGGAGAGAGAAATAATCTCAAGCAGGTTCCACACCCAGCATGGAGCCCGTTGGGGGCGCGTTCTCACAATCCTGAGATTATGACCTGAGCCGAAACCAAGAGTCAGACACTTACCCAAGCACCCCTCTTTATAGGAGAAATTTTTTAATCAGCAATTTACTGAGCAAGAAATTGAGTAAGAAATCAGAGACAGTTGAGTTACATTGGTTATGTCTCTTGTTGGGGCAATTGATCTCTCATCTTGCTGGATGATAGAGAGGATGGTGGGGATGGGGCACTTGGGTGGCTCAGTTAGTTAAGTGTCTGACTTTGGCCCAGGTCATGATCTCAGGGTCCTGGGATCGAGTCCCACATCCGGCTCCCTGTTCAGCAGGGAGCCTGCTTCTCCCTCTGCCTGCCACTCCCCCCGCTTGTGTTCTCTTTTTTTCTCTGGCAAATAAATAAATACAAAATCCTAAACAAAACCAAAAAAACAGTATAAACACCAGCTTGTGGCTATAAATTCTCACACAAGGATCCTCTTCTCCTCCCCAGCCCCTCAGAACAGGCTATTTTCCTTGTTAACTCTAGCAATGAGTATGGGGAAGTTGCTTCTGGGTTATTCTACCCTAGAGTCTAGCCTAGCCTGGAGTCTCAATTTTGTAGGGGAAGAGGTTCCCATTATACTCCCTAGCTTGGGTGCCCCACAAGTCAAAACTATGAAAACTGCCCCTCAATTTTTCCCTTTTCAGCAAACACTCTCTGAAAAGTAGCAAACACTCTCAAAAAGTAGCATTGTTTTTCCGCTACACCTTGGATTCCTACCTTCACCCAGATTTTGGCGTGATGACATCTTATCTAGTGTTAGGTGCTTTTAAGAAGATATTTTAAAACATATTTCATCCAGCATTTTTAGTTGTTTTTAGCAGGAGGCTTAGTTCGAACGACCTGTCCTCATATTAGTAATAATAATATATAATAAGGGCTCAAAAAAATGGTCATTCATATTTTGTCCAAATGGATGAGGACCAGATTTACTAAGCTATGCTTGGTCAAGCCGAGTGCCACATAACTGGGACTTGTTCAACAGAGTCTCTGAAAGTGTGATCTTGCACTGTCAGCATCCTTTGCCAAAAATGCAGCTTCTGGACCCCATCTTGGCCTCCTAATTAGAATTGGGGGGATCAAATCAGATCTGCATTTTTATAAGATCTGTAGGTAATTCTTATGTGCACTGAAATTTAGAACAATTGAACTAAGGCATGGCTCCAAGTTAGATCTCATACATTCCCAGAAATGCCTCTTTCCTACAGCCTTCCCACCTGGAATATGCATTAGCCAAGCATTCATTTATAAGAAAGAGATGATTTCTCAGTACATCTTTTCATTTTCTTCATCTTCATAATACATATTCATAACAGATTCTTAGTAGCATACTTAAATTACCATAAGGAGCGTATAAAACTTTAAAAATCCTAAGAATGCTTGACAGCATACCCTTCATAAAAATCTAGGAACTGGAAATCCAATTATCAGTTGAATGGGGACTTTAGACCATCAACTGTAATTTAAATCACAAACCTAGTATTCCAATCAGCATAAGCCCTTAACCAAGATAACACAAAACAAAGGCACTTTCTTGATAGATGAAAGCATTATAGAGTAATATGGATTATATTTTTCTATAATGGCATTTTTCTTTATTTAATACCACAGATATACCCTTAATTTCTTTATTTGAGGTCTTATCCAAAAATTTATATTCCTATAACCTCTGGTTCCAGTATAAGTTCAACTTTGGAAAGAACAACTAAAAAATAGTAATTTATTACAGACTAAAAATACCCTTATTAGCACATACTGTTTTTTCTTAGCATTTAGAAATTCCTATGGATAGATACACAATAAAATAGAAATGTTAATGGTAGGATCTGGGAAGCAGTATATGGGTGTTCATTATAACATTTTCCAACCTTTTTTGTGTTTGAAAGTTTTCATGATCTAATTCTTGTGATAAAATGGATCAATAGCTATACAATATATATATTGTATAGCTATTGCCTAGCTATATACACTGCTCCCTGATCCTAGGGCATCCTTCTCCTCCCTTGTTTCCCTGAATAAAGTCTATACTTCCTTTAAGATTTGAATCAAAGATTGGGACTTTTCTGATACCCCCAGACCAGCCCATGGTCTGGTCATGGCTTCCTTCTTCTGTACTGAAGTATATACACCCCCCACTTGAAGTTCTTACTAGTTTGTTAGTTTACATGGCGTAGATCTCTATGTCACTATGAACTTGCAGAAGGTGTGGACTGTGTCCTTTCATCCCTGTGTTTCCAGGGCCCAGGCCAGGTCTCAACTCAACTCTTTTCCCTGGTTTGATTTTTCTTTTATCTTCTGATACCATATTGTTTACTCAGAACCAATCATCCACAGGTTATGCTGTTAAAACAATTTGTCTATAGCTAAGTGAGTTTTTATTTTCCTTTCCTTTAAAAAAAATAATTTAGACTTGGAACAATCTGAATTTAAAAAATATATATTTATTTATTTGACAGAGAGAGATACCGCGAGAGAGGGAAAACAAGCAGGGGGAGTGGGAGAGGGAGAAGCCGGCTTCACCCCAAACAGGGAGCCTGATTCAGGGGCTCGATGCAGAGGTGGATGCAGAGCTTGATCCCAGGACCCTGAGAATATGACCTGAGCTGAAGGCAGACACGTAACGACTGAGCCACCCAGGCACCCCTGGACCTATGTGAATTTTGTTGCTTTCTTTCTAGCTAGAGATTATTTCAAAGTTTAGCTGTCTACAAAAGCTTTGTCTACATTTCGTCTTTTCATTCTGAAGACCAGAGTGTCATGAAAGGTAAATTTTTGTTTGTTTGGTGGTGTTTTTGGTTTTTTTTTGAAAGGTAACTTTTTAATTTTTTTTTCTTCTTTTCTTCTTTGAGCAGTAACTAGGCACAAAGGACATCTGAATGATTCCCTCAAATATTAACATTTGTGCTTATAATTTAGTGTGAAAAAAGTGAGTTACCCTGGGGCGCCTAGGTGGCTCCGTGCGTTAAGCCTCTGCTTTTGGTTCAGGTCATGATGTCAGGGTCCTGGGATGGAACCCCACATCAGGCTCTCTGCTCAGCGGGGAGCCTGCTTCTCCCTCTGTCTCTCTGCCTGCCTCTCTGCCTCTCTGCCTGTGATCTCTCTCTCTCTCTCTCTCTCTCTCTCTGTCAAATAAATAAATAAAATCTTTTTTAAAAAATTAAAAAAAATAGTGAGTTGCCCTGTCTAGAAAACAAAGTGGGTTTCCGGTTTGCCCTATAAAGTTTTACAGTATATAAAAAGTGGTAGCAAAAAAATCCTTGAGATTTAAAATTTTCTTTATTTTTGCTATTTTCCTAAAGGTTTGTTTAATGCAAAAAGTCTCCTATGTGTTTGGTCGAACAATATGCAACTACTTCTTGTCTACTATTTTTGACCTACAAAAATGGAAATTTCATACTGTTCAACCTCATTTAATCACATATAATCTTGGTCTCTTTGAGAAATACTTTCCATTGTTTTGTTTGTTTTATCTGTCTTTTCTTGGACACTTTCTATTTGGTAAAGCGTTCATGGCTATCAAATGTATTTTTTGTTCTTAGTGGTAAAATGAACAAGTTATTTCTGTTTCTCCTTTACATTTATAAAATGATTTTTTTTAATGTAAGCCATATGCAGTTGTGTAGTTTAAATTCTAAGAGATTACTTTTGTTTTAAAACCTTTCTTCCTTAAATCGTTCTCTTATTTTTGCTTCCTTCTCTATGCTTGAATGAGGGACATCTGTTTCTGTTTTCAGTCTTCTTTTGTTACATGACAAAATAGAGTATCAAAGTTCTCCTCCTTCAACAAGAAAAGAACACTTTAATTTAGTTTTTTATTTCCTTCTATTTATTTTCACTGGTTTAAGAATTAAAAATACTGTATGAAAAGGATGAACTGCTCCCTGAAAAAGTCTAAACAATAGGAAGTACAAAGTGAAAGCATCCCTGTCATCTACCCTCTACCATCCTAGGGGTAACCACTGATCATAGTTGGTGTGTATCCTTCGAGACCTTTTCCTATGCACATACATGTATATGCATATACAAACATATATGTGTATGGCTGTATCATAGAAAAGAGATCATAGCAAACAGATTATTATGCAACTTGATTTTTAAACCACTAATAAATCATGAATACATTTCCAGGTTACTACACACAGATCCATTTTTACTGACGACTATTGTATGAGTGTGGCATAATTTTTTCAATCACCCACCCCATTGATGGAGATTTAGGGAATTTCCAATATTTTGCTATAACATCAAATGCTACAATGAACATTGACGTACATGACTTGATTCTTTCTGTGGCATAGATTCCAAGAGATGGATTTAACTGAGTCTAAGAGTCTATATGTATAAACCTTTCAGGGGTGCTGCCAAGTTGCCCTCCAAAAAGGACATTTTACCAATTTATACTGCTTCCAACACTCTACAAGAGAACTCTTTTCTCCACTCTTGCTTTTATTAGAAATTACCAGTCTTTAACGTTTTTACTAACCTGATAGACACAACCTGATATCTCTTTGTAATTTTTCTGTATTGTTTTCCTAATCACTAGTGAGAGTAAGCATTTTTAAAGAATCATTTATGTCTTTCTTTATAAATTGCCTGTTCGTATCCCATACGAGTTATCTATCACCGTATATTAGCACAAATTTAATGGCTTAAAGCCCACACATTTATCATCTCCCATCTTTCTATGGATCTGGGTATGTCTTAGCTGAGTCCTCTCCTTTAAGGTTTCTCACAAGGCTCTGGTTTCATTTGAAGGTTTATCTGAGGAAGGATCCACTTCTAAGCTCATGTGGTTGTTGGAGGAATTCAGTTTCTTGAAGGCTGCTGGACTGAGAGCCTCAGTTTCTGTTGGCTATTGGCCAGAAGCTATTCTCAATTCCTTGTCATGTGGCTCTCTCTAACATGGCAGCTTGACTCATCAAAACATGCTATCCAAGAGGCAGTAAGGGAGTCAGCTAGAAGGTAGAAGTCACAGTCTTATGTCATTTAATCACAGAAGTGACATCTCAACACCATTCCTGTATTTTACTGGTTAAGAGTAAGTCATAGGTCTGCCCATGCTCAAGAGTTCACACAAGGGGTATAAATATCAAGAGAGAGAGAGATTACTGGAGATCATTTTAGAGTCTTCCTGCCACATGTCCTTTGCCCATTTTTCAATTGGCTTATTTGTTTTTTTAAATTGATTTTCTTTTCTTTTTTTTTTAAGATTTTATTTATTTGAGCGAGAGGGAAAAAAAAGCGAATATGAGCATGATGGAGGGGAAGAGGGAGAGGGAGAAGAAGATCCTCCCCTCTCCCCTCCACCCCCATGCCACTGAGCATGAAGCCTGAAGCAGGGTTCCATCCCAGAACCCTGGGATCATGACCTGGGCTGAAGGCAGATGCTTAACCTACTGAGCCACCCAGGTGCCCTATTTATTGACTTTCCAGAGCTCTTTATATATAATAGATATAATTGTGTGGTGGTGATGTATGTATCTGTGCATGAGTGTGGGGAGATAGATAAGATAGATAGATAGGAAAGAGAGAGAGAATTTTCTCCAAATGTTTAGGTATTTAATTTTTATGTCATTGGTCTTGTAAATCTTTTCTTTTATTGCATCTTTTATTTCTTCTATAAGGTCATGTTGTCTCTATTGGTTTTTAAAAATTATCTTTTCTGTTTTTTTTCTATTATTCTATAATCTAGACCCAGTGTGTGGGCTCAAACTCATGTCCCTGAGATCAAGAGTTGCATGCCCTACCAACTGAGCCAGTTGGGTGCCCTATATCTTTTCTACTTTTTACTTTTGTAAAGATATATTTTGATCATTAGGTCAAATAGAACTGAGTTTTTCATGATATGCAAAGCAAACATCTACTTTTGCTAAAAGAACGATCAATTTACCTAGCACCATTTACCAAACAGTCCATTTATCTGATTTATAAGAATTAACTGCTTTTTAAAGGTTTATGCCTAATTTATTCATCTTATACAAAGGTATACTAATAATTCCTGAAATAAAGTTTATGTTTTGCTTTCTGAGATATCCTTTAGGTTAGTACTTAGTGCTTTTAACCAATTGACTAGAGATATGTTGGAAAGATACTGGGTCTGGGTTATCTTGTCTGATGGTTAACAACTGTGAACCTGGGGTGAGTTACTTCCTATTTTTTGCCTAACTGTGTTTGGCACTGTGCTTGGTCCATACTTAGCGCTCATTAAACAGTAAATGATGAGGCGCCTAGGTGGCTCAGTCGTTAGGCATCTGCCATCGGCTTGGGTCATGATCCCAGGGTCCTGGGATCGAGCCCTGTATCAGACTCCCTGCTTGGTGGGAGGCCTGCTTTTCCCTCTCCCACTCTCTCTGCTTGTGTTCCCTCTCTTGCTGTGTCTCTCTCTCTCGTCAAATAAATAAATAAACTCTTAAAAAAAAACAACAACCACCAGTAAATGGTGCTTACTAATGCTACATGCTCCTCTGCTTCTACTTAATTTTTTTAAAAAGATTTTATTTATTTATTTGACAGAGAGAGAGAAATCACAAGTAGGCAGAGAGGCAGGCACTTTAAGTGACTCTTTTAGGAGTGGTAGTGATGGAAAGATTCTAAGGAAGGGACTTCTTTCTTTCTTTCTTTTTTTCTTAAAAGATTTTATTTATTTATTTATTTATTTATTTATTTATTTATTTATTTGACAGGGAAGAGAGAGAGAGAGATCACAAGTAGGCAGAGAGGTAGGCAGAGAGAGAGAGGGAGAAGCAGGCTTCCTGCTGAGCAGAGAGCCCGATGTGGGGCTCGAAACCAGGACCCTGAGATCATGACCTGAACCGAAGGCAGAGGCTTTAACCCACTGAGCCACCCAGGTGCCCCAACTTCTACTTAATATCTCCCTTTCCTGTGCACTCATGGATTTGAGGAATGTCCAATACATATGTGCCAACAATTACCCCTTTTTTCACATGATGACAAAAATGTCAAAGTTAAATATAAACCTTCAACCAAGCCAGGAAGTTAGAATAAGGTAAATACCAATAATCTTGGCCCTAAATGAGGTTCTTTTGAATGATTACTCAAATCCAAACCTGTGTAGGGATAGTTAACTTAATTACCAGACAGTGAGGTCTACCACTTTGTACAATTCTGGGAAACACACCACGCATATTCTCTTCTTTGCAGAGGAGTGTATTTGGAGTTGTACATCACAGGGGCCCTTTGAGCATAGGTCTGAGATAGAGTTCCATTTGTGAGAATCATAAAATTGCAATAATGTGTTTTCATAATTTTGTTCTAACAATTACATTGTGCTTTGAACATTATTGAACAATGCCACATTCCTGGAGAGGCAGTTATGCCTGACTGGTTCATAGTTGGGGTCTCAGGAGCCAGTGCTAAATTTGGAACTCTCCTCCATCACTTATTATCTATGTGATCTTGGGCAAGTTACTTGCCTTTCTGTATCCCCAGTATCCTTTTCTGTAAAATCAAGAAACTCTATTTATCCATCATCTATTTTTCTATCAGTTGAGGGATCTATCACATAACAAAGGAGAATACTGATACAGCGTAATTCCTTGCCCCAAAGGCTTACAATCCTTTGAGAAGATCCTCATGCAAAGACGATTACAGGATGATATGATAATTGTTGAAAGAGAAGTCTCTACAAAGTTCAGTTAGAGCATGGAAAAGAGTGCCTAAGTCTAAGTACCATCCACATGCCAATGATTTCAAGTTTCGCATTTCTAACCTTGACCTCTTTCTTGCTCCAGGCATATCCAAAAAAACTATTTGATATTTCCTCTTTGATGCCTCATAGGCATAAATTTAACACAGTATCAACAGAACTATTGATTTTTTTACCCCAAACCTGTCTCTACCTCCCCCTACTCCGGCTTCCTTGTCTTAGTAAATGGCACCACCAACCACCCAAGACAAAAACTTGGAGCAAGCTCTGGGAAAGGAGTCAAGGAATCAAGAAATTTAGAAGGAGGACTGGATCTTAGGAATATTTAGTAGATTTTTATCTCCAGGATAATCTACCAGCAAATGCTCTTGATCTCAGTTTCAGGATAACTTTCCAGTCGTTCTGCTTTGCTCCTTCTCCATGGCTACCATTTCTCAGCCAGTCCTCCTCCTTCTCCCCCTGCACTGCTGACCTGCCTCTTCCCACTCCTCTGCTTCTACCGTCTACTCTCCATCAGCAGCCTCATCTCAGCCCACAATTCCCTTCAACACTGCCCTCCGACCACGCTGGCATCTTTTTATTTCCTGGAACAGGCTAAGTCCCAGGACCCTTTCACCTGAGGTTCCTCTGACTGGACTGCCCTTCCATAGTTCATCAATATGGCCAGGTCATTCTCATCCTACAGATCTGCCCTCAGAGCTTTTTTAGGCCACTCTACCTAAAGTTGCCCCTTCTGCATCAAAACACTCTGCACCATATCAATCTATTCATTTCCTTCATAGCCTTTATCACAATATGAACTTCATTATGTGTTTGCTTGCTTATTTATGTTCTTCCTCCTCTCCACTCAACTGGAGTGGAAGCTCCATGAAAACTTGGGCTTTTTTTTTTTTTTTTTTAAGACTTTACTATTTTTTTTTTAAGATTTTACTTTTTTTTAAGTAATCTCTAGACCCAGTGTGGGGCTTGAACGTACAACCCTGAGATCAAGTGTCACATTCTCTACCAACTGAGCCAGTCAGGAGCCCCTGGGCTTTTAATGTCTTGTTCATAGCACCTAGAACAGTGCCTGGCACATAGTAGGTGCTAAATATTTATTGAATGGATAAAATAGAAACTTCCCAGGGGTGTTAATGAGGTTTTCACAGAGAAGGTAGCTTCTGGTCAGAACATGAATGTCAGGACATGAGTGATGGATAGGTTGGGAACAGAGAATGCTGATATTTTTGCACTATGCCAAGCAGCTTCGATTTTATCCTTGGTATGACTAGTTAGCTAGAGTCACTAGTTAGCTTTGAACAGTGAACTCTTTTGTGTATTAGCTCTCTACTGATACCACTGCAAATTACCACAATTTAACATCACGCCTGAAAGTTTGAAGTCCAGCATAGGTCTCAATGGGCTAAAATAAAGGTGCCAGCAGGGATGTTTCTTCTTGGAGGTTCCAGGGAAGAATCTCTTCTCAAGCTCATTCATGTTATTGGCCAGAATTTAGCCCTTTATGGTTATGGGATTAAGATCTCTTCCTTCCTGCTGTTATTGGAGGGGGTGGTAGTGGTGTGCACCCTTAGCCCCTAGAGGCTTGGGTGCCTACTCTCAGAGCCAATACCAGCATGTAGAGTCCTACCGTGCTTGATATCTCTCTGACTTCTCCTTTGGCCATATCTCTCCTGTTTCTCTTCCAACCTGTATCTCTCTGACTCCAGTTAGAGAAAGCTCTCTACCTTTGAGGGTTGATGTGATAAGACTGGGCCCACATGGATACTCCAGGACAAATTCCCTATCATGAGGTGCCATGTAGTGTGCCATGTAGTGTGCCATTCAGAGATTCCAGGGATTAGGGCATTCTTTCAGAGTTGATGGGGGAGGGGGAGGGGAGCCCTCTACCTCCTCAACTGAGACTCCAGGCTGATCATGGAGCCCCACATGGGGCTGGATCCCATGACCCCTTGAGATCTCAACTGGAGTGGAAACAAAGAGCTGGACACTTAAATGGTTGAGCCACCCAGAAACCCTGAACTATGCTTTTTTATATTTGAGGAAATTTTACAGATTTAAGAATGTAGTTGGGTTAGCTTTATATCTTTTTCCTTTTTATTTACTGCAGAGTCTTTTTATGTTTTCTTTATAATTGAAGCTGATAACAGGAAGCATTGAATATAAGAGATACAAAGTGTTTATATTTGTTGCATCTCATTTATTTCTTTCTTATTCTACAGTTCTGTAATTGGAGCTACCAAGTGTTACATTTTATTTTCTGCAGGCTCCTGCTTGCTCTTTTTTTTTAGTTTATTCTCTCTTAGTGCAAATGTGTTTTGCTTCCTCAAATAGAAAAATTGTAAAGAAAAATTTTTCTCACTTCTTATAAAGGAAGATTTGTTGTTGTTGCCTTTTCACTTATTAAGGATATTTTATACATCTAGTATTTTTAATATATTAGCAGATAATAGTATTTTTAAAAATCTTCCAGTATGTTTACTATATTTTATAATTTGCTTATATTGGGATTTACATTTGAGTGACATTCCTTAGTGTACATAAATTGTCTTGTTTAGATAAGAATATGCATTTCAAGGTAATTTACTTTATCAGTAAAATGCAGCAAGAAAAGTCTTAAACAATAATCTCTAAAAAACATCAATGTTTTCACCTGTTTTTCTTTGTGTATTGAAAATGCTATCATGAATAATTCTTCCAGAATTTTATAATGATTATTCAATAACTAAAAACTATTGAGTACTTATTTTCTGTAAGATTACATATTTAGTATTGATGAAGATGGATAAATTAAGTGATGCTTTTTTTTTTTTAAAGATTTTATTTATTTATTTGACAAAAAGAGAGAGATCACAAGTAGGTAGAGCGGCAGGCAGAGAGAGAGGGGGAAGCAGGCTCCCTGCTAAGCAGAGAGCCCCATGTGGGGCTTGATCCCAGGACCCTGAGACCATGACCTGAGCCAAAGGCAGAGGCTTTAACTCACTGAGCCACCCAGGCACCCAAAATGACCCTTTCTTATAAGTATTTTAAACAAGTGGAAAAGAAGCAGAGCAAAGTATGATTTTGATGGATTGACCTCTACCGCTCACTCCGCCTACTTTTATGGCATCTCTTTCTTCTGTAGTAAATTACCAGTGTCAACGATGCTCTCAATAGCTTAGGGCACTTCACTGAGAGCAGGGAAGCTGTGACAGTTACCTTCACCTGTAAAGAGTTGCTATAGGAGAAATCCATTTTCATTTAAGAACATATGGGGGGGCACCTGGGTGGCTCAGTGGGTTAAAGCCTCTGCCTTCGACTCAGGTCATAATCTCGGGGTCCTGGGATCGAGCCCCGCATCGGGCTCTCTGCTCAGCAGGGAGCCTGCTTCCCCCTCTCTCTCTGCCTGCCTCTCTGCCTACTTGTAATCTCTCTCTCTCTCTCTGTCAAATAAATAAATAAATAAATAAATAAATAAATAAATAAATAAATAAAATCTTTAAAAAGAAAAAAAAAGAACATATGGGGCGGGGCGCCTGGGTGGCTCAGTGAGTTAAAGCCTCTGCTTTCGGCTCAGGTCATGATCTCAGGGTCCTGGAATCAAGCCCAGCATTGGGCTCTCTGTTCAGCGGGGAGCCTGCTTCCCCATCTTTCTCTGCCTGCCCCTCCACCTACTTGTGATCTCTCTCTCTCTGTCAAATAAATAAATAAAATCTTAAAAAAAAAAAAAAAAAAAGAATATATGGTACCAGGGTGCCTGGGTGGCTCAGTCGTTAAGCGTCCACTTTCAGCTCAGGTCCTGATCCCAGGTCCTGGGATTGAGCTTGATTTGGCTCCCTACTCAGCGGGAGGCCTGCTTCTCCCTCTCTCACTCCCCCTGCTTGTGTTCCCTTTCTCGCAGTCTCTCTCTCTCAAATAGATAGCAAAATCTTAAATATATTCTTTTATTTTTTAAGAAAAAAAAAAGAATATATGGTACCAACAAGAGAAAGCAATTTGAGCAAAGAGGGAGAAGTGTTGTTGATTTTTTTCTGGTAATAAAAATAATGCACATAGATACCTAAATAGATGAAGAGCTACACTATGTTCAAGAATTAGAACACGAAATGTTAAGGTGGCAATTCTTCTTAGACTCATCTATAGATTCAATGCAATATTTAACAAAAATTCGGCAGGTGTTTTGTTTGTTTTGTTTTGTGTGTGTGTTTTTGCAGAAATTGAGATTGATTCTAAAACTTACATTGAGGGACATCTGGGTGGCTCAGTTGGTTAAGTGTCTGCCTAAATTCAGCTCAGGTCATGATCCCAGGGTCCTGGGATGGAACTGCGTATTGGGCTCCCTGCTTAATGGGAAGTCTGCTTCTTCCTCTCCTTCTGCTCCTCCCCACTGCTCATTCTCTCTCTCTCTCTCTCTCTCTCTCTCTCTCTCTCTCTCAAAATAAAAAAAGTCTTTTAAAAAATAACATTTATGTTGAAAATGCAAAGAACCTAGAATGGCCACAAAATTTTGAAAAAGAAGAAATATGTTGGAGGATTTTACACCTTATTTCAGAACATATCTTAAACCTATAGTAACCAAAACAATATGGTTTTGGGAAAAAGGATAGACATATAGAGCAAGGAAATAAAATAGAAAATCCAGACATAAATATAAGGGTAATTGATTTTTTTTGACAAGGTGCCAAGATAAGTCAAAGAGAAAGAAATTGTTTTTCAAATACTGATGCTAGGATAATTGGACATTTTTATTATTTTTAAAATTTTTTTTAAAGATTTTATTTATTTATTTGAGAGACAGAGAGGGAATATAAGCAGGGGTGGTGGGAGAAGGAGAAGCCGGCTTCCCACCCAGCCTGACACAGGGCTCAATGATGTGAACAGAAGGCAGCCTCTTAACAACTGAGCCACCCAGGCGCCCCAGGACATTTTATATAAACAAAACCAAATCTTAGCTCTTACCTCACTTATACACAAAACTTAATTTAGTTTAATGGTTTGTAATATATAATACACCCAAAAGTAGGAGCTAAAACTCTAGAACTTTTAGAAAACATGAGAAAGGGGTGCCTGGGTGGCTCAGTTAAGTGTCGGTTAAGCATCTGCTTTTGGTTCATGTCATGATCCCAGGTTCCTGGGATTGAGCCTCGTGTCGGGTCCCTGCTCGGCAGAGAGCCTGCTTCTCCCTCTCCCTCTGTCTGCCACTCCACCTATTTGTGCTCTTTCTCTCTCTGTCAAATAAGGAAATAAAATCTTAAAAAAAAAAAAAAAAGAAAACATGAGAAAATCTCTGTAATCTTGAGTAAGCAAAGATTTCTTAGCTATGACACAAAAGCACAAATAATAAAAATTTTAAATTTATAAATTTAACTTTATCAAAATTAAATATGCTTGTTCTTCTAAGAATACCATTTTAAAAATTAAAAGATATTGAGAGGAAATGCTTGCGAGACATGTATTTCATAAAGGAGTTTTAAATTAAATTAAATTAAATTTAATTAATATATTTTAAAAACTGTTACAACTCAACAATAAAGACCAACAACCCAATAACAGACACAGGCAAAAGGTTTGTTTAGTCACTTCATTCAAGAAGATCTACAGATGACAATAAGCACATGAAAAGATGCCGGTATCACTAGTCATTAGGTAAGTGCAATTGAAAATCACAGTGAGATTTCATTACACACTCAAAGAATGACTAAAATCTCAGACTGACAATGCTAAGTGATAACAACAATTTGAAGAAACTGAGACCCTCACACCTTGTTAGAGCCATTTAGGAACAATTTAGCTGTTTCTTTAAAAGTTACCACATGGGGTGCCTGGGTGGTGCAGTCGGTTAAGCACCCAAACCTTGATTTCGGCTCAGGTTGTGATCTCATGGTGGTGAGATTGAGCCCTGCATCAGGCTCCACGTTAAGCACAGAGTCTGCCAGGGATTCTCTCTCCCTCTCCCTCTGCCCCTCCTGCTTGTGCTCTCTCTCACTAAAATAAATAAATAAATCTTTAAAAAAGAAAAAGTTACCACCTAAACCAGAAGTCCACTTCTCTGTATCTACCCCAAAGCACTTAAAGCATATGTCCCTACCCAACTCTTTTCATAATAGCATTATTCATAATACCTACCAATTGGGGTTAACCCAAATGTCCATCAATCTATAAGCAAAGGATGGTATATCCACATGATGAATAAGTAAAAAAAACCTCAGCAATAAAAGGAACCAGCTACTTATATATCTAACAACAAGGGTGAAGCTCACAAACATTATGCTAAATGAAAGAAGCCATGTACTGTTAAAAGACTAGAGTTGTATAATACCATCTATATGAAAATTTGGAGAGGGAAAGACTTTACCATGTAAATCAGTGGTTTCCTGGAGCTGAGAGTGAGAAAAGTTGATGTAAATGGACACAATGTAACTTTCCAGAGTAAGAAAAGTGTTATAAAACTTGAATGCAGTCATGTTTGTAAAGTCATACAAATTTACTAAAACCCATTCAATTCAATACTTAATACCCATTCAATACTTAACATGGGTAAATTTTAGGGTATGTAAGTTATACTTCCATAAAGCTGTTAAAAACTAAAGGACAAGCACAGTTAAAGGAGTAACTATGAGAAAGTATTTATAATATATAATCAACAAAGGATTAATATCCACGAAATATGAAAACTCCTTTAAAACAATAATAAATAGAATAATGAGGATATTTAGAATTTAGATCTATAGGGGAGAAATCACTCTCATAATATCATGGACATGTTACTGCATTGCCTTCCAGTCTTGTGTTAGTGCATATTTTGACATAGTTGAAATAATGATTTTGTGAGCCAGATCTATTTGGGGGAGCCTAAAGATTTTTTCAAATTATTTGATGAGGGGTTCCATGCAATCAAGTAATTATCACACCAAAGGAGAATAGTGCTGGCTAATAATAATGGTTAAGAATGTATATTTAGTCAGTATGGAATGTAGTGAATAACAAACATGTATTTCTTCTCACCACCCCCTCTGTCTTTGTGCCTGTAATTAGTGCTTACCCAAAGAAGTGCTATCAGGCTTCTCTTTCTCAGGTCTTTTTATCAATAAATAGAGAGGTAGGAAGTCAAAGGATATTGAGTCCCTACTTTGTTCTAGGAATCATGTTGCTGGATGTGGCTGAGGGTTCAGCAGTGACCAAGAAATGAGAGCTTTTCAAAGTCTTTATCTGGAGGGGAAGCCAAACCTTACATAAATCATGATAAATAATTAAATTATTATAGGCTCCGAGACTAAATCTGAGCCCTATGTTCACTGCCCAAAGTATAAGTCCACCTTTGGTCTTCTATTATTATGCATTCTATTATATGCATCATCTTCATAAAGCTCTGTGTTTTCTTGCCCCTTATTCAGCCCATCCCCCATTGCTCTTCTTCTAAATTCTTCCAAATTCTTCCTCTCTGGCCTCTGGAACTGCTCCAATATCAACAAACTGGCCTACATTCCTAGACTCATCTCCCTCAAGCTGGATATTTACTATTGGCAGATCACTGAAGTTCAGGCCTAACTTCCTTCCCTTCTCTATAATCTCTCCCCGGTGAGCTTATCCATGCCCATGACCATGATCTCTGTGCTGACAGCCCCTAGATTTCTATCTTCAGTCCAGGCTGCATCCTTAAGTCCCAGACCTGTATATATAATTTCCTACTTGACATTCCCATATCACATTTTAAAGTTATCTCAAATTCAACATGTCCCAAAATTTGATTTTTGTGAGATCTGACTCTATCCCATCTGAGAAAAATTAGAGGAGGGAAGGAAGAAGAGAGGAAGGGAGAAAGGGAGGAAGGGAGGAAGGAAGGAAGAAAAAAAAATGGCACCATAAATATGCAGTTGTATAAACTAGGAGTTGAATAGTCATTATTGTTCATTGTCTCCGCCCTCCCCCTAACTCCATCTGAGATCTGAAAAAATTAAGGAATAGGTTAAAAATCCTAACAGAGTTCAGCTTTACTACTGATGAAGGCCAGGTTGAAGAATGTTACTTAGGTACACAGCAAAAATGATTTTCCTATCTCTGAATCCCAACTTTAGGAAGATTTACCTATCTTATCTCAGGTAGCAGGAGATCACTGCAGCCATCTCCTCAGAAGGACAATCTCTTTATCAAAAAAATTGAACCTATGCAAACCAAGAGCACATGCTCCCTATGGACAGGCCATCCTAAAGAGAAGGCAAGAATGTCTGAGCCTTGCAAACACACTCCCAAACTCATTAGTCATGTGGAAGGAGTATGGGATGAGGCAAGAAGTCAGGAAATTTTAAGGAAAATCCCTCCTCATGAAAATCAGAAGAGCACGGATTCATCCCCCTCCTAATACAGTGCACTACCAAAGCTTATTGATTTCATGTCCAAAATATATGACATTACTTTCTCTCCCTTTCTATTCTCACCTTCCCGGCCCAAACTAACATCATTTCTTACCTAGACCTCTGCAAAAGCCTTCTCATCATTTTAACTATTGGAAACATCCATTCTCACCTATTTTCTATCTGTTCTCCACACATTATCCACAGTGATATTTTCACAATGCAAATTGGATCATATTTTTTTCCCAATCCCTTCTACTTTCCCCCTTACCTTTAGCTCTTAGCATTAAAAACCCAAATCCAGGGCACCTGGGTGGCTCAATCAGTTAAGCATCTGCCTTTAGCTCAGGTCATGATCTTAGGGTCCTGGGATTGAGCCCCACATCGGGCTCCCTGCTCAGCGGAGAGTCTGCTTCTCTCTCTCTCTCTCTCCCTCTGCCCCCCACCCATTCTCTGTCTTTCTCTCTCTCTGTCTCTAAAATAAATAAATAAAATCTTTTAAAAAAATAAAAAGTTAAAAACTCAAATCTTTTGCATAGCCCTGAGCACCTTGCAAAGTCTGGCCCCATCTTCTGCTTCAGGTTATTTTATAGGTATCTCCTTGCTCTTTGTTGTCCAGTTACAATGGCCTTCTTTCTGTTTTTAAATGGATCTAAATCCCTCCTGCTTCAAGGTCTATGGTATGCCATCCTCCAGAAGGCAACTTACTTCCTTCTTCCAACTCACCATTAACCTCCTCAACCTTCACATCTGGATCAATCATTACTTCCTTGAGGATGCTTCCCTGTCCCATCAGGTCCTTTCAAAGCATTGTGTGCTTCTGTTTCATAAACCTTTTCAGAGTTACAGTTTTATATTTACATGCATGATTGTTTGGTAATTTCTATCTTTCCCATCAGGCTATGGGCTCTGTGAGGAAGGTACTGTTTCTTTTTCCTCACTAATGTATATCTTGGGTTCCAGATCCAGTATCTGACCCATGGTAGGTTCTTGTTGAGTGTCCATAATATCAAACACCAGAGTCAGAGGGGAATTAGACCTAGAAAGAGGGGTTGTGAAGTTTCAGAGAGGCAGTGACCTTAAGGTGAGACATGGAAGATGACTAAGACCAGTTAGGTGAAGAGGAGGACAGCAAAGCATTCCAGGCAGAGGGAACAAGTGGGAAAACCTGTGAGGAAAGCAACAGCTTGGATAATGTGTCCCGGGAGATGAAAGTTCTGGAATGACTGGAGCTTGGTAAGGAGTTTGGAATTTATCCTAAGGGCAATGAGAAGATTTTGAAGTGTTTAAGCAAGTGTTTAATGGCAGATATATTTGCATTTTCTGGCTTCTGTATAGAGACTGGCTTGGGTAGGGATGAAGGAGGCTAAATGTGGGGAGATAATCTGAAGGTCTAGGTAGACTATGGTAGTTGTAATGAACATAGTGAAATAGACTTAAGACACTCAAATCGAAAATAGTAGAAGGGATAGATCTGATGACTGATTAAATGTGGTGATTGAAGTAGAGGGTGGAGTCAGGAATGACTGCCAAGTTTTTAACTTTGACATCTACTTGAGTAGATAGTGGTATACTTACTGGAATAGGGAACACTGGAAGGATCTTTGGGAAAGAGGTAAGTTAGTTCTGAGTATTCTAATTTTGAGATGTTCTTAAGATAACCAAGTGAAGATATTCACTAAATAGTTGGAAATATGAGTAGTTTATGAGAAATCTGATATGGATATAAAAATTTGGGAGTTATCATTTGGATGGTAATTGAAATCCCTAGGGTATTATTGGTAATGGATGAAATTTCTAAGGAGAGTATACAGAGTGAGAAAACAATCTCAGGCAATCTTTAGGAGCTCCAAAATATGATGGAAAAGCAGAAAGATGCCACAAAGGAGACTGAGACAGACCCACCAGAGAGATTGCAGGAAAACCAGAAGAATGAAGTACCACAGAAGCCAAGGGAACATGGTGTTTTTAGGAGCAAGTATCCCCTTATATTGACAGTCCAATTTCCACCATCTACATCTGTTTCTAGGAAGAAATGATCTAAAACATTTTTCATTTACTGAGCCTTTTATGTTCCATCTCCCTGAAATGTCCTTCTTCCCCTCTCTGCTTTGGGAAAGTGAAAAAAAGTTTCAATGTATTACTGTCTCTTAGGACACCTTTCATATTTTACTATAGTCTGTTGCTTCCATGACTATCTTTCCTATTACAGCATGACCAGCACAATACCTGGTATATAGCGGTGGTTCGACCGATGTTAGTTGAATGAATGAGTGAATCAATTGATATAAATGATATTAAGAATATCTATCTTTTATTGAAGAGTTCTTGTTCCTGGTCACCTGTGCTAGTGCTTGATTTATAATTACTCTTTTAAGCCCTATTAAAACTCTATGATGGGGCATGATTATTCTCATCTTACAGACAAAGAAAAGAAGGCTAAGAGAGAAAAGTGCTCCAGAGTTACATAGTTGGTAAGTTGCACAGCTGCAATTCACAAATAAATCTGTCTGATTCCAAAGTCCATGCTTTTAACCACCACCTCTCCCAAGAGAAGTAAACATTCACATTTTCCAGACATCTGTGGAAGAGACATTTTTGAGCTGGCAGCTGTCCCAATTCATCTCAAATCATTGCCCATAAGCAACAGCCTGCTCTTAGTCCAAAAATGCTTCATTCTGGATCTGAATGAGCCCCAGCTGAGTTGCCCACCATACCTGCAACACAGTAGGTTTTTCCTTCATTCCCTCCCCGGAGCCTGTGTGCCTGAGCAAACCTTGGCTTCCCCAGCCAGAGGGCTGTCTTAGCATCAATACCCTAATTTCATTTTTTTCCTCTCCTGATAGTTCTTATCCTTGTTTATTCACAGGATTACCTGTGAATTCTTTGCTTGAAGTGCCCGAGTGATTTCTTACAGATCCATTCCTAATGTTGAGCTAGAGTCAGCATGCTAGAATGAAAGCTTCATGAGGGCAGGAACCTTGTTGATCTGGTTCATAGAATTATGCCTGGTATCAGGAACAGGGTGATTCTCAGCATGATAGGTGACATGACAGGTGACAGTTGACTGAATCAATCTGACTCTGATGCAGCTTTAAACTTGGCTGATGAGCTTAGCAACATAAACATGCCATGATCTGGTATTTTACAGAGAATAAAATCATAAATTCATGGATGCCAAGTACCCATCAAAAGCTCAGCTGAGTGAAACCGTTTTCATGAGGGTTGCCTGAAAGCTCTGCAGGTCAATCCTTCTAGATACAAACCAATGAAGAAATGAAGAGGGACAGAGCATGTTGTCTTTGGGAGAAGGGGAAATTCTTCACAAGTTGCAATAAGTAATTCACAAAGTATTTGGTCTTAAGAATGATTTAGAGTTGGGCGCCTGGGTGGCTCAGTTGTTTGAGCATCTGCCTTCAGCTCAGGTTGTGATCCTGGGCTCCTGGGATTAAGCCCTGTCTTGGGCTCCCTCTTCAGTAGGGAACCTACTTCTCCCTCTCCTCCCTGCTTGTGTTCTTTCATTATCTCTCTGTCAAATAAATAAAAACAAAATCTTTAAAACAAAACAAGAATGATTTAGAGTTATTTATGTAAGTATTCTCTGATTATTTATCTAAACAAAAATACTGAGAATATACTTGTAACAATTAGTTTCTAAGAATTCCCTATCTCAGTGATTAAGGTTCCCAAAAGCTGGGGGGAAATTAGGAATCCAACACCAGTCTTCTTCACTTGGTGTGGGCGTGTGGGAGGTGGGGGATTAAATCACTGTAGACTCATGGATCATTTCTTATTCTCTGTTACCATTTCAGCAATTTTTTCTGCCAAGCATATTTGCAGGCCAAATATTACTAGTTGGCTAGATGTGACTTTTACACTTAATTATGAATGGAGATCATCTTGGAATCTACTCAAGATTCCTTATCATGGTTGGCTACGTGGAGAGTCTGTGTATTGACCTGATTTAGGGAAATATCTGGCACATGATTACTTTTTCTATAAAAAAAAAGTTCATTATTACCTGTAGGGATAGAGAGAGATTAACTTGAGCCCTTTAGGGACTATTGTAGGCAGAGTCCTCTTTTTTCATTTTGTTCCTTTGGAAAATTTCATTGTCACAAGAAAGCTTCCCTGAGGGATAATTACAAGACCATTTTGTTTTCCTGTACAATTAAAAAAAATATTGCTTTTTTGGTCCTAGTGCTTCTTTGTAACATTTTTTTCTTATTAGTCAGGTTGGCTATCACTGTTATTTTCCAAAGCCTACTGCCAAATTCATCAATTTCTATTCCCAACCCTTAGAGATTCATTTTCCCCCCTTTTACTAAAAGAAACATCCCGTATGCATCTGTGTGTAGTTTTAATTTTAATTTTTTTGGATCATAGCACTAGAGGAAATAGCATGCATATATCTTTTTATACCTTTGTTTCTTTTATTACTGTTTAGCTGTCTATTCTTGGTGCCTCGCAGAATATTGACAGCCAGTGAGGTGACCATTGTCCACTGGATTCTGGCCCCAAGTCATAGTCCCATATAAGATTTCTTGCTGTACTCAAAACAGATTTACAAAAGTAGATAGAAACTCTTACTTGTCTATCTTCCCTCAAAGCAGTGTAAAGAGATTTCTAGCTCAATGTTCAATATGTATAAATACACAGTAAATAAATACACATTTGCATATATTTGGCTATTATGCATCTGATATTTCTCTTCTCAGAAGACAAAGAACAAATGTAATGTGTCACTCTCATTTTATGCAGTAGAGCCACATTATTTAATATGTAAAGATTTCATAATAATCTGTTACCGACAGTGAGTGAGAGAGCAGGTTAACGTTCATCTTTAGTGGAAGGACATTGTGAAGTTTTATTGAATTTCAAGCGAAGAAAATACCTAAAGCTGTTCCTGACAGTGTATTAGATATTGTGTCCATTTCCTTTTACCCTTGGGTCTCTGGTTATAGATCCTAGGAATTCAATGTTGGTCACATATTTCTCCCAGCTCACAACACTCACCCTAGACAGAAGGAACACAATTGGGTCCAGTTTGAAAATGGGGACATACAATGGGGCCACCCTGATTAAAGATGGTCAAGTGATCTATAGCTGGTGTGAGTCCCATGGTGACCTATACTTGGGTAGTGTCTGGTACCCTGCTGTCTGCAAGGGGTCAGGGTAGAGCCTGGGGGAGCAGGTTGCTCATTTAGGCACAGAAGCCTGAAAGCAGGGACCGTATGTATTTAGACTATTGTGTCTTCAGTGCTTTTAGACACCTTATACCTGAGTCCAAAGGCTCAATGTATGTTTACTGGATGAACAAGCGAATGAACAAAAAATATCTTGATATCCCTGGCAAAATGATGGAACAGCTGCGATAGAAATCTGAATGCTCAGAAGATTGAAGAAGTTTCTGAAAGATGTGTTCAGAGAGGTGAGAGAACGGTTCCTTCGCTTGTGCTGCTGACTTGTGCTAGAGAAAATGACAGAATGATACAGAAGTGGGGTCGCTACAGATTCTTGTTCTCTAATATCAATGGAAACCCCGATTCTGCCCAAATGCTAAGGTCTAGGCTCACCCACTCTCGGCAGCAGCTGTTTTCCAGTATCCTCAAGCCTTCTGCCTGCCTCCTTCAGGTCACTTAGTACAGAAAGGGTTGCTGCCAATTTTACAGAGAAATTGGACAACATCTAAGCAAAGAAATAATCTCATCTGCCTGACGCCTCATGTGGAAGTGTGTCAAATGAGAGTGTTATCTCTCCCTGTCCAAGTCTAATCTTAATCTTCTGTTCTATTCCTTCAAGGAACTCACTCCTTCCCTTCTCTCTGTCTTAGAAAATTTTTAGAGTCTTATCGAAGCTCTTTATTGAAACTCTGTTATGGGAGCAATAAACTGTATGTATTTAAAATGTACAATTTGGTTAGCCTTGACATCTGACTACACTTCTGAAGCCATCATTACAATCAAGATAATGAACATATCTATCACCTCCAAATATAACCTTGTGTCCCTCTATAATCCCTTATCCATCCCCACTCTTGTCTCTTTTAACTCCTCCACAGAAGGCAACCACAGATCCACTTTCTGTCACTATAAATTTGTTCACATTTTCTACAGTTTTACATCAAGAGGATCATACATTAAGTATTCTTTTGGGGGGCTGGCTTTATGCATTCACCCACGGATGGACGGGTTGCCTCCAGTTTGAGGCTATTACAAATAAAGCTGGTATGAACATTCTTGTACAAATCTTTGTGCGGATGTAGATACCCAGGGGTGAAAAGGATGAATCACATTCATTAGATGGTATGTATGTCTCATTTCTTTTTCCTTTTTTTTTTTTTTTTTTTTTAAGATTTATTTACTTATTTGAGGGAGAGCGCAAGTGGGAGAAGGGAGAAAGAGAGAGAATCCCTAAGCAGACTCCCTGCTGAGTACAAAGCCCTACATGGGGCTCCATCCCACAACCCATGAGTTCAGGACCTGAGCTGAAACCAAGAGTCTGTCTTAGGACCAAGAGTCAGACTTAATTGACAGAGCCACCCAGACACCCCGTGTTTCATTTCTTAAAGAAACCGCCAAGCGTTTTTCCAAGATTGTTGCACCTTTTTACATTTCCACAAGCAGTGTAGTAGCATTCTAGTTGCTATACATCCTGGACAACACTTGGCACAATCAGTCTTGTTCATTTTAGCCCTCTCCCAGGTATATAGTAGTGATATCTCATTTGTGGTTTTAATTTACATTTTCCTAATGATTGATGAACATTTTTCCATTTTTCCTGTGCTTATTTGGGATCAGTCTATCTTTTTTGGTGAAAAAAAAAAGCCTGTTAATTCTTTTGTCCATTTTTTATCAGGTTGCTTATTTACTTACTGAGTTTTGAGAATTCTTTAGATATGATGAATAGAAGTCCTTTATCAATTATGCAACTTGCAAAAAATTTCTCCCCATCTGTGGGTTGTCTTCTCATTCCCTTAGCAGTTTTCTGAAAAGCAAAAATTCTTAATTTTGATGAAGTTCATTTTATCATTCTATTCTTCTATGAGTAGTGCTTTTGGTGTCATATTTCAGAAATCTTTGCCTAAATGGAGGTTGCAAAGATTTTTTTTCCTAGAAGTTTTTTTTTCTCCCAAATAGGTTTATTTTTTTAGTGTTACAATTTCCTAGAAGTTTTTTGGTTTAGGTTTTATATGAGGTCTATGGTTTGTTCTGAGTTAATTTCTATAGAGGGATCAAAGTTCAATGTTTTGCATATTGGATATTCATTTTCTTCTAGTATCATTTATCAAAAAGACTATTCTTTCTCCACTGAATTGCCTTTTCTCTTTTGCTGAAAATTAATTGACCATGTATTTGTGGATCTATATCTGGACCCTCTATTCTTTCCATTGATCTATTTGTCTATCATAATGCCACACCCTCTTGATTACTACTTTCCATGCCAGTTATGTCATAGGCCCCGTGCCAGCCTATGAATTGGTTTTCTTTGGATCAGGTTCCCAACCATGGTCCAGTAACTGCAGCCAAGTGTTAGAGGGAGTAGGCTTGCAAAGTATAATGAGAGTTCCAGAGGACTATCCACGTGGGCTGAGGGCAGGGCAGTTTCCTTTAACATGTGCTATGTTGTATGTAGGCACCAGATTCTATCCTAAAAATATCCCACCCTTTCTCTGCCTCAAGTTTTATACTCCCTTCAGTAAATTGTTTACACTGTAGATCTCTCTAAAATGCAAATCTGATCATGTAATTTCCTTTCAAACTTTCATCAATGGTTTCCTAATTGCCTTTAGGGTAAAGTCCTAGTTTCTTGACCTTTGAGATTCAACTTCTGCTTTCCCTTCCAGTTTCAATTCTTAGCATTCCCCATTCTCCACTTATATGCTATATGCTAGCTATTTGAATTACTTGCCATTCCCCAACATACCACACTCTTGCTCTTTTTGGGCTTTTTTCATGTGCTCTTTCTGCATAGAATATTTTCCCTCTGACTCTTTTCCCCAAGCTAGCTTGAAATTTCTCATAGATATCATATTAGATATAACATCAGTTCAGTTCAGCAAATATTTATTTATTTTTATTTTTAAAAAACTATATTTATTTGAGAGACAGAGAGTACAAGCAGTAGGGAGTGGGGAGAAGGAAGTGGCAGAGGAAGAAGCAGACTCCCTGTCCAGCAGGAAACCCAATACGGGGTTCAGTCCCAGGACCCTGAGATCATGACCCCAGCCAAAGACAGACACCCAGCTGACTGGGCCACCCAGGTGCCCCTCAGCAAATATTTATTAAGCAACTACTATGAGTTAAAAACATGTTCCCTGATAATGTGAAACCAAGTATAACAAATCTAGCCATTAGTCCTGTCCTCTGCCCAGTTCCCAATTTCAAATGAGATGGGTTAAATTTCTTAAATTGGAGAGGAGAGAGGTAAGGTGAAGTGGAGGAAGTAGGATTCTGCATTCCCAATAGTCTCCCAATCCAATCTTCCCGGATTAGGCAAGTGAAATGGGTACCAGGTGACTGAGAGATTCCTGGAATCAGTGCTGTGATTCTGGAATTCCTAGCTAGTCATAAGACCTAGAATCATTCCTAGTATATTTAAGCTAGAGAAGTCACGTACCAGCAGATTGGTCCAAACTCTAGCTGAGAGAGAGTAGGATGGATTTTAATTACACAGCCAGACCTCTGGAACTCTAGCCCACGTACTTTGTAGGCTTACTCCAGTCATTTCATTTATCTCATAATAATATGACCTTCTAATTAATGAAATCAAATTTTGGGGCCCTATTTATTCTGTCACAGTAGGGTTTACTCTGTGGGGAAGACAAGTGTTAACAAAGAGAAAACAAAGAGTGCTGTGTGGGTGAGGTGACGCAATGGGGCCAAGCCTCTCTGAGACGGGATATTCAACTGAAACTTGAAGAGTGAATAAGTAGGAGTTAGACCAGGTGAGAAAGTGGATAGATGGTTCGGGGCAGCAGAGCCTTCTCTGATCCCCCAAACTAGAGTAGGCCCTCCTCCTTGGGGTTTCAAGCCCCTATTGGCTGCTTACTCTTGTCTAATATATATTGCACATACCACAATGGTCTTTTTTTTTCTTTATCTCCCTCCATTAGACTGGAAGTTCCTTGAGAGCCAGGACTGAGTAATCAGTTCCCTTGGTATGAAGTAGGAACAAGGACTCTCTGGGCAGAGGAATTAGAAAAGTGATGCTCTGTGCGGAAGAGTTAAAAACAGGCAATGCAGGCCCACAGGCGCAAGGATGGCTCCACAAGGAAAGGCACTTTTTGGGGAAGAAAAATGTCATCCTTTCCTGAAGAAAGATTCAACCCTGAGCTAGGGACATGACTTGGTGAGTGGAGAACAGGCTGGATTTTAGCCTCCATTCACTGCTTGGCTGAGTGTCTCTGTGAAGCACACGAACTCCATAGCTGTACAGAGTGAGCCTAGGGATTTTTCACTACAGTCTCTGCGGTGACTGACTAGTACAGGGCCTGACATATACTAGGGAAATATTTTAAAAATAGTCTATAGAAATGGAAGCTTAGACTAAGGATCCCAGTACTGTCTTAGTAAACCATGTATTCTAGATCGTCAGTTATGAATATGGAGGTGCCTGGTGGAAAATGGTGGTGCCATGTGAGAGGCAGTCATTCCTAGTGGAAGGCCTGCTGTAGCCACTGAAGATAGCTCATTATATCAGGAAAATAATGGGGTAGTTGGTCAGACCTGTTTTTGAGTACATGAGAATGCCTTAAGGAACTTTCCAGGGGTTTTAAGGGTCCTGCAGTAAACAATGGTAACAAAACCCCTGAAGGTTATTTCTGGTTTGAGAAAACACTTATATATAAACTATCCTCCAATATTCTATATCTTTTGGGAACGTAGCTCATTTATAACCACCTGATCAAATAGGAATTGAGAAGACAAAAGCTTTACATTGTTTTTGAACTTAGGCAATAAGTAATGATATATTAGGGCAACTAAGTTGATGAAAGCCAACTTAATAAAACAGAATTGGAGGAGTTTCTAAAAATGTCAGTTATTCTAAGACATTGCTGAATGAAAGATTATGCCATTATTTTATGAATCCCTAAAGAAGAAGAAAATGCCAATTACAAACAAGGATTTGTAAACCACATCTTGATTTCAGAGATGTTACAATATTTAAGAGAAAGTGTTACAGAACTGATGAAATTTCAATCACAAAATGCCTCATCTTTTCCTTTTTTGAATATTTTATTTTTAAATAATCTCTACACCCAACACTGGGCTTGAACTCAAAATCCCGAGGTCAAGAGTTGCGTGTTCTCCTGATTGAGCCAGCCAGGCACCCCTCTATCTCTTTTTTCTTTTGTTTTAATATATTGTTATATATCTTTAAGGAAAATAAAAGTTATTTTCCTGGTGAGAATAGACTAAGAGTTTAAGTTCCCTTGACAGGTACATCTTCATGGCAGAGTGCAGTTTGCCATCAAAGTTTCATGACACCATCTGTTAAGATCATTTTCATATCATTCCATGCCCATTGAGCAAGTAATTTGGCGTTCCTGGCACCCTTCTGTGCAGGGGAGGGAATGTGTTGATCAGTCCGTCTGAGTATTCTATTATGGTTGGCGGTCAAAAGTTTTCCTGTAAATTAATATATTAAAATGTGATTTATACACTTGTCTCTTCTATATTTCATGTTTCTGAGCTTGATCAATTCTGGCCTTTGATTCTCAATCTGCAAAGCTAAGAGCCAAACCCTAGAGGAAAATGACTTATTGGCATTATCACTACCACACCAGGCACTAGTTGGACAACGAGCTGACCTCTTTCTTTGTCAACTTTAAAATGCAAACAGCACTTTGAGCATGTGACTTATGATCTATTTGACCATAATACATTTGAGAGTCAAGAGTGTTCTCTTTACCTTCGCATCTTCCAAGAGGCCCAGTACAATGCCTGAAATATTGTAGGCACCATGTGAATATTAAAAAAGAGAATGGCTCTATATTTTCAGTGCACCATTGAGGTCTAGATAGAAAAGGATTAAATTCATCAGCTATCTGGAGACCAAAGCCATTCTATGTTGAGGGTGAAGTATGGCAATCAGGAATGAATCTGACAGAGTGTGTAAGAAAAAATTTAATGTCCTGGAACAAAAAGAGGAATGGATAAGAAAAATAAAGATGACATTATTGTATCATATTTTTAAAATTCTATTTTTATTTTAGACTAAATGTTTCCTAAATCTATTTTTTAAAGTTTATAACGATTGTTCTTTTCCTTCTTCAACATATTTAGAAAATTTGGAAAATTTAAGTAAGTAGATGATAGAGAAAATTTTAAATTTCATTTTGAAGATATTTAATTTTATTTTCAATTAAACTAGAGATATCAAAGTCTAATTTCTAATTATTAGATTGTAGTACAAGGAACACATTTGTAGTTTTAATCCTAATTATTGATTACAGAGGAAATCAATACATATAATGGAAAATATTGGCTTATTATTTTATGTTCATTTTCTATAGTATGCACATGGGATGGCTGAAATTGCAGATGCCCTTTTTCCTTGGATGGATCTCAACCAAATATCCCAGAACATCTGGAATCTTTCACTGCGGAAAAAATAAACAATAAAGGCATTTCTCAAATTTAATGTGTGTGGAAATTTGATGAAGGCCTAGTGAGGGCTTTCTTATAACCAAGAGAAGGCTGGCTGGTTAGTTGCCAAGAATCCTTGAGCAATGGCATTTACCTAGAGCCTGAGATTAGTCGTCTAGCCTTGTGAGTCCAGTGGCTCAGTTGCTGTTTCCCCTTCTTTCCTTTTCATTCACTCCAGAACTCACTGCTGTGGGCTGAGTCACTCCACTGACCTTGCTCTTACCAAGGTCACCAATGATCTTGTATACCCAGTGGACACCACTTATCTTTCATAACCGCTTTGCTACATTTACTCAGGATGTGCAGAGCCCCTGCTTTGTGTTCACCAGTCCCATTTCCTTTTCCTCCAGGGCACACTGCCTAACTACATTTCCGAGGCTCCGCCTGCTGTTAAGTGGGACCATGTGATTAAACTGCTGACTAGTGGAAAGTGAGAAGTGATTTGTGCCACTTCTGGGCTTGGCCACTTCAACTTATTGCATTTGTTTCACTCTTCTAGACAAAAGAGTCTTCTCATAGAAAACTCTTAAGATCTTGGAGGATGGCACAGTCAAATGGTGGAAGGACCTTCGGTGCTTTGGGGCCTCCCCTTTCCTTCCCATTGACTGCCGTGGAGAGTGACCTGAGTAAGAATGAAACTTTACTGTGTGAAGCCATTGAGGTTATTTGTTGTGGTAGTCAGCTGTTACCAATACTTCCTTGGCTTCTGTGGGGTTACTATCATGCCTGAATCTCCTTTTTTGCCTCTGTCCCTCCATTTCTTGTTTTCGTAGACTTCTCCACTTATTCCTTAAATATTTAAGTTTCCATAGCCCACTATTTTCTTTCTCTACATGTGTTCTGTGAACAAACATATAGTCTCATGGACTTTCATGGTCTACTTTTGATATGCTGCTGAGTTAAGTAAGAAATGTGTTCCTAAATAGTAAACATAGTTCTTACTAAGTATTAATATATATGTACTTAACCTATTTTGTACCATGTTTTGCAAGGTTTTGTTTTAAAAAACTTTTTTTTTTTTTTTTTTTAAGTAGGCTCCACATTCAGCACAGAGCTCAAAGCAGGGCTTAAACTCAGGACCCTGAGATCAAGAGCCAGACACTTACCTGACTGAGCCACGCAGGCACCCCATATGAGGTTTTGTTTTAACCAGGATTTTGAAAACTTTATTATCTATTTCCTCATCTTCCCTATTCCTTGGTAAATTAAGAGTTGATAGTTTTTGTCTAGTTCTTTTTTTGGGCTGTAACAGCTCCTTATGCATTCAACTATAATTTATTAAATATGTACAACAAACAGTCTTATTCTTTTTGCTGTGGTACCTAGTACAGCACTTGGCATAAAGTAAGCAATTGGTGAATATTGGTTGAATTGAACAAAATTGTTTATTGCGTACCTGCTATATATGAGGCTCTGGGCTGGAGTTTATGTGAGACAAAAATAAATATAAGACTTGATTTCTATTTGCTTCATCTTTTCCCATGCCAAACATCCTCCTACCCCCACCCCAATTGACAAACATTATAATATTTGCAGTTCTGCAAATGAGACTGCCTTATAGTCTTGGTACTCAGAGGTGAGTCTAGAACTAGTGAGGCCCTAAGATAAATCCAAAACTTGACTTTATTTCTAGGATAGTAGATTAATCAGGTTTCATTTTTTCTTTTTGCTTGGAATTCAAAAGTATTAGAATGTGGGGGGTTATCTGCTTTATCCAACATCAAGCTCCGTTTTCTTTTTGATTAAATCATTTGAGACCACAGTTTACTTTGTATCTTTAATTGGGTAATTCCATTCACTGGAATAACTTTCTTCTTTCTTTCTTTCTTTTTTTTTTTTGATTATTTATTTATTTGACAGAGAGAGCGGGGGGAGAGAAGGAATACAAATAGGGAGAGTGAGAGAGGGAGAAGCAGGCTTCTGCTGGGCGGGGAGTCAATTGTGGGGCTCAATCCCAGGACCCTGGGATCATGACCTAAGCCAAGGGCAGACGCTTAACTGCTGAGCCACCCAGGCATCCCTCTCTTTCTTTCTTTTAAAAGATTCTTAATCAGATGCATTTATCAGAGCATTATTTTATTACAGTGAATAGATGTGCTTTGTGAATTTTCTCCCAGGGTCAAACTGTTTTCCACATCTTGATGTTTATTCTCAACTGTCATTTCCTTTTAATGTCTTTAAATATTTTGGCATTGTACCACATAACTGGTTCTTTGATTTTCCAGTTGCCTACATTTGTTTTTTCTTTTTGTATTACTTTTTTCAAGCTTCTTACCCTTATCAAGTTTTTTGATATCTATTTTGTTTGTAGTTTCATCAACTATATAATTACTCTATTACTTGTACTACTCTATCTTTAGTACCACATTTTAGTTGCTAGAATCTAGTACAAACAAACAGCTTCATTAGTAAGACAAGTTCTGGATCATGGGTGAGTTCTAAGTGGTTCTATTTGCTTATAATAGGATTTGTTTGCACATCAGTTGGTCAGTAGTGTACATTCACAACAGAGGTTGGGGTTTTTTTATGTTTTGTTTTTTGGTAATTGCTTTTGTAGTGATCCAATGTTGGGAGAATTTTCATAGTACAAAGTATTTTTATTAATTGTAAATCCAGTAGTAAATGGAGAAGTTCCAAGTTTAATGATTCTGCAGGTGAGATGACCCAAAGGGATCCCCCCTCAATTGGCTAAAAAAAATACACATTTATATTTTATTATTTACCCATTTGTGTAAATAATGAAGGAAAATTCACATTTTAAAGAGTCTAAAGAGCTGTGTGATTTTGAGAAAATTACCTAACCTCCTTTTGCATTATTAGGTTGTAATGAAATTCATTGAGTTAGAACAATAGTTGGTACCTAGTAAGTGCCGAAATTGTTAGCTATTTAAAAAAAGTGTTGTCCATTATTATTAACTAATGCAGCAAGTATAAGTATCTGCTTTTTGGGATCTGTGTTTGCTGTTGAGAGTCACTGTAGTACAGGAAAGAGGATGTTTCTCATTCTTGTCAAATAAGCACAATTGTACTATGTTTCTCTGAATATCAATAACATCTTGAGGGTTTGGAAGAGCACAGTTTATGATAGTTGCTAAACTAATGAAACTTTTTTTTTCCTTTTAAATTGAAAACAGATTCAGAAAAGCTGAAGAATTTATTAAGACAGGACTTGTAGATTCGTTGGGAACTTTTCGTTCATGTCAGACATATTAGCAACTTCTTGTTTGCTCGGTTCAAGAGCAAAAAGAACAGACCAAGTCAGTGTTTCTCAAAGTATAGTGTGTGCAACTGTGTCCTCAGTCTCTTGGGGATGGATGCTTGTTAAAAAGGAAGCTTTCCAGAATTCTCTTGGGACCTACTGATTCTTTGAAGGGTTAACTGGTATCTCAATCGCTTCTTAAGTAACATTAATTTGAAGACTCCTGGCATACTGAGTAACGCAGGGAGAAAATATCCTCCCTGCACTTGAAATCTGAAAGAATCAAATTGGGCCAAACCCTGGGCACCTTTTAGGGTAGGCTGCTCTGCTAATTGAGTTACCACATTTGATGCTTTGCCTGGCCATCAAGCATCTCCCAACAATTGGTTCCCTTAAGATCCAAACCTTCCTCTGCCATTACAGTTGTGACGGGCGATCTTGAGTTCCTTAGCTGTTTTCATCAACAGTAGGAAAAGAAAAGGAATTCTGGTACGCTAGTGATTATGGAAATCAAATATGGGCCTGTTCCACCTTAAAGGGCCTAGGCTTGCCTAAGTGCTTGGGTCTTGCAGAGTTTGGGCACCACCATATTTGGAGCGTGCCTACTTTGGGGCGGGAACCTCCTTGAGAGTGATTAGGTCAGCGCTGGGGGAGGTGACCTTGTTTGGTTTCTGGCACCCGAGAACAGTGGTGCACTGTTTCTGCTGCCCCCGTTTACCTAATTGGCCCAGGCGCTCCATCAGAGCAAAGCCGCCCAAGAGCTCCTAGCTGGCCGCCCCCGCGGGCCGCAGCTCGGTAGAGGCGGGAAAGCAGCGCGCCTGCGCCGTGGGAACCGGGGCCGGAGGCGAAAAGCGGGGAGCGGAGGGGGGCCGTTGGAGCCGAGTAGCGTACAGAGCGGCGTGTGACGCGGGGACGCCGCGCGCTCCCAACGTCGCCCCGGTTTGACGCACACGGCACCAAACTGTGAGTTTCAGGGGTTATTTGGTCGGATTCTCCGGGACTCGAGTGGGTTTCGGGCCTCTGGGCTGTGGCGGCGGCGGGATTGAGGGTGGCGGAAGAACTTGGGGGACCCGACCTTCGGCGCTCGGGCCCAGCGAGCTACGCCCTAGGCTGGGTCCCAACCATCCAAAAGGACGCGTTTTGCCGCACAGGCTAAGATGGCGGCGGCGGCCGAGGAGGCGGAGTTGGTGCTGCACAAGGAGCCCGGGCCCCGGGTTCGGGGAGGCGGCGGCCGCGGCGGTCGCGGGGGGCGGCGGAGCCTGAGGTGAGCGGCGGCCGCCGCCGCGGGGCGGGACTCGGCGGAGAGGGGTGGGGGGGGGAACCTTTCCACGGCGGCGTCGGAGAATCCGGTAGCGGACACAAAGGGGCTGAGCTGGGCACTAGACTTGGGGGTTTTGTTTAGTCACATGAAGTCGAGCAGCCAGTGAGCAGTAGGGGGAAGGGGCCGAGATCAGGCGGCTTGGGGAGCCTGGCGGTCGCCATTGCAACGCACTGAGTAACGGGGCGGTCCGAGAGCAGTCACCAACCCCTCTCCGGGGCTGCTCGTCTTTGGCCAGAAGCGCCAGCTCTGGCATTAACTGTACACACCCCTCCCCTAACGTGGGACCAGGACCGCATAGCCGTCCCCTCCCCCTGTTCTGCAAGATCTTATGCCGCTAGGTGCCTGGGAAGTAACAGCAAGAGGTAAATCGCCCAAAGTGTTTGGGTTGCCAGGGGCTTGGTGGGTGTCCAGCTAAAGCTTTTTGCTTCTCCAGGTCTGATTCCCTGGCCTTTGTGTCCCTGGGAGCTTAATCTCTGCCAGAGGAAAGCAGGTGTGCTCCACTTCTCCCGTGAACCTGAAGATGAGTTGTCCCAGACCCTTCTCAGTGATTGGAAACTTAGGTGGTGGAGCTAAAGGTTTCTTGTTACGAGACTTCCACAGACGACTCTCGTGTTGGGATCCATCCATGGTTTAGCAACATTAGTGGAAAACTTTTCTTGAACTGTCTGAGTAATACTGACATAAATTTAGTTGTTATAAAACTTTTATGTCTAGACTTCAGATTTTGTGTGGTCATTAAGAGGTACTCAACGAGGGGTTAAACACAATGAGGGCCTAAATGATGGTCCTGTTTTGTATACAAGTCAATAATTAAAAACAGAAATACCAAAACACCATCATCTCTTCTGGCCATTTCCTACTAATGCCAGTCTTGTTGCATCTGGATGATAGATTAGATTTGCCTTAATAGTATATTGCTTCTCTGCCGTAGTTTAGTTACATTTCTTTGGTCCAAGAAGAAGGACAGCATTTCAAAAAATAGACAACTCAAGTTATTCAGAGGAAACCTGCTCTTTGCCTTCAGTTTCGTGTGTAAGTATCAAGGGAACTTGATGGCAGTAATTCTGCCTTGGTAGCTTTGGTGAGAAAAAATTAGTTTTTATGAGGAAGTTATAATTTAGTTTAGACATTTTAATTGGTGAAACATGAAGGCTTGGCCACTCTTGGTGCAGCGATAAGTATGTGGCTGTTAAAATCATGGCAGTGTAAATTTTAGAATTCTAACATAACCTTATGCTGCACTTATGGCTGCATCATACTTTGTATATTGTATTAACTAATATTTTAAATACAGAACTTGGAGACAACTAATGTTTTGTCCAGGTCACATTAACAGAGTAAATAATGTGATCGGAGGGATAAATACATTTAGATCGTTAACTTTAGATCTCTGTTCAAATTAAAATTTGAATTTTTTAATGTAACTTGAAACTTCCATTTTCCTTGCTTCTTTCAGATATATATTTTCCCCCTTTTAGCTTTTCTTCTAATAGAGAATAATCTTACTGTATTAATGAATAGGAGATACATTAACATTAGCAAAATGTATTATTGAGTCATGCAGTGTTAGAGTGGAAGGAATCTCAGGGAACAGCTAGTTAAACCCACTTTTTTATGGTATGTTGAGGGCCAGGTATGATTAAATTAGTGCATAACGGAAAATTGTTTTTCCAGCTTCTACTCCATTGCTCTTTTCGTTGGTCACATTGCTGGGATGAGAAGGTGACTCTCTGTAATAATGGTTGAAAAATGAAACGAGAGTATGTTTGAAAGTATCTGTTATATACTATTATTTTAATGAGAACTTCTGTGACAATAAGTTAAAAACTGTTACTTAACATGATATGGTGATGTAGTTTTTAAAGTGATTTTCAGTGAGATAATTCTAGATACCAAATACAGACATTTCAGGTTAATTTTGGAGCAATGTTTCTGTTGAATTTCGAGTTTTTCAAAAAGCAATCTTGACCCAAAAAATTTAAAGAAATAAACAGCTTGATGAACTTCTTGGAAAGTTTGAAATAATTGCCATTACTACCAGTTATTACATAAGAAATGAGATGCCAAAAACAATGATGTAGTGTCTTCATTTTTTAATAGCTTTTTTTTTGGGTAAATGGACATGCCACTTAGTTTGGCCCTTGTTAAAACAACTTGTTAAGATTACTACGACCACTGAATAGTAGATCTGTCAGATCTATTAGGAAATTCAACAAGTAGCAAAATCATTTATGATAGGATCTCACAGTTCTTTAATGTACCAAATATAACAAAAACTTGTTAAATTGTATTGAGGTTTTAAAGCTTTTATGGGTCATTTAAAGTAAGTTTCAATTACTGATTTTTAAAGAAAGTTGATAAGCTATTTTTTAATTTTCAACACCGTGTGAGTGGATTTACTTGCATTTTAGTCTTATGATAATTAGGATTACTCTCAGATGATTTGTAATTACAAAATGAGTCTGTTACCTGCAAACCTTAAACATTTTGCAATTTTAATTTGTTATTCAAGTTATAAGAGGATGAGTTTTGGTGTGGTTGAATTGAGACCGTATTGGGTAGGGTAGGAGAAAAGAGAGTCAAAGACAGTCACTAGAAGTGGTGGGAATACCTGCAATTTAGAGAAATTGGTAGAAAAGATCAGGTCTGTCGGAGATACATTGTTAGTGTTAGGGTTACTTATTTAGATTCTTCTCAGGGTGTGATTCCAAAGGAAAAGAGTGGATCTTATTCTTATAGGAATACTTTTCTCATAATTGCTTTTCAGGCAATCTTACAGCAGCAGTTTGCACCAAATTCAGAAATAGATACTATGAATTATCAATTCCTAATTTTTAGAACAGTCTTTTTAAAAAAGTATTTTTAACTTTTTAATTGATAACCCTATACAATAAAACATGAGAATAAAGGTTAGCTACTATGATATTTTGGATAGGTATTCAAATGAGTTCTAACTTTTTATATTTAATATCATTAATCCCCATAGTGACTGTTTTGTAGATGGAATTTGTAAATATTTACAAAGTTATGAGGTGTAGCAATGACTAAAGCAGTTCTAGAAGTATTATCTTTTAATTCAGGTTTATTAGAGGGAAATCATTGCTTTTAATATTACAAACCATTTACATCTTTGAATTTTCAGAAAATTGACAATTATCAATCTGATTCTAGCACTAGCTCACCCTGCTGGTTGGCTGAAGTATTTCTATTCTTTTCTTAAAAACAAATAAAAAGATCACTGGAGACTTAGAAGGTAGGACAGCAAATTCACTTCATAGTCTTCCTTCAGGAAGTTGGGGGTCTCCATGAAAAAGGTATTTTCTCATCTTTAGGGTCTCAATTGCTCTACTGTTAAATTTTTTCTAAGATCTGCCAAATTTAAATTGTGGAGTTACTATCCTCTTTGAATTTACTAGGAACTCTTAGGTAATTATGAGGAGTTACTGTGTTTTTGTTCTTTTAAATTCAAGATAGGACATCCTTTGACAATTGAGAGATGTTAGCACGGAAAACAAAAAGTCCTGTGAGATAACTTTCCAGGAGGAGAAAAGCAGAGGATTTCAGGGAGAAGAAAAGAAGCATGCCAGGACAGAAGCAGCAGTGCACACTTCTCCCAAATGGAGGAAAGTGAGGCTGGATTAAGATTAGTGTTTCTAAGATATTTCCTTTATACTCTCCCTCTACTAATCTTTGCTTTACCTCTTCTATTTGCAAGCTATAGCCTTCCCATTTCATTGGGGATTCTTGGAACTGTGATCTTGTAAGTAACTTTGTGAAAAGTATAGATGAGTCATTTTCTCCTTGCAATTTAATTCTCTTAGTCTAGATTGTGATACAGTTGAAGTTGGTTAGAGTGATAAATACGATTTTTAGGTAATAAGCCTATTAGTATGTATATCATTCATTGATATTGAATATATAGCCTTTAGAAGTTTTTAAAAGACTTTTTGTAAAAAGTCCAGAATGTAAATATGTTAGGAACCAAATGGATAATTTAAAATAAAATCCTAATAAAGTGTTAGGATTAAAATACAAAGCAATAGATATCTCTATTATATCAGTTATTTATCTAACTTTTATAAAAAATTAACATTTTTATCCTTTTCTTCCATGGCATTATCCTTTTACTGGAAAGCTTAATGCAAATTTTTTTCATCAGTTTCTTGAGAAAGATGTTTTAAATATATATTTTCAAAACAGCATTTATTGGGGAGAGAATGATTGCCAGTTGTTGAAGGTGAATAAAACCTTGCCAAAGTAGGAATTAATTTCCTGCTGCTTACTGTTAATTTACTGAATAATACACACACACACACACACACACACATAAACATGTATATGTATACAAACACACACACATACAGGAAATCATAGTTGCATTTATAATTGTATATGAATAAAGAGGCAGGATGAGATAAGGTTTAAGAGTATAAGCCTAGAAGTGAATCTAGCAGTGTGGGGGCACCTGGCTGGGTCAGTTGGTGGAGTTTGTGACTCTTGAGTTGGGGTTGTGAGTTTTGGCCCCACTCTCTACATTGGGCATAGAGTACTTAAAAAAAATCTAGCTGTATGAGCACTAAGCAAGAGGATTTAACAATAATATCATCTTCATAGAGGCATAAGGTTTACATTGCATAATTCTCGTAAAGTCCTTAGCTTTCTGGTACACAATGAATACACAAATGTTACCTTTTATAATAGTTATTACTATTACCATTGTTTAATTTTTTTTTTTAGAGTAACTTGAAATTTTCACCTGCAATTGATTTGGAATTGTATACTTTTGCTACTTTTCCTTTTTTAGACCCATGTCTACCAAGGTAAACGTTGTAAGGAAGTCAGAGGCAAGCACCAAAGATTCTAGCAGCAAAAGCTATTAACCAGGATCAGTATTTCAGAAACACATTCCCTTTTGTTACTGTCAGCTGATGAATAAAGGCACTTGGGAATGAGTACGTTTAGTGAAGTTATTTTCCAACCAATGTGTTGGTTTATCTTTGTTAAAACACTCTGAATTTCTTCACTCTCCTTTAAATTTTTGACCATGAGAATGGTGGTGCTCATTCATAGAAGAGAGTGAGTGGCTGTGTGTATTTGTATGCAATAACATATAAACCCCAGATAGGAGAGAAGAGAAGCTTCAACAGCAGCTAGACTGAGGAGAGGCATGTTATCTTTTCATTGCTTAGTCTGAGTGAGGGGAATTTCCTCAAACATCATTTCCTTTTGCTGTTTTCCTCTCTATACTTTGTTTTCTATTTGTCTGTGCTGATACAGTCTTAAACTTAATTCTCTCTTTAATTTTTCTTCTACCATGTTCTACTCCCACCACCAGCACAAATTTTAAGCTTTTTTTAAAAATTGTAAAAGGAAGCTAATAAAAGTAATTCTAAATTCACGTGCAGAGGGGTGTGAGTTTGAAAAATTAGAAGTTTCATATATGCTTAAAAATACTTTTAGCAGTTTGGAAAATAAAGGGGAAATGTCACCCATAATCTTTTCACCATTATGTAGTCATTAGTATTAAAGGAAAGAGATATGAGACTGACATTAATTAAACATCTCTGTATTCCTTATAATAATGCTTGATACATATATATTCCCATTTTATATGTAAGGAAACAAACTCGGACTCATGTCAAATAGTAAATAGTACAGCAGCCAACTTTGAACATAACTTGATTCTATAGATAAGTTCTTTCTACTCTGCCTTCCTCTCCTTTCTGTCTGTACTTTAACCTAGTTATTATAATTTGTAAGTTTTATTTCCTACTTATAAAACAACATTATAAAAGCATTTTTTCTGCCTACCCTTATTTCAAGCAGTGTCTTATTGCCCATGTTGTTTATTCATACTACCATATAAAGGCTCTTTGTCTTGGCTACTGGATATTGGTACAATGAAACTGGTCAAAGTAGAAGCTGCCTTTTGCTTTACTGAGTGACCAAAAAGAAAAATAATGTAGGTTAATCAGAACTAATACTTTCTGGTATTAGAAAAGCTACAGGCTTAATAATACTATCTGATGAGACATTTAACTCAAAATTGGATATACATAAAATGTAGATGACATTTTCAATTTATAGCTATCAGAGAACAACTTTTTAAATAATTTTATACTTTGAAATGCCATAAGCTTCCTTGTTAGAAATATTTTAAAAGTGATATTAAAATTAAACAGGCACCTAATTCTATTTAGTTACTATCTGTAATTCCGAATGTAGTAATCACTATAGGGTGCCTAGGTGGCTTGGTCATTAAGCGTCTGTCTGCAACTCAGATCATGATCCCAGGGTCCTGGGATCCAGGCCTACATCTGGGCTCCCTGCTCAGCGAGGAGCCAGCTTCTCCTTCACCCTCTCCCTCTGCTTGTGTTCCCTCTCTCGCTGTCTCTCTCTGTCAAATAAATAAAAAAATCTTAAAAAAAAAATCACTATAGGAATGCCTGGGTGGCTCAGTGAGTTAAAGCCTCTGCCTTCAGCTCAGGTCATGATCCCAGGTCCTTGGATCGAGTCTCACATTGGGCTCTGTGCTCAGCAGGGAGCCTGCTTCTCCCTCTCTCTGCCTGCCTCTCTGCCTACTTGTGATCTTTCTCCTCTCTGTCAAATAAGTAAATCTTAAAAAAAAATCACTATTAAAGGGAAAAAATTCTGAATTCTTATATTGTCATTGGGTGGATGGTGTGTATTTAAAAAGTTTGTATACTATAAAAGTTTATCTTCTATAAGTAGATTGTATAGGGCAGCACTCCCCAATAAAAATACGTTGAGCCACAAATGGTTATTTAAAATTTTCTATAGCTTTGTTAAAACATAAAAATAGATAAAATTAATTTTATTAATGTGTTTATTTAACCCAGTATATTCAAAACATTCTTTCAATATGTAGATACGATTGAGATATTTTAATTTTTTTTCCCATGCCAAGTCTTCAAAATCAAAAGTGTGTGTTCCACACTTAAAGTGCATCTCAATTCATATTAGCTAAACCTCAAGTACCTAGTAGTGACATGGCTTTCATATTGGACATTGCAGATGTAGATAGTAAGTTCTGTATAAGGGTGGGGAAACGATAGTAGGTTCTGTATGAGTACGGAGAAAGGATAAAGTAGAAATTAAACTGAATAGCTAAGAAAAGAGTATGCTGGAGAACAAATCTATAAAGTGGTGGGAATTAAAATAGGAGATATAATTTGAAATCAGATAATAGAGTAGCTTGAATCTAGTTTAGGGAATTTGCTTTGTATGGGGGATATATATGTGTGAAATATATGTTAAGAGGGTGTTTAATCATGTTTTGTACACACGAGCATTTAATAAATATTGAATTAATATTTAAGTGAACTAATAGGAGGCAGAACAAGAAAAATGCTGGAAGAATACTAACAAAGCCTCATAGGTCTCCTAAGGGGAAAGAGTTGTGCTTAGGGTATATTGGTGATCTTTGGTTAGCAATATGATGGAGAATGATCAAAACGGATGAGATTTGAGAAAAGATTTTTAGATTTGACCATTATTGGTAAGTTGTTTATAAATGTTCTATTTATTTTTAAAGATGTGTTTAGTTATTTGAGAGAGCAGGAGGGGAGGAGTAGAGGGAGAGGTAGAGAATCTCAAGCAGACTCCCTGCTGAGCGAGGAGCTCAAAATGGAGCTCAATCTCACGACCCCAAGATCATGACTTGAGCTGAAATCAAGAGTCAGATGATTAACCACCTAAGCCACCAAGGCGCCCCTATATATTTTATTTAGATATAGCTTAAATACAGTGAAGTGCACAAATCTTATGAATATAGCTCAGTGAAAATTTACATATAAGTACACATAACTTCAAATCAATATACGGAACACTGAGAAAGGTGCCTTGTGCCCCTTCCTATTAATTACCCCTCCAGGAGTAAGCAGTATTTTGATCTCTTATCACCATGAATAAGTTCGGCTTATTTTTGAAATTGTTAATGGCATATTTGTCCTCCTTTCCAAGGGTAGTGAGAATTGATGGCTTGAATCTTTCTTTTTTATCCTTCTTTGGCATTAAGTGAATTTGGACGCATTGAGATGGTAAGTAGTTGGTTCATGACTCTTCTGGTTTTTTTTTCCCCCAGTGTGGTTTATCCCAAAATCTCAGAGGTATTTCTTAGTTTTCATTAATATTGACCCTTTAGAAGTTTTATGATGAGAAAATTTGTTTAGAATGCAGAGATTTGAATTGCTTCTTCAGAAAACATAGTTATCTGGCTTGTTTTCATTACAGTATTCTCTAGGCATATAGCCAAGAAGTAGGTAGAGGAGGTCTTGGATTGCCTCCTTATATAGAGGCCTTTTGGAACCTCTTTAATAGTAGCTTCTAAGCATTATGTGAGTTAGCTTTCAAGCATTGCAAGTTACTTAATAAGGTATTTGAGTATTTCTGATTGTGATTGTAGGGATAAGAATAAATTGGCATACTTCTGTTTACAGCTCAGTCAGTATCCATTCTCAACCTGAAAGATTTTGACATTTATGTGTAAAGAACTAAAATGTTACCTGAAGGACAGCTACACAAAAATTTGAATGGTTAAAATCCTTGAGGTACACTTTATAAAATGAGAACTGAAATGGAATTATCGATCATGATTTTTACTTCTAGAACTTGAATCAGTTTTATTTTTCAAATGGAATTAATGGTTACAACTTTGTGTTTCATAAATATGGAGCAGTGGAAGGCTTGTTTACTAGTGTAACAATTGGTGCTTTTGGGAGAAGGATTTTTATTTCTGAAATATGTATTATAATAAAGTTGTAAAAAGTATATAACAATGAAAATATGTATCTTTTCATTCTAGTATTCCTAGTTTTGAGGAATAGATATGTTTTATAAATTGTGCAGAAATGGACATGAAAATACTTCCTCATTAATGTTTGAATTATGGATGCTTTTGAATTTATGAATGAAAATATATAAAGTTTTGGTTTTTTAAAATGTATAACTTTGCTTAATATACTCTTGCTCTAAAAATTTTAATAGTTTTCTTGAAGAAATAAAACCTCATTTATCAGCTTATAGGTTTTATATTTGTGAAGTGCAGAAGGCTAAAACAAATTGGTTAGATTAGACCTTGAAAACATGGTTATTATCTACAAAATATTAAGACTTTATGTAGTACCTTTTGGGTAAGATTTAGAAAACCACAAACAAAACAATTAGAATGTTACTAATTAACAACTTTAGGAGCTGACTTCTATGGGAAGAAAAAACACATTTAAGTGTATGTTCTTGCGTTTGTGTTATTTTGACAAAAATGGATGTTATATTTAAATGTAGTTTTGGGAGATTGAATTTTTTTGTATGCAGAAAAACCTTATTTGTATGGTTGTATCTTCAACCTTTGCTTGTTTTCATTGGGTTAGTTATATATAAAATTCATGTAGTATCTCACTGGGGGTAAGAATGCTGAAATAATAGAGCAAAGGATATGGTTCCTCCTCTAAAGAGCTCATGAACTAAGACACAACTTGAGGAGTACTTAATAATGAAACATTTGAATTACTGAGTTAACACAAAATGAGTGTTATCCGATAAGATTAGACTAATTCAGCTTCTTGGCAAAAATATTTTCATAATCTAGGTTTTGAAGAAGTGGTATGAATGGATAAGTGGAAAGGGAAGAGAGTATCAACTAGGGAGAAAGGCAGGTTAAAAAGCACAGAGGGAATTGTGGAATGCAAGCATTTCCACAGCATTTCCTTACTCAAAGTAGAATCTACTTTAAATGAATGTAATGAAGAATAAATTTGATGAGATTGTGGCCTGCGCTGGAGGAATCTAAAGAAATTTGGATTAGAAATTAGAAATAAGGTATTCAACTAAAGTCCACTAAACAGAAATAAATGAAGAAAAAAAAAAGATTAGCAGCTAGATATAACATGATTGAGAGAAGAGATTGAAGTGAGGAAGGCCGATACAGGTTATTATCTTGGCAGGTGGGAGGGAGGATATTTTAAGGGTAAGGATGGGTAGTTTTAAAATCAGATAGGTGAAATGTGTGACTCTTAAGTTTACATACAAAGTTAAAATTAGAATGTAACAGTTTTATTATCTCCAGATATTGAAAATAAATTTACTTGGACACACAATTTACAAATAAATTAGCACTAAGTAGGATACATTTGCCTTGTTCTAAAAAAAAAAAATGATGAGCTTTTAAGTTTGATTTGAAAACTGAGTAAAACTCTGCAGTGGCATTTCTGAATTGCTAGTACTTTGAACTAAAAAAAAATACTTGAGATGAATAGTAAGAAGAGCTTGTAATTGTAATGTTGTATTTTGAGTTATAATAGTACATTTTAGCCATGGTTTAAGAGACATTTCAATTGATATGGGAGTTGGTGGGAAAACAGATAATAAAAATAAGTAGTCTGGATTTTTGTTAATTTTTTTTAAATGCTTATTTTAAAATTTAGGATAATTGAGAACACACTACTTTCATTGGGGGAAAAGATCCCTATAGCTCCCTTGGAGCAATAGTATTTTTTGATATTTAAGATCTCAGTTGTTTGTCTTTACTGGAGTTTTTAAGAGTTCTTGAATGTGTACCATGTCTTAAAGTGAGTAAGATTATTAAAACAGAAGAATTTTTTTAAAAGAGTTTTTTTATTATTAAAAAAATTTTTTATTTATTTATAAATAACTGTGGGAAGGGGCAGAGGAAGAGTGTCTCAGGCAGACTCTGTGATGAGCACAGAGCCTGAAGCGGGGCTCGTTCCCACGATTCTGAGATCACGACCTGATCCAAAACCAAGAGTTGGATGCTTAACAGATTGTACTACCCAGGCGCCCCTTAAAACAGAAGAATTAGAAAAATATGAAAAGTTTATACAAGTAATATAGTTAAAAATTATTTTCTGCGCTTTTTAGAGTTAGTAAATAGAACAGAATTTGGGAGTTGAGTCTAGGAATATAAAATAGTATATTAGTCATACTTTAACAAGTTTACATTTTAACCATTCTCAAAGTTAAATATAGGCTTAACTTCAGTTAGTAAAGAGGTTTCTGGCAACATGGCCAAATAGGGAGGTACGTTTGACTGTGTCCAAGTTACCTGTTGAGATAGCAGTTAAAGCAAAAGAGTAGGCTGTTCCCTACTGTCACTGGAAATAGAGATTTCATCTATCACTCTGAAGTTTGGTATTTTGGTATAAATAGTATGGGTGAGAAGAGATGACAGCAGAACTATCTACTCTGATTATCCTGAGGAACTATTGGTATGGGAATAGGAAGCTTCCCTAAAAGCTCTCTCCTAGACCTCTTTTCCTCTTCCCTGTTTGCCTGTAAACTTCTTGGAAATAGATCCATCCCCACCTTTTTGCACTCCTTGGGTCTATGCAAGCTGAAAAGCAACAAAAAATTGCCGCGTGCATGAGGAGAGGCCCCAGTTTAGGAGGGATGGGGACTAGAAATCAAAATTGACTATTCCATACACATGGATCCCACTGAAAAGTTCATACAGGAAAGAGGTGGAGGAGATAGATAATTTCCAGTGGCTGTGATGGAACCAAAAATCTTGTACTAGGTCATTGAATGTGATAAGGATGGCAGTGCCACTTAGAGTGATATAATGGCATCCTACATAGGTGTCCTTTAGTGTAATATTCCTTGTCTAACTTCCTCTTGGTTCATCTTATTTTCCAAGACTTACTCACCAACTTCCTGTTAAGTTTGGTTACCTGATAGCCTTTCAACAGCTTTTTCTTCACATAACAGGAATTGGTCCTCCTTACTCCCTGCCTTTACATAATGGATTATACATTCTTGGTGTGTGGTTTTGAGTTTTATCTAAGACATAATAACAGAAACCTTAAAAATAAAAGAATGGCAAAAATATGAAAACTTACAAGTTCATTAATTCAAGCAAAGGAAAAAAACCTTTCTAGGGTAAAATGGATGAAAAAAAATTTTTAACAACAAGTTAGAACTATTAAACACTATCAGGCTTGAACTTTGTGTAATAAACAGCATTGAAATGTAAGGTATAGAGTTAAGACTTTATTATTTTTAATTTTTTTAATTAACATATAATGTATTATTTGCCCCAGGGTACATGTCTGTGAATCATCAGAGTTACACAATTCACAGCACTCACCATAGCACATACCCTTCCCAATGTCCATAACCCAGCCACCCTATCCCTACCCTGCCTACCCCCCAGCCACCCTCAGTTTGTTTCATGAGTTTAGGAGTCTCTTATGGTTTGTCTTCTTCCTGATCCCATCTTGTTTCATTTCCCTTCTCCACCCCGCACAACCCCCCGCCCTGCCTCTCAATTTCTTCATATCAGAGAGATCATATGATAAATGTCTTTGACTGACTTATTTTGTTTAGTGTAATACCCTCTGGTTCCATCCACATCATAGCAAATAGCCAGATTTCGTTTCTCTTGATGGCTGCATAATATTCCATTGTATATATAGACCACATCTTCTTTATCCATTCATCTCTTGATGGACATCTAGGTTCTTCCCATAGTTTGCTATTGTGGATATTGCTGCTATAAACATTGGGGTGCATGTGCCCCTTCAGATCACTCCATTTGTATCTTTAGGGTAAATACCCAGTAGTGCGATTGCTGGGTTGTAGGGTAGCTCTATTTTCAACTTTTTGAGGAAACTCCTTACTGTTTTCGAGAGTGGGTATACCAGCTTGCATTCCCACCAAAAGGGTTCCCCTTTCTCTACATCCTCACCAATACCTGTTTCCTAACTGGTTAATTTTAGCCATTCTGATTGGTGTGAGGTAGTATCTCACTGTGGTTTTGATTCGTATTTCTCTGATGCCAAGTGATGTTGAGGGTTCCATTGTTGTTTAGGGCCTAACCATATATTTTTCCTGAATTCACAGATATCAGAAGATACTGAATCCAGTAATTGCCTCATTGCCTTTAAATAAGGCCTATCCTCCAATGGGAAGAACTTTGGTGGTATTTATAATAGTTTCTATTCCCATTGTAACATTGAAATAAGTCTAATTAGCCATAAGTTTGGCTACCAAGGCAGTAATTAAACGTTTATGTAAGTTACAAGGGTCTTTAATGATTTTCTGCAGAGTAGGAGAGCTGTACATTTTGGGTTTCTGCGGTTAATAGAGAAGGCCATTGAGCCATAGTTACCTCAAAATCTTCTGGGATGAATGGCAAAGTTAGATTTTTTTTTTTTTTTAAGTTTTCCTTTTTTCTTTTTCTTTTTTAAAATTAACATATAATGTATTATTTGCCCCAGGGTACATATCTGTGAATCATCAGGCTTACACATTTCACAGCAGTAGTAGCCTTTCTTTAGAGAAATAAGCAATAGCACCTTTAATTTATCTCAGAATTTCATAGATAAATAAAAATTAAAGGCTATGAAGATTTGAGTAGCAGTATGTTTTATTTACTAGATGTATGTCAGACTTTATTCCAAATAGAGAAAAGACATTCAAATTCCTGTGAATTTTTTTAAAAATTGTGTCTTGGGCTTCAAAAGAAAATTTTAAATTAGAGAAATTAAATTGTATAGGCCAATGTTTTTTACTAAAGTAATAAAACGATGTTAAAGCCAAATGATTGTTAACTACTTGGATGATGAAAACTGTGTCCTACTGGGATTTAAGCTTAAATTTAATACTGATTAGAGGTTAACAACGAGTACCTGACACAAAAAAAACAGATGAGATTAATATTCATTGAAACATGATGCATTAAAACACTTTACTTTGCTATCAAATTCCCAATAGAATTATAATGGTGGTTTTCTTAAAAAAGCATTGGGTGTAAAGGACAAAGAAAACTGGAAAGTTAATCACAGAAGTAAAATTTTGGAAGCTTGAAAGCAGCATGTGTTAACTAATTTTGTAGATCTGAGAAAACCGAATTTTCTGCCATTAGTGGGGGAGGCCTAGAATTGGCACCGTAGACCCTGGGATGCTTCAGAAATTGGTGGCTTCAGATGCTTTGAAAGAATTGTCCAAAAGCACATAATAACACGTAAATAATATTTGTACTCGGAAAGAGTTTCTTACCTTCAGGTTTCTTCTCTGATATTCAAATGGAGAATTTCTGTATTCGAGAACTCTACACACAGCTTTGGTTAAGGATGTCACACTAAAAAAAACAGAATTACATAGAAATCTACATGTTGAACCAGGAATCACCCCCAGCCTCTTTTCCTCTATTAGTTCTGAGAATACTGGGTGTCAGGCTCATAACCCCAGATGTGAGATTGGAAGATTAATCCTGTTATAGCAAACTAATGATCAGGAAAAAAGACCAACAGATAATAACAGTTGTGGATCCATTCAGGGAAATGGCCCAGATTGATCATCCTGCAATGATGCCCACCCATTAACACAGGATTTCCAGACAGCTTTTTTTTTTTTTTAAGATTTTTTTATTTATTTGACAGAGAGAGGGAGATCACAAGTAGGCAGAGAGGCAGGCGGTGGGGGTGGGGGGGGAGCAGGCTTCCCGAAGCTGAGCAGAGAGCCCAATGTGGGGCTCGATCCCAGGACCCTGAGATGATGACCTGAGCCGAAGGCAGAGGCTTTAACCCACTGAGCCACCCAGGCACCCCTTCCAGACAGCTTTTATGTTTCATTTTAAGATATAACATTACAGATCACTAAACATTTGAGGATAACCCCAGTATAAAAGATGAGATAGAAACAGCAGCTCAAAAAAAAAGGAAGTTAATGAAATATGTTTGGAAGTAGGATAATTGTATCTTTGAGACAAGAAAGGATGCTTGCTATAAGACAACCCTCAGAAAAGAAAAGCTCTTAGACATTTAGAATATGAAATAATACGAAAATTGGAAACAAAGAATATGAGATACTTAATAGAAGAGTTAGAAGTTTAGAATATTAAGTTCTGGTAGAAGGTTGGAAGATAAAATTGAGGAAATCTCCCAGAAAGGACAAAAAGAGATGTAAAGTAGCAGATAAGGAAAATTAGAGGATTATACTTGGCAAATTCAACATATGATAGATAAGAATTACAGGCTGGGAGAAAAATGTGTGGAGGAAATTAATAACAATTGAACAAAAAACTTGAGTTTTCACATTGAAAGGTCTTACAGAATGTTCAGCATAGTGATTAAAAAACAAACAACATAGCAAAGTACATCATAATGAAATATCAGACACCAGAAATAAAAGGAAGATCCCGACAGCTTTCCCATATGGAGCATATAAAAGAAATTAGGGGTGCCTGGGTGGCTCAGTGGGTTAAAGCCTCTGCCTTCGGCTCAGGTCATGATCTCAGGGTCCTGGGATCGAGCCCTGCATCAGGCTCTCTGCTCAGTGGGAAGCCTGCTTCCCTCTCTCTCCCTGTCTGCCTCTCTGCCTACTTGTGATCTCTCTCTGTCAAATAAATAAATGAAATCTTTAAAAAAGAGAGAGATTAGGAATCAGTAACAATGGAAAGGAATTGTTAATGGAATGATGCCTTCAAAACTCTTGAGGGAAAGAGGTATTTCCAAACTACTAATTCTGTAACTTGCTGAGCTGTCAAGTGTGGGAGGGAGTAGGCTAAAATTATGAAACTTAAGAGGTTGTTAGAATATTTCCTCCGACTGCACTGTACTGCGGGAATTTACTAGAAGACATTGACTTTATCAAAATAATGAGTTAAGTAAAAAAGAGGAATTCTCCAGGAAATAGAATTTAGCATAGGAGAGAAGTAAAGAGAATATATACCTAAAATGATGGTTAATGGAGATCCAAGGAGGGTGGCTGTGCAGCAGTTATGAAAAATGATCAGTTCAGATTGGGACACAAAAAGAGGATCTAGATGGTAGGTATTTAGAAAGACATTTATGCGAGCACATACAAAATAGAGGGGATTTTTGTGATTTTATTCAAAAGAAACATAGTTTTCTTTTCCTGTGATGTCTTGGTTTTGGTATGAAGGTAATAATGACTTCATTAAATGAATTAGGAAATGTTTCCTCCTGTTCTATTTTGGGAAAGGTTTAAGAAGAATTGATATCAATGCTTTAAACATTGGTTTAAAGGTAGATTGCACCAGAGAATCCATCTAATCCTGTTTTATTTTTGGTAAGTTTTTTCATTACTTAATCTCTTTAATTTGGCACAGGTCTCTTTAGATTTTCTGCCTCTTCTTGTTTCAGCTTCAGTAGTTTTTTCTGGAAATTCGTCCATTTTATCTAGGTCATTTAATTTGTTGCTATACAGTTGTTCCTAGTGTTCCCATATAATCCTTTTCATTTCTTATTATAATACCAGTAGTATTGATCTTTTATCATTATTTTTTAAATTAACATACAGTATATTATTTGCCCCAGGAGTACAGGTCTATGACTCATCAGGCTTACACATTTCACAGCACTCTCCTTAGCACATATCCTCTCCAGTGTCCATAAGATCATTTTATCATTCTTTTTTTTTTTTTTTAAGATTTTATTTATTTATTTGACAGATCACAAGTAGGCAGAGTGGCAGGCAGAGAGGGAGGGGGAAGCAGGCTCCCCGCTGAGCAGAGAGCCTGATGCGGGGTTCAATCCCAGGACCCTGAGATCATGACCTGAGTTGAAGGCAGAGGCTTTAACCCACTGAGCCACCGAGGTGCCCCCTTTTATCATTCTTGATTGTAATAATTTATCTTTTTTTCTTGGCCAGCCTAGCTGAAGGTTTGTAAATTTCATTGATACTTTCAAGGAACCAACTTTTAATTTCATTGATCTTTATTTTCTGTTCTCAGTTTCATTCATTTAAGCTGTAATCTTTATTATTTTCTTCATCTGCCTGTTTTGGGTTTAGTTTTCTCTTTCTCTGTTTTTTTTAAGGTCAAAGTTTAGGGTTATTGAATTGGGATCTTTTTTAACGTAGGCATAGATAGCTATAAATTTCCCTTTAAACATTGCTTGTGGTTCATCATTTAAATTTTGGCATGTTGTGCTTTTGTTTAATCTTAACATATTTTATAATTTTCCTGTGTGATTTCTTTGATCTATGGGTTATTTATTTGTTGCTTAATTTCCACATATTAATTTCCCATATTTCTTCTGTAACTGCTTTCCAATTTGATTCCATTGTGTTTGGAGAACATACTTTGTATAATTTTATTCCCTTAAAAATGTGGAAACTTGTATTATAGCCTAATATATGGTCTGTATTGGAGAATGTTTCATGTACACTTGAGAAGTGTTCTGTTTTGAGTGGAGTATTCTGTAGATGTATGTCAAGTCTAGTTAGTTTATAGTGTTAAAGTCTTTTGTTTCCTTATGATTTTTTGGTTCTATCCATTATTGAAAATGAGGTATTTTTATTTGTTTTTATTGATTGTCTATTTTCACTTTCAATTTTATATGTTTCTGTTTCATGTGTTTTGAATCTTTTTTATTTATTTATAAATAAATATATATTTATTTATAATAAATATTATAAATAAATATATATTATATAAGTAAATATATATTTATTTATAATAAATATTATAAATAAATATATATTATATAAATAAATATATATTTTTAAAGATTTTATTTATTTGACACACAGAAAGAGATCAAGTAGGCAGAGAGGCAGGCAGAGAGAGAGGGGGAAGCAGGCTCCCCAATCCCAGGAGCCCGAGATCATGACCTGAGCCGAAGGCAGAGGCCTTAACCCACTGAGCTACCCCAGCGCCCTTGAATCTTTATTGTTAGGAGTATGTATGTTTATAGTTGATCTATAATTTTTGATGAATTGATCCTTTTATTATTATAAAATGTCCTTCTCTGTCTCTAGTAACACTCTTTTCCCTTAATATCTATTGTATCTGATAAGAGTATAGCTATTCCAGCTCTTTTTGGTTACAGATTTCTTCGTATATCTTTTTCTATCCTTCCACTTTCAGCTTAGTTGAATCTAACATGTCTGAACCTATGTGTATCTCTTTTATTATTATTTTGTGTGTGTGTGTGTGTCTTTTAGATAACATCTAATTGGATTGTGGTTTTTACCTATTCTGTCAGTCACTGGTTTTTGATTGGAATGCCCAATTAATTTGCATTTAATGTAGTTACTAAAAAGGAAGAATTGATGTCTGCTATTTTCTTTTCTGTGTCTTAAGATTTTTTCTGTTGTTCTTTATTCCTTTACTGTTGCCTTCCTCTGTACTGAATAGATTGTTTTCTAGTACCATTTAAATCCCTTTTTTTCACTATGTATTTTTTTCATTGTGGTTGTCCTGGAATTGCAGTTAATAACTTATTTCAGTCTAGTTCAGATTAATATCAATTTCAATAATATACATTAATTTTGCTCCTGTATAACTCTGTTCTTTCTCTTTATTTTGTCGTGCAAATTATGTCTATGTCTTTTAAATCAAAAGAAAAAAGTTACAATATTAAAAATTATACTGTTTTTTATATTTACCTATTCAGTTACCTTTCCTGTGCACTTTATTCTTCACGTAGATTCAAATTACTGTCTTGTATCCTTTCATTTCAGCCTTTAGTATTTCTTGTGTAGCAGGTCTTGTGGCAACCAGTTCTGTCAGTTTTTGCTTATCTGTGAATGTCTTAACTTCACTTTCATTTTAGTAAAGGATTCTTAGTTGATAGTATTACTTTTTCAGTACTTTGAATATGTCTTCCTATTGCCTTTTGGCTTCCATGGTTTCTGATGAGAAATTATTAATTTTATGGAGGATCTCTGTATGTGACAAGTGACTTATCTATTGGCTTCTTTCAGGATTCTGTTTTTTTGAGTTTATAGTAGTTTCTTGAGCTTTTTGGGTGTTAGAGTAATATTTTTCATTAAATTTAGGGGAATTTTCAGTTATTATTTATTCAGATATTGTTTCTGCCCTTTTCCTTTTTTTTTTTTTAAGATTGTTTCTTCCTTCCTTCCTTCCTTCCTCCTTTCCACAGAGAGAGCGAGATCACAAGTAGGCAGAGGCAGGTAGAGAGAGGGGGAAGCAGGCTCCCCACTGAGCAAGTGGGGCTTGATCCCAGGACCCTGAGATCATGACCTGAGCAGAAAGCAGAGGCTTTAACCCAATGAGCCCGCAGGCGCCCCCTTTTCCCTCCTCTCTTTCTGGGACTCCTGTTATGTGTATGTTGGCATGTTTAATGGTGTCCCTCAGGTATCTTAGACTCCTTTTTTTTTTCCTTCTTCGTTTATTTTTCTTTCTGTTTTCAGAGTAGATAATCTCCATCTTCAGATCTACAGATTCTTTGCTTCTGCCTGCTCATACCTGCTGCTGAAAACTTCTAATGAATTTTAAATTTTATTTAAACTTTTTTACTTTTCAACTATTTCTATTTCATTCTTTTTCATTTCTTTCTCTCTGTTTTCTGTTTGTGGGACATCCATCTCATTCTTTCCTTTAGTTCATTAGCCAGATTTCCTTTAGTTCTTTGAACATGTTTAAAATAAGTGATTTATGAATATTGGCTAGTAAGTCTAATGTCTGTGTTTCCTCAGACAGCTTCTGTTGGCTGCTTTTTGTTTGTTTTCCCATGTGTATGAGCCATTCCTTCTCATATTTATGTCTTATCATTTTTTTGTTGAAAACTACATTTTAAATAATGAGGCACCTTAACCAGATTCTCCCCTTCCCAGTGCTTGTCGTTGTTACTGTTTGTTGTTTGTTTATTGAACTAATAAACAGGTTTTTTTAAACGAATTCTGTCAAATCTGTATTCTTTATCATGGGAAACTTTATCATGGGAAACTTCAGAAGCCACTGAAGTTTCTATTCAATTAGCTTAGTGGTCTAATAATTTCACAGAGATGTCTTTAAATGCCTAAAATCTCCCAGTCTCAACATTCAGAAGGGAATTTTATAACTTTACCTTACTCTTCACTTCCTGCTTGTACAGAGCCTCTGGTTAGCCAGAGATGAGTGCTTAGGACCTCCTCAGGCCTTTCCTGAGCATATGCACATCCCCATGCTTACATGTGACCATCTAGATTCTCAGGAATGTATTGCAGCTTTTCTTAGTGCCTGGTTTTTCTTTTTAAGCTCTTTGGTTAGCCAGTTATTTGTCTCAGCTCTTATCCAGTGCTTTGGTCAGCTGCAATATGAAACAATTGCCTCTGATAGTTTTTTGACAAACGCCCTTGGGGAAAAGTTTTGCTTTGTTTTATTTTTGCATTGGGTGAGCTCTGAGGTCAAATTAAGATAACTTTAGGAGTGGGATTCTTCCAAGAAACCACCAGACATGTCAAATAATGACAGTCCTCTGGGAATGCAGTAGAGGTGAGCTCATCATCTTCTGATGAGCTTCCCCCTTCCCCCTCTCTCCCATATAGCTGCCAGGCTATTAGTTTCCACTAAGTTTGTGGACTATTGAGTTTCAAAGCTACTAGAGAGCTGGAATGGCAGGATGGGAATAGGGCAAAATAAAATGCCACAAAGTTTGCTGGTTTTAAGATTTAACCATCTTTCTTGAATAAGTTCTTCCCAGATTGTAGCAAGACTTTGGTTAATTTCTCATTTCGAAAATGTTGACTTTTTTTTGCCATTGTTCTTGTTGAGTTAATGGAGATGATGATTTTCAAATGTCCTTATTTTGACATTTTTGCTAGTCTTACTGCTGAGTTTTGAGAGTTCTATTTTAGAGTCTTGTTATGTAGTTTGCAAACATTTTTTCCAACTCTGTCACTTGTTTTTTAATCCTCTTAACAGGATCTTTCACAGAGTAAATAAAAGATTATCAATTTTTTTCTTTTTTATGCTTTTGATGTTATTTCTAAGAATTCTCTTTCTAGTTCTAGATCCTGATGATTTTTTTCTATCTTCTATAGGATTAATAGTTTTACGTTTAACATTTAAATCTATAATCCATTTAAAATTAATATTGGTATAGACTGTGAGATTTAAGTTGGTATTCTTTTTTTCTCTCTATATATTCAGTTGCTCCAGCACCAGTTGTTGAAAAGACTCTTTTTTTTCCCCCACTGAATTGCTTTTACACTTTTGTGAAAAAGTCAGCTAGCCATCCTCATGTAGGGCTTTGAGGAGATTATAGAAAATATAGGATGAATACTAGAGAGTTAATTCATTCTCTTATATAGGAGGCAATTAGATCCAAAATGAAAAACCAGTATAACCAAATTGTTTAGAAATCAGGTTGGGGAGAGATGGTTAGAGAAGAGGTGGTAGGTAGTGCTAGTTTTCATACAAGCTTTGTTTGATTCTTAAAATATGCATTTGTGTAATTTTAATTAAAATAAAAGCAGAATACTATAAGGTAATGCCAGTGCTTAACTTAGGGGAAAATTTAAAACTTTGAATGTCTATATTTTTAATTTTGAAATGTTTTTAATGTGGAAAAAATGCTCAGCATAATACATGGTAAAAAAATGTACAACTTCAGAATTCAAGTGTGTATCTACTTAACCAACCCCTAGTCAAGAATTAAAACATTGCCAGTTCCTCCATTCTTTCCCTTCCAGTCAAACCTCCATCTCTGTCCTTGGGAGACTACCATCTAACCTTTTATGGTAGTCACCTTTTTGTTTTATATTTTTACTACTTTTCAAACTATATATTTTTTCCTGTTAATGAAATTTATATAAATGGATCTTGGCTTTTCCAGCATTGTTTGTGAGAGTCATGTCTATTTTTGCATGTAACTATAGTTCATTCAATTTCATGGCTGTGCAGGCATTCCTCATTTTATTGCACTTCGCTTTGTTGAGCTTTGCAAATGGTGTTTTTTGTTTTGTTTTGTTTTGTTTACAGATTTAAGGTTTGTGGCAACCCTGTGTATAGCAAGTCTATTGGCGCCATTTTTCCAACAGCATTTGCTCACTTCATGTCTTTTAGTCACATTTTTGTAATTCTTTTTTTTTTTTTTTTAAGATTTTATTTATTTATTTGACAGAGAGAACACAAGCAGGCAGAGAGGCAGGCAGAGAGAGAGGGAGAAGCAGGCTCCCCGCTGAGCAGAGAGCCCAATGTGGGGCTCGATCTCAGGACCCTGAGATCATGACCTGAGCCGAAGGCAGAGGCTTTAACCCACTGAGCCCCACATTTTTGTAATTCTTGCAACATTTCAAACTTTTTCATTTTATTTCTGATGGTGATCTGTGATCAGTGATTGTTGATGCCACTATTGTAATTATTTTGGGTTGCCACATCCACAGCCATATGAGCTGGCAAACTTAAATGTTTTGTGTGTTCTAACTCCTCCATTGACTGGCTCTTTCTCTGTCTCTCTCCTTTGACTTGGGCCTCCCTGTTCCCTGAGAGACAGTGTTGAAATTAAGCCAATTAATAACCCTATAATGGCTTCTAAGTTTTTAAGTGAAAGGAAGAGTTGCCCTCTCTTTAAATCAGAAGCTAGAAATGATTAAACTTAATAAGGAAGGCATGTCAAAGGCTGAGATAAGGCCAGAGGCTAGGCCTCTTGCACCACTTAGTCAAGGTATGAATGCAAAGGAAAAGTTCTTGAAGGAAATTAAACATGCTATACTAGTGAACACATGAATGACGATTAAGACAAACAGCCTAATTGCTGATGTGGAGAAAGTGTCAATGGTCTGGATAGAAGATCAGACCAGGCACAACATTCCCTTAAGCCATAGCATAATCCAGAGCAATAGGCCCTACCTCTCTTCAATTCTGTGAAGGCTAAGAGAGATGAGAAGGCTGCAGAAAAACTGAAGCTATCAGAGTTTGGTTTACAAGGTTTAAGGAAAGAAACCTTTAGAACATAAAAGGGCAAGATGAAGCAGCAAGTGATGATGTAGAATCTGCAGCAAGTTCTTCAGAAGATATCTAGCTAAGATAATTAACAAAGGTGGCTACACTAAACAGGTTTTCAAAGTAGACAAAGCGGCCTTATATTGGAAGAAGATGCCATCTAGGACTATCATAGAGAGGAAAAGCCAGTGCCTAGCTTCAAAGCTTCAAAGGGCTGGCTGATTCTTTTTGGGGGCTAAGGCAGCTGGTGACTTTAAGTTGAAGCCAGTGCTCATTTACCATTATAAAAATCTTAGGGCCCTTAAGAATTGCACTAAATCTGCTCTGCCTGTGCTGTATAATGGAATAACAAAGCCTGGTTGATAGGGTATCTTTTTAGAACATGTTTCACTGACTATTTTAAGCCTGCTCTACAGACCTACTGCTTGGATAAAAAGATTTCCCTGTAAATATTACTGCTCACTGACAATGCACATGATTAAGAGCTCTGACAAAGATGTACAGTGAAGTGAATCTTGTTTTCATGCCCGATAACCCAACATCTGTTCTGCAGCCCATGGATCAGGAAGTAAATTCAGCTTTCAAGCCTTGTTATTTAAGAAGTACATTTTATAAGACTGTAGCTGCCATAGTGACTCCTGACAGACCTGGACCAAGTAAATTGAAAACCTGGATTCAGGGCACCTGGGTGACTCAGTTAAGTGGCTGCCTTCAGTCAATAGATACTGGTCCTGAGTACCCTGAATGTTAGGGTTAGCATGTAAAGAATTCAAAGCAGCTTTTCTAACTATATTACAAATATTAAAATAAATTCAGTGACACCTCTGTGGCTTAGTTGGTTAAGCAACTGCCTTCAGCTCAGGTCATGATTCCAGAGTCCTGGGATTGAGTCCTGCATCAGGCTCCCTGCTCAGCAAGGAGGCTGCTTCTCCCTCTCCTTCTGTTCCTCTCCTCTGCTCATGCTCTTTCTCTTTCATTCTCTCACAAAATGAATAAAACCTTGAAAAAAGGAAATCTGGATTCACCATTCTAGATACCATTAAGAACATTCTTAATTCATGAGAAGTGATCAAAATAAAGACATGAACAGGAATTTGGAAGAAGTTGAATTCAGCCCTAATGGATGACTTGGAAGGTTCAGGACTTCAGTGGAGGCAGTAACTGCATATTTGGTGGAAACAGCAAGAGAACTATAAGTGGGGCTTGAAGATGTGATTGAATGGCTGCAATCTCATGATAAAGCCTGAACTGATGAAGAGTTGCTTCATAGGATAAGTGAAGAAAGAAAGTGCTTTCTTCATTTGGAATCTGCTCCTGCTGATGATACTGTGAAGACTGTTGAAATGACAACAAAAGATAGGCATATTACATACACACTTAGTTGTTAAAGCAGCAGCAGGGTTTGAGAGGATTTAGCTCTAATTTTGAAAGAAGTTATACTCTGGGTAAAATGTTACCAAACCATCACATACTACAGAGAAATAGTTCATGAAAGGAAGGGTCAATAGTTGTGGCAAACTTCACTGTTGTCTTATTTTAAGAGATTGCCACAACCAAAAAGCCAAGATGCCCTTCAACAGACGAATGGATAAAGGAGATATGGTCCATATATACAATAGAATATTACACCTCCATCAGAAAGGATGAATATCCAACTTTTGTAATCAGCATGGATGGGACTGGAGGAGATTATGCTGAGTGAAATAAGTCAAGCAGAGAAAGTCAATTATCATATGGTTTCACTTATGGAATAAGTGAAATAAGCATAAGGAATAACATGGAGGACATTAGGGGAAGGAAAGGAAAAGGGAATTGGGGGACATTGGAGGGGGAGGCGAACCATGAGAGACTCTGAGAAACAAACTGAGGGTTTTGGATGGGAGAGGGGTGTGGGAATGGGTGAGCCTGGTGGTGGGTAATGGGGGGCCACGTATTGCATGGAACACTGGGTGTGGTGCATAAACAATGAATCTTGGAACACTAAAAAAATAAAATTAAATTAAAAAAATTAAAAAATGAAAATTAATAAAAGTAAAGGAGAAAAAAAAGTTGTCGCAACCACCTTAATCTTCAAGAATCACCACCCTAATTAGTCAGCTGCCATTGACATTGAGGCAAGACCAGCAAAAAGATTGACTTGTTGAAACCCAGAAAATGGTTAGCATTTTTTAGCAATAAAATATTTTAAAATTAAGGTATATACTTTTTAGGGGCGCCTGGGTGGCTCAGCCGTTAAGCGGCTGCCTTCGGCCCAGGTCAGATCCCAGGGGCCTGGGATTGAGCCCCGCATCGGGCTCCTTGCTCGGCAGGAAGCCTGCTTCTCCCGCTACCATTCCCTCTGCTTGTGTTCCCTCTCTCGCTGTGTTTCTCTCTCTCAAATAAATAAAATCTTTAAAAAAAAATAAAAAATAAAAAATAAAAAAATAAAAAAAAAGGTATATACTTTTTAGAAAACATACTGCTATTGCACATTTAATGGGCTATAGTATAGTGTTAACACAACTTTTGTATGTACTAGGAAAACCAAAAAATTCATTTGACTTGATTTATTACACTTTTGCTGTATTGTGGCAGTCTGGAACTGAACCCATGCTATCTCTGAAGTGTGCCTATATGGTATGGGACATTATATGAATAGCCCACAATTTATTCATTCTGTTAGTGATAGAAATTTGGGTTGTTTCTACTTCTTAGGTTTTCATGAATAATGCTGCTGTGTATTTCCTTGTACGTGTCTCTTAGTGCACACATGCACACGTTTATATTTAGTAAATATCCTGGAGTTAAATAGCCTAGTTTTAGAGTGTATTTATGTTTAATTTCAGAAGATAATAAAAACTTCCTAAATTGTTTTGTTACAAGTTATAATCTCATCAACACTTTTGCACTTCATCTTCACCAACATTATGTATTGTTAATCTTTAATTTTAGCAATTTTAGTGGATGTATAGTGGTTTTATTTCCTATTTCCCCAATTCCAAATGTGATTATACCTTTTTATATATATATTGGCCAGATTTTATAAGTATTTTGTGTATATTTGAAAATGTGTTTTGCAGTACAAAACAGGTACAGTATTTCTCTGTGTCAAGTCAGTTTTGTTCAGCATGTTGTTTAAAACTTCTACATTTCCACCAATTTAATTGCAGCATGTTGGTTCAATTAGAGGCATGTTAAAATCTTCTCCTGTTGTTATGGATTTGTCTTTCTTGTGTTACTGCCCATTTTTGCAAATTTAGAATTGGTTCTGAAATGTTTCTGATGAGTTGAACATTTTATTGTCATTATTTCTCGTTGTCTTTGGTAGTTCTCTTTGCTTTGCAGTCTATCTTAACTAATAACGATATAGCTACGTGGGCCTTATAGTTAGTGCTTGGGTGGTTCATTTTCTCCCAGCAACCTTTAAGTTTTTCTGTGCCTTTTTGTTTCAGAATTGTTTCATGTATTCACCATATCATTGTTTTTCTTTCAATCTGATCTATCATTTCATTTTTTAATTATAGTGTAAGGTTTATTTAGATTTCTTGTAATTATTGATGTATTGGGGCATAACTGTACAATTTAATGTGCTTTATATTATGTTATGTTCTTTTTCTCACCTTTATTGCTGTCTTTTTATTCTTTCCTTCCCCCATCTTTTTTTTTTTAACTGTTTTTCCTGCTAGCCACAAGTCACATTTTTATCTGAAAAGATCTTTTTTTAAATTCACCTTAATTTTGAAGTATCACAGGATATAGAAGGTTTTGCTCTATTATGTCCTATTTTTTCTGATGATGTCAACCATTACTTGGATTGTCATTGTCATTTCCTATATGTAGCCATTTTTCCCTGGCTGCTCTTAAGGTTTTCTCTTAAGCCTTTAACAGCCTGACTGATATGTGTGTAGAAATGGTTCTTTATGTTTATCCTACTTGGGTTTGTTGAGATTCTTGGATCTGTAAATTAATGTTTTCTATCATCTGAGATGTTTTTGGTTATTATTTCTTCCAACAAACATAATTTTGAACTTTTTTTATTCTCTTCTGTTGCATCTTGTACATCAGCGTTGAGTTGGGTTATATTTATGTTGGACTGCCTGATATCGTCCTATTGGTCTCTGAGACTTAATTTTTCTTCATTCATTTTACTTTCTGTTCTCTGGACAATAATTTATTGCCATATTTCAAGCTCTCTGATTCTTTTGCCACCTCTAATCACCCCCTTCTGTTGATTCTTTTACTTTAGTTATGTTACCTTTCAACTTTCTTCATGGTTTCTATCAGTTCTTTGAATTTTTATTTATTTATTTGTTTATTTATTAAAGATTTTATTTATTTGTCAGAAAGAGAGAGAGGACAAGCAGGGGGAGCAGCAAGCACAGCAGGCAGAGGGAGTAGCAGGCTCTCTGCTGAGCAGGGAACCCGATGCGGGACTCGATCCCAGGACCCTGGGATCATGATCTGAGCTGAAGGCAGTTGCTTAACTGACTAAGCCACTCAGGCATCCCTCAATTTATTTTCTTTTAATATTTGTAATATAGTTAGAAAAGCTGCTTTGAATTCCTAATATGCTGACCGTAACATTCAGGGTCCTCAGGATCAGTATCCATTGACTCCCCCTTTTTTCCTGAGTATGGATCACAGTTTACTGTTTCTTTGTGTATGATATGATTTTGCTTGAAAACTGGACATTATGAATATGTTTTAGTGACTCTGCTTTCTTTTAATGTTCTGGGAATTGTTGGGTGAGATTTATAATCTGATTTTGACACTTGCCTGTGATTTTCTTGCTCCTAGAGATTCCACTAATTTCTACCTGTTCTCTTGGGCTTGGATTCTGTCCTCTGGCACTTCAGCTTTCTAAGGCTTCAGCTTCCTGTTGCCCAAACTGTGCACACTTGAGTAGTACAGCTCTGTTTTTTGTTTTGTTTTGTTTTTTTAAAGATTTTTTTATTTATTTGACAGTGAGAAACACAGCGAGAGAGGGAACACAAGCAGAGGGAATGGTAGCAGGAGAAGCAGGCTTCCTGCCGAGCAGGGAGCCCAATGCGGGGCTCGATCCCAGGACCCTGAGATCATGACCTGAGCCGAAGGCAGACGCCTAACGACTGAGCCACCCAGGCGCCCCCAGCTCTGTTTTTTAAGTGTAAAAATACTGACCTCTGCTAACTTTTTCCCCTTGACCCCTTCAGTTGTTCTCTGTGCATAGATAGTTTACCAGTCATCCAGTGATTTGGGCAAATTTTATACTGAGAATTTTTGTTTGACTGCTTCTCTGGTTCTTACTGCCATGTTCTTTCATTTAAATTTCCATTTAAATTTTCAGCTGCCTTTCTAGGCTTAAGTTCTGAGCCTTATGGTAATATCTTTTCCAGAGATGTTTTTTGTTTGCACCACACAAAGTAATGTCAACCATTACTTGTATTGTATGGGGTCTCCAGCAGTCTGGGGTTACTTTAATTAAATTTTAGGGATTGAGTTTATTTTTTCACCTAAATATCTTTAGGTAGGGCTGCAGTACATGCAAGGACTTGTTTACTTCTGGCTCACTAGAGTTTAGTCCTTTGGAGTCTCAACTCAAATGGTGGGCAGCATTTAGCATGGTTCCCACCATTTCTGAACCTTGCAGTCCCCTTTTGGTTCCCTTAACTCTGTAACAGTGTTAGAAATAATGGATTGGTTTCTCATCTGCCTCTTCTGGATTGGCAAAACCCCCAAGGCCAAAGTATCCTTGGGTGATGGGTTGTTGTTTTTTAAGATTTTATTTATTTGAGAGAGAGAGAGAGAGCAAGCATGAGCAGGGGGAAGGAGGGCAAAATCAGAGGGAGAGGGAGAAGCAGACTCCCTACTGATCAGAGAGCCCAATGAGGGGCTCAGTCCCAGGACCCTGGGATTGTGACCTGAGTTGAAGGCAGCCACTTAACCAACTGAGCCACCCAGGCACCCCAGGGTGCAGAGTTTGTATCTGTGGATTTCCATCTTGTCTTAGATCCTGGCCTGGTCGTTCTTTACTGTTGTGTTAGGTTTTTGGTGCCTTCAGATTAATTGTTTTTAATATTTTGTTCAGTTTCTCTAGTAGGTTTCAGTAGAAGGATTGATAAGTATTTACTATTCTGCTATTAACTACAATTATTTCAGGCATTCTTGGATTGATAAGTGCATATCATTGTGTTAATGTTTATATCTCATGACTTGGGTTTTTTTCTGTAGTGGCTTCATTCCTAATTATGTTAGGAGGTGGTAGAGATAGCTACTGGCTGCTCTGACATACATAATTCTCCTAGCTGTTATTACCACTGAAGAGTATACCTTTCCTAGTACTTACAGACATCCTGAGAAGGATTTTTAATTTCCTGCTCTGGCCTGCATTCTCATCCATGAACAAATTACTGTGGCTACCTGAGGAATTATCAGCCTGGGTATCACTTGTTCATTCTCAGTTCAGGGCCCTATGATGGGTACCATTTTAACAGTTGAGTAGAGTGTTTTATTAATGGGCAGTCAGGGTGCTGTTAACATAAATAGGAAAAGGAATGTTTGGTAAGATAGATTGCTCTATAATTTTCATAGATTTTTGGAGTATCCTGGAAATTTTCATTATATGGTTGTATCTAGTAAAACTGTCTAGCAACAGAATTTCATAAAAAATAATAGTTGACTGGTAACATTACTTGTAAAAATGATTTTGCTCAGTTTCTACGTCTCTTGAGATTGACAGACTGACAAAATGTTTTGTAGAGTCAGTGCTCATAAAACAGTAAAATAGACTTTTATGTCTTTTTTCCCCTTGCCTTCAGAAATTAAGATCTACACCAATTTTTACTCTAAAATAATTCTTTTAGGGATAGGAATAATTTAATATGGTATCTTTAGGGTAGAGGGGTAGAGTTGTATCAATTAGCTATTACTGTGTAAGAAACTACTCTAAAACTTGGGGGATTAAAACACATATTTATTATTAAAACAAGCCTGTGAGTCAGCTGGGCAGTATTTCTGGTCTTGGCTGGGCTCGTTTATGGGTCTGCAGTTTGCAGCAATTCAGGAGGGTGGCTTTGCTGCTCTTGGCTGGGTCCTCTAGGATGGTATGTGGGTGGGATAGGATGGCCTGTGGGTGGGACATTTGGGCTGTCTTGTTTCCTCCCACAGATTAGACAGGGCTTGTTCTTAATGGTGGTAGCACGATTCTAAGAGCAGAAGCATGCAAGATCTCTCTTGAGGTCTAACAGAATTAGCAGACCGACACACATTGTGTTCTATTGGTCTTCCTTATAAGGCAGCTAGTTAAAGCACAGGGCAAAAGCACTCTGCCTCTTCTTGATGGGTGAAACTGCAGAGCCTCATTGCCAAATGCATGGATAATGGAGTAGTGTAGAATTGGGGCTGTTTTTCAGACTTTTGATTTATCCTGTAAAGCTCATTTCTGTGTTTGTTCTAGGTTGAGCACTATTACATTTCAGTAGGAATTGTGCTTGAGTGTAGAAGTTTAGGCAAGTATAAATTAAATACATCAATCTGTTTGGAGGTCCATGTGACTCTAGTTACACTTGTTTTGTAGGATATATCTGATGACATTTTGGAAGCATTGCTCATGCATTGAATTACCAGTTGTAGAGTAATTGTAGTACCAGTTGTAGGTGTTGAAAGACTAATTTCTGCATCTGTTCTTTTTTGGTTATAATGACAGTATTTTTATGCTCGTTATTATTACTCTAACTTCTTTAATTTGAGATTTCATTGTTTTCCCGTTTATTAGTATTCGCATATTGTGATCTTAAGTGGATTTGTTGAAGTATAATTTACATATAATAAATCTTATGTTTTATGTGTATAATTTGAATAGATTTGATATCTATATACAACCATGAGACCATCACCATAATCAAGATAAGAAACATATCCTTTACCCTCAGAACTTTCCTTGTACCCCTTTTTAATTCTTTCGTATTTATTGTTTCTCCCCTTATGCAGTATATAATCTTTTTGTCTACATTTTTTTCACTCATCATAGTTATTTTCAGGTTCATCCATGTTGTGTGTATCATTAGTTCACTCTTCCTTATTCCATTATAAAGCTATAATGTAAGGGTTCACATGTTCGTGGATGTTTTTTCCTTCAGCTTTTGGCTATTACAAAAAAGGTGAACGTTTGTATGTAAGTTTTTTTATGAACATATGCTTTCATTTCTTTGGGTAAATACCTAGGAGAGTGAAATGACTGGATCATCCATGTAGTAGGTGTGTATTTGACACTTTAAGAAAGTGTCAAAACTACTTTTTACAAAGTAGTTGTACCATTTATCTTCCTGTATGAGTGTATGAGAGTTTCAGTTCCTTTACTCATTTACCAATATGTGGTATGGTTGGTCTTATTAATTTGAGCCACTGTTATACTTGTGTAGTGATAACTCATTATGGCTGAAGTTTATACTTTTCTGATGAAAAGTGATAGTGTATTTTCATGTACTTAACATTCATCCATCTTTGGTGAAAGATTTCACCAAAAGATTTGTGGCTTTAAATCTTCTGCCCATTTTGTGATTGTGTTGTTTTGTTTTAATTGAGATTTTAAAAATGGATTTATTGAGAAATAATTGACATGTAGTGAAGTACAGAGTACACAGTATAAGTTTTGAGGTATGAATACACTTAGGAAGCTATAACCACACAAACAAGATACTGAATACATTTATCACACCTGAAAGTTTTCTCATACCTTTTTGTGTTTCTTCCCTTCTGAGCCACATTCCCCTTTTGGGTCTGTCTTTTAAAAGCATTTAGTCTAGGGTTACTCTAGTCAGTGCTACCTGAATTAAGAGATTTTTCCACTCTGTCTGAAGGAAACAGGTCTTATTTTGGGCTTTGTGTGAGACTAGGGCAATAATCCTTGTCATCCTTTTGAGTGGCTCTTTCCTTGGCCTTGGGCTTGTTTTAATGATACTTATGGGTGTTCTTGCTCTGTGCAGTTGTCTTCTCCCCAGTACTCTGCCCTGCAGTCCCTAGCCGTCTTAGCTTTGGACTTCCAATTAAGTCTCCTTAACTCAGGGAAGCCACCAGATTCTGCCTGGGTATCACATCCCCAGGTGAGGATTTGTAGTAAGTTGGGGTTGTTGGAGGGTTTATTTACCTCATCTGTTTCCCTTCTCTTAGGGTTCACCCTCTGTATTTGCCTGTCTAATATCTGAACACTGTCATTTCATATATAGTTCTTCTTTTTTTTTTTTTTTTTTTTTTCATTTATAGTTCTGGTTTTTTAGGCTTTTCAGATGGAGGACAAACTCAGTCCCTGTTAATCCATCTTGGTACTTATGTGTTTTTTCTTGATTCTTATTTTTTAAATGGTGTTAACAAAACATTAAGTTTACCATCTTAACCGTTTTAGTGTACAGTTCAATAGTGTTAAGGTTATTCACATTGTTGTGCAGCAGATCTCTAGAACTTTTTATTTTGCAAAACTGAAACTCTGTACCCATTAAACTCTAATTTTATCACCCCCTCACTTCCAACCCTTGGTTAACAACCTTTTTACTTTTTTCCTACTGATTTTGACTACTATAAATACTTGATATGAGTGGAATCATACCGTGTTTGTCCTTTGTGATTGGCTTATTTTACTTAGCGTAATGTTCTCAAGATTCATCCTTAATGTGACTTGTAATCAGATTTCATTATTTTTAAAGGCTTCACGGTATTTCATTCCAGTGTTCAATGTATATACCACATTTCCTTTATCTATTCCTCTGTCACTGAACTTTCAGCTTGCTTCTGCCACTTGGCTATTGTGAAAAATGCTGCAATGAGCATGGGTATGTAAATATCTTTGAGATCCTACTTAGAATTCTTTTGGATATATACCCAGAATTGGGGTTGCTGGATCACAGGGCAATTCTATTTTTAATTTTTAAAAAAAATTCATTTATTCATTTGAGAGAGAGAGAGTGCATGCACACAAGCAGAGGGAAAGGAAGAGAGGAAGCAGGCTCCCCACTGAGCACTGAGCCTCACATGGGGCTTGATCTTAACACCTTGAGATTGTGACTTAAGATGAAACCAAGAGTTGGGACACTTAACCACCCAAGCCACCCAGACACCCCTGTAAATGAGATTTTCATAATTTTGTTTTCCAGTTTGGTCATTATTAGTACATAGAAATGTAACTGATTTTGCTGAAATCATTTATTAGAGTTAATTTTTTTTAAGACTCTTTAATATTTTCTACCTAAAAGATTATGTTGGGGCACCTGGGTGGCTCAGTGGGTTAAAGCCTCTGCCTTCGGCTCAGGTTTTGAGCTCAAGGTCCTGGGATCGAGCCCTGCATCAGGCTCTCTGCTCAGCAGGGAGCCTGCTTCCTCCCCCTCTCTCTGCCTGCCTCTCGGCCTACTTGCAATCTCTCTCTCTCTCTCTCTCTGTCAAATAAATACAATTTTTTTGAAAACAAATAAAAGGTCATGTTATCAGCAAGTAATTTTACTTCTTCCTTTCCAATTTGGAGATCATTTGTCTCTTTTTTTGTATGTGTTTGCCCTGACTAGTACTTTAGTACCATGTTGAATGAAAGTAGCAAGAGTAGGTATTCTTGGGGTACCCGGCCAGCACAATTGGTGGACTCTATGACTCTTGATCTCGGGGTTGTGAGTTAGGTCTCCACATTGGGTGTAGAGATTACTTAAAAATAAAATCTTTTTTTAAAAAAAGAATAGGCATCCTTCCTTTCTTAATCTTAGAGAAAAAACTACATCTTTCACTATTCAGTGTGGTGCTAGCTGTGAACTTTTCACTTGTGGCTCTTATTATGTTGAGTGTAGTTTTCTACTATTCCTAGTTTGTTGAGTGTTTGTCATGAAAAGATGTTGGGTTTTGACAAATGCTTTTTCTGCACCAATTGAGATGATCTTGTGGTTTCTGTCCCTCTTTCTGTTAATATGGTTTCTTACAATGATTTTCATTTGTTGAACCATTCTTGCATTCCAGGAATAAATCCACCTTGATCAATCTGTAGAATTCTTTTAAT
>CM053606.1:66185877-66256323 GCA_028646535.1 Procyon lotor | reverse complement strand
AAATAAAATAAAATAAAAAACCTAGAATGAGAAGTGCTGTAGTTGAGTAATATGCAGTTAAACAGTGTAATCTTAGTAAGTGCTTTAGGCATAATTTGAAGGAGAGTTTCCCTTTTATTGCTATTATATAACAGTAATTGTAGTGGTAGTGTGAAGAGTACTTATTGTGTTCCATATTGTTTTAACTACTTCTCATGTCTTGTTAATCTATATAGTACTTTCTGTAAGGTAGGTACTGCTGTGTAGAAAATTTTTACTTTTTTGGTTTATAGTGAGCTATTTCTTTTCTTTAGGAAGAGTACATTTTATCCACAGCATCTATTATAAGGAATTTATATCTTCTTTTAGGGAAGAAGAAGCTTTTGTACTTAAGGTCTTATAGGGATTTTGTTTGTTAATTGAGTATACAGTGTGTTAGAACCTTTATTCTCATTTCTTTTAAGTCATATACTACTTAAGGGATGACACTGGTTTAACATATTCTGACCCTGTTCTACCACAGTTAAGCATTTTTTTCTTTTTTCAGTAAGATATGTTACATTTTTACATAAATTAAGTTGTAATTTATGTCTGGTAAAATTTAAATTGTAGAGCTGAATCAAGTTTTTTACATATATGTTCACACATGTAACTACCATAGAGGTCAAGATGTAGAACATTTTCATTGCTTAGAAAGTTCCTCATACTCTTCCCTTTCCAGTCCAATAGCTTTTTCCTCCTGAGGTGGGCATCTTTCTGAATTTTATCAGCATAGCTAAGTTTTGCATGTTCTTGAATTTTTTTTTTTTTAAGATTTTATTTATTTGACAGAGAGAAACACAATGAGAGAGGGAACACAAGCAGAGGGAATGGTAGTTGGAGAAGCAGGCTTCCTGCCGAGCAGGGAGCCCAATGCAGGGCTCGATCCCAGGACCCCCGGCATCATGACCCCAGCCGAAGGCAGACGCTCAACGACTGAGCCACCCAGGCGCCCCTTGAATTTTATGTATATAGTTATATAATATGCATTTGTTTATATGTGGCTTTTTTCAATCAACATACATCTTATTGTGTATCAGTAGTTCATTATTTTTTAGTACTGAGTACTATTCCATTATATGACCGTGCTACAAATTTTTTTAGGTATTCTCTCTGTAATTTTGTTTATTGGATTCTCCAAGTCTGTGACCTCACTTTCCAGTATTCTACACTACTTTCCTTCCTCTAGTTGTCCCCTTTACTGTTCTTCTATCACCTGCACAATAAAATGTAAGCTCCATGACATGGCATACAATAGTCTCACTGCAGCTTTTCCAGAATGCCTAGAATTATCTGAATAAACTAAGTCTTATGTTTCGTATATTTAGTTTTAGTCCTAATTATATGTTGTCACTCTTCCCCAGCCTCTCACCTCCCCAGCCGTTATTGTCCTTCCTCCTGCTCATAAGCTTATCTCCTGAAATAGTCCATCTCAACATTATCTTATTCTTTGAGCCAGACCTAGCCATTCTGCAGTAGTGTTTTCTTTTTCTTTTTTTTTTTAAAGATTTTATTTATTTGACAGTGAGAAACCCAGCGAGAGAGGGAACACAGCAAAAGGAATGGTAGCGGGAGAAGCAGGCTTCCTGCCGAGCAGGGAGCTCGATGTGGGGCTCGATCCCAGGACCCTGGGATCTGACCTGGGCCGAAGGCAGACGCTTAACGACTGAGCCACCCAGGCGCTCTGCAGTACTGTTTTCTTTACTGGACTTTTACTGGACTGTGATGGTAGACACCATCAATGCTGTACTTATCTTAGTAGCACCATGCCAAGTACTGTGTGTACTTAAGTGAATTTTGTAAAACATGGAACAACGAACAGAATTCTCAGTCAACTGGGGATTCAGAATACTAGCTGGAACGGGATGAGGGCTTTGGCACAGTTGCTGTTGGGCTATAGGAAGGAGCCAATGAGGATAATATGGAAGCAGCGTTATAAATATTTTGGAAAGCAATAAAATATCTCCCAAGTCTTCTTTCAATCCAGTTGAAAAAAATGGCGAGTAATGTTCTTAGTTGAGACCTTAAGAAAAACTGTGTTGATTTTGATTACTCTTCAAATGAAGGCATTAAACCATGTTTTGGAAATTGAAGTGTTTGCTACTAATGGTATTCTTTTTGTGAGTTTGTACTAGTTATTTCTTTAAAGATTTTTTTAAAGGATGTATTAGATTAATACAAGTAGAAGGTTGGGAAGACTGGTCACATCTATAAAGAAAATTTCCTTAGTTTCCTGAGGGTAAAAAAAAATTGGGAGTAGAGAAGGAAATTGAATCATAGTCTGGAATTGTGATAACATTTTTGATTTTTATAGCTTAGGAAGCTTGCTGTTTGATGAAAAGTATTTTTAAAAATTTGTTTTTATCATTATAGGTCTGTAATATATAAATAATATGCTTACTTAAGAAACTTTTAAAATTTTGTAAAGTACTTTAAACTATTTTTTTTTTTCTTGAAATTAGGCTGGTTGGGTTGGCCATTGTAGTCACCTACGGGATTTTTATGCCTTCTAGCAAGTCCAAAGCAAGGAGAGGTTCTTCCCCACTGGGATCAATTTGTTGCTTTTCCTCTCTATAGCTTCTGCCATAAAGGTTGAATACAGAGTTGGACATTGACCCCATCTCATGCTGTTTATTCTGATCCCTACAAGGATTTTCTTAGACATACATTCTTATCAAATGTTAGAACTTCAGTTATTTGTTTTATTTCATCATGCATGTGAAGTATGTTTAGTTTTCTTGTTGGTAAAATTTGAGTATTCAGAGAAGTATAACCTTCAGGTTGTTTGATTTATGTGTATTTGAAAGATTTTAGCCTAGTTTCTCTTCTCAGAGGCTGATGGGTATACCTCAGTTTCAGACTCTTCGTCTTCATTCTGTGCTTCAATATTTTATATGGTCAACCACTGCTTTTTTCATTTTGCAGAATCCCTGAATCCAAGGATTTGAAGTTCTTTATGTATACTTACCTTATATTAGCTAATTTCCTTCATTTTCAAATTAAGCTCTCTGTGCTTCACTCTCTTTAGTAGCAATGTAGATGTGTACTGCCCTTTGTTGTAATGTGAAAAAAAGACTTTTAAATTAAAAAAAAATTGTTCTTCATTCTAGATGAGATGGCACAGTGTACATTTGACCTTTTTCAAATATATTGCCGAGTAACATTTAGTATTTTTGAAATTTTATTTTTTTATGGAAGTCACATACACTTATTTATGTATGAGCAAATAGGATATAGATGTTTAGAATAAGTAAACTCTCTCACCCAGCACTGTGTTCCCCATAAATTATCAGAAATAGCTGATATATATTCTACATCTTTCTCTTTCCATTTGTCAGTAGGTCTTGGACATTTTTCCATATATGGATTACATTTAATATAATTGTTTCTTTGTTTATAGAGATACTTTGGTAAATCTCAGGGTTTTTTGCTTGTATATGCAGGGCTTCAATAAATATTCTTCACTACATTATTGGAATTGTGTGAGAATGTAAGATAATTTCTAGCGGTAGATTCCTGGGTCAGTGTATATGTGCACTTTAATTTCTGATACTACAAAATTGCAGTGAGATTATAACACTTAATATTGTTGTTAGCAGTGTTTGAGAATATCTTTCTCCACATCTCACCAAGTATTATTAACTCCTGTTTTAATCCATGCCAGTCTAATCAGTGAAAAGTGGTATTTATTGGTGCATTTTTTTTATTAGAAGAATTTTACATTTCCAAGTCTTTTGAGAAAGCAAAAGTAATGCAATGCAAATCAGAACATACAATTAATAAATTTAACAACAAGCTAAAGTAATTTTGTTAACAGAATTAACCCATTTATTATGGGTTAGCAGTGTTTCAAATGGTGGAGCTTCTGCTGGTCTTTCAACTGCTTCAGTCTTCTGATGGCAGACTTCACTGTGACAGCAAGAGTGGTGTTGTAATGGTAGGTCCAGGCACCACTGGCTTTCTATAGCTATATGGAAACCACAATACCAGATCCTAACAGCTTGTCTTTTCTTCTTGGTTTTGCGACAGAGGAGCAAGTGTATTTGGCGTGCTGACTTACTTCACTCTTCACCATTTTCCTGAGGGAGGGACCATAACGGGTCCTGTATTTACCTATGATTCTGACCTTCTTGCATTTAACTATACTGTTTTTAACTATACTATTGCAAACTTGAGGGAGCTCTCATTGTGTTTTAAATTTACATTTCCCTAATGACTAATGATGCTCAGCATCTTTTCAAGTGATTATGTGCATTTTTATCTTCTCTTAGGTGACATGGCTATTCATGTCTTTTGTTCATTGTCTAATTGGATTGTTTATTAATATTTGCTGTTGTCTTGGGAGTTATGTATTCTAGCTACTTGCCCTTTTGTTAGTTTCTTCAAGTACTTTCTCCCATTCCAGTCTGTAACTTGCGTTTTTATCTTCTTAACAGGGTCTTTAAAGTTCTAAATTTTCATGAGGTTCAGTTTATCACATATTTTGTTTTTTTTGGAGGTGGTATTATGATTTTAATTTCAGATTCTGTATGTTCATTGTTAGTATATGGAAATACAGTTGATTTTTCCTAAGATAGAATTCACCTAAAATATATTACAAATTTTAAAGTAAAATATTCAGGGACTTTTTAGATTTGCAATAATGTGCAATTATCACCTGTAATAGTTCCATTATATTTCATCATACCCAAGGAAACCCTGTACCCATTAAGCAGTCAGTCCTCATTCCTTCTTCTCCCCCAGTCCCTGGAAACCACTAATTTGCTTTTTATCTCTATGACTTTACCTGTCCTAGATATTTCATATAAAGGAATTATACAGTATATAACCATTGTGTCTAGCTTCTTTCATTTAGCATAATATTGGTTCTTTTTGGAGTTTTTTTGTTTGTTTTTAAATAGTTTATTTATTGGAGAGCACGTGAGCAAGCATGAGTAGGCTAAGGGGCAGAGGGAGAGGGAGAAGATTATTCCCTGTTGAGTGGAGATCCTGATGGCGAGCTCCATCCCAGGACCCTGAGATCATGACCTCAAAGGAGGTTAGATGCTTAACACCTGGGCCACCCAGGTGCCCCAATAATAAACTTTTTTAAATTAATTTTTTAAGTAAGCTCTACTCCAACATGCGACTCGAACTCATGACCCTGAGATCAAGAGCTGCACACTGTATCTACTGAGCCAGCCAGATGCATCATAACATTTTTGAGGTTCATCCATGTTGTAGTGTGTGGGTGCCTCATTTCTTTTTTTTCTTTTTTTTAAAGATTTATTTGTTTTAGAGAGAGTGCATCCATGAGTGGTGGGAGGAGAGGCAGAGGGGGAGATTTTCAGACTGCCTGCTGAGCTGGGACCCCTTACCAGGGCTCCATCTCAGGACCAAATGAGATCATGACCTGAGCCAAAACAAAGAGTTGGACACTTCACCAACTGAGCCGCTCAAGCACCCTGGTACTTCTTTTTATGCCTCAGCAATATTCTATTGTATGGTTATGCTATAGATTCCCTACCCGTTCATCCGTGGATGGACATTTGGGTTGCTTACACTTTTAGGCTATTTTGAATAGTGCTGCTATGTGCATCTTAATCATTTTATAAGTGTATGGTTCAGTAGTATTAAGTATATTCACACTGTTATGAAACAGATATCCAGAACTTTTATTTTGCAAATCTGAGACTCTGTACATATTCAACAACAAATTCCTTTTTTACCCCTCCTCCTAGCCATTGATGATCACATTCTACTTTCTGTTTTCATGAATTTGACTACTTTAGATAACTCATATAGGTGGAATCATACAATATTAGTCTTTTGGGGACTGGCTTATTTCATTTAGTGTAATGTTCATAAGGTTCATCCATTTGGTAACGTGACAGGATTTTTTTCCCTGTTTAAGGCTGTATAATATTTCACTGTGTTCATATACCACATTTCCTTTATTGATTCATCCATCAGTAGATGTCAGGTTGCCTCACCTCTTGGCTATTGTGAATAGTGCTGTAATGAACATGAGTGTGCAAATATTTTTTAAGACTCTTTAAATTTTTTTGAATATATACCTCAAAGTGTTATTGCTGGATCATATGATAGTTCTGAGTTTTCCAGGAATGTCTATACCAGTTTTGCACCACTTTATAGTCCCACCCACAGTGCATACACCTTCACCAACATTTGTCATTTTCTGTTATTTTGAAAACACAACCATCCTTATGGATCTGCAGTGATACCTCATGGTTTTGATTTGCATTTCTCTGATAATTAGTGATGCTTGGCATTTTTCCATGTTTGTTGGCCATTTGTAGATCATATTTAGAGAAACATCTATTCAACCCATATTTTAATTGGGTTATTTGGGGGTTTTTTGTTTTGTAAGAATTTTTAAATATATTCTAGACATCAATTCCTTGTATCTACAGTTTGGTAGTATTTTCTCCCATTCTGTAGATCACCTGCCTATTGACTCAGTTGATTGTGTGCTTTGATACACATAAGTTTGATGTACTTCGATTTGTCTGTTTTTGTTGTCTCTCCTTTCTGTATCCAAGAAATTATTGTCAAGTTTGATGATATCACAAAGCTTTTTCCTCTGTGTTTTCTCCTGGGAGTTTTATAGTTTTAGGTCTTATGTTTAGGTCTTTGATTCATATTGAGTTAAGTTTTATTTATGGTGTAAAAGAAGGGTCCAACTTCAACCTTTTGTATGTGTTTATCTAGTTTTCCCAGCACCATTTGTTGAAGAGAGTATCCATTTTACATTGAATGTTCTTAGCATCATTGGCAGAGATCATTTGACTATTTTGTGAGTGTATTTCCAGGGTCTGTCTTCTGTTCCTTTGATATGTTTGTCTCTATGCCATTACCAGAGTGTTTTGAATACTATAGCATTATAAATTTATTTTTAAATTAAGAAATATGAGACATGCAACTTTGTTCTTCCTTTTCAAAATTGCTTTACCTTGAGATTTCTTGAATTTTTTTTAAAGAGTTTATTTATTTATTTGACAGGGAGAGAGACAGTGGGAAAGGGAACACAAGCCGGGGGAATGGGGAGGGAGAAGCAGGCTCCCCACTGAGCAGGGAAGCTGATGCAGGCCTCAACCCCAGGACCTCTGGATCATGACCTGAGCCAAAGGTAGATGCTTAATGACTAAGGCACCCAGGTGCCCCAAGAGCTCTTGATATTTGAATATTAGGGAGAATTTATCTACTTACATGAAAAAAGAAAATACCCCTGGGAATTTGATAGTGATTATGTTGAATCTGTTGATTGCTTTGGACATTTTAATATTAAGTCTCCCAATACTTGAACACTGGATATTTTTCCATTTGTGTTTTTTTTTGTTTGTTTGTTTGTTTTACTTTTTTCAGCATTGTATTGTGATTTTCAGTGTGCAAGTCTTTCATCTCCTTGGTTAAGTTTATTCCTAAGTTTTTTATTCTTTTTGATGCTTTTGTAAATGAGATGAATTTTTTTGAGACTGTTTATTGTTAATATATAGACACAACTGATTTTTGTGTGTTAATTTTATATCTACATTGGTGAATTTGTTTACTAATTATAACAGTTTTTTGGTGGTATTTTTTGATTTTCTACACAAGGTCATGTTGTCTATGAAAAGAGATAATTTTATTTTTTCCTTTCTAATTTGAATGCTTTTATTTTTTTTTTCTTACCTGACTGCTCTTGCTAGGACTTCTGTACTATGTTTAGATAGGAGTAGCAAGAGCAGATGGTCTTGTCTTATTCTTGGTGTTAGAGGAAAAGCTTTCAGTATTTCATCACTGAGTATGATTTTGGCTCTGTGTTTTTTTGTAAATGGACTTCATTATGTTGAGGTATTATTTCTTCTATTCCTAGTTTATTGAGAGTTTTGTTTATCATGAAATGGTGTCATATTTTGTTAAATGTTTTTTCTGCCTCAGTTGAGATGATTTATGTTGTGTTTGTTCATTCTGTTAATGTGTGGTATATTATGTTGATTGACTTTCATATGTGCAATCATCTTTGCATTCCAGTGATAAATCCCACTTACTCATGATGTAATAATCCTTTCATTGTGCTGTTGAAATCAGTTTGCTTTTAGTTTGTTCAGAATTTTTTGGTATCAATATTCATCAAAGATACTGGTCTAGTTTTTTTGCGTCTTTGTCTGACTTTGGTGAGACCAGGATAAAACGCTGGCCCCATTGAATGAGCTTGGAAATGTTTCCTCCTCTTCAATTTTTTGGGAAGAGTTTCAAGAGAAGTGGTGTTAATTCTTTAAATATTTGGTAGAACTCTCCAGTGAATCCATTTAGTTTTGGACTTTCCTTTTGAGGGGAATGGGAATTAATTACTGCTTTAGTCTCCTTACTAGGTATAGGTCTGTTCATATTTTTTTATTGCTTCATGATTCAGTCTTTATAGGTTGCATATTCCCAGAAATTTATCCATTTCTTTTTGGTTATCCAGTTTTTCGTTGTATAGTTGTTCGTAGTATTTTTTAATAATTCTCTTTACTTCTGTGACATTGTTTATAACATCCCCTTTTATTTCTGATTTAATTGAATCTTTCTTTTTTCTTAATTCCTAGCAGAAGACATGCTAATTTTGTTGCTCTTTTCATAAAGCCAACCCTTTGTTTCATTGTTTTTTTTTCTATTGTTTTTGTGTTTACTCTATTGCCATTTATCACCGCTCTAATCTTTATTATTTGCTTCTTCTAGCTTTGAGTTAATGTTTTCCTTTTCTAATTTCCAGAAATGTAAAATTAGGCTATTGATTTAAGATCTTTTTTCTTTTTTAATCTAAGTATTTACAACTGTATAATTCTCTGTTAGCATTGCTTTCATTGTGTCCCTCTAGTTTTGCTTTGTTGTGTTTTCATTTTCATTTGTCTCAAGGTATTTTCTAATTTCCCTCTTTTTCTTTATTTTGACCCTTTGGCTTTTTAAGAATGTTAAATTTTCACTTATTTGTAGATTTCTTTGTGCTGTTGATTTCTAGTTCCATTCCTTTGTGGTCAGAAAAGGTATTTGTATCATTTCAATCTTGAATTTTTATGACTTGTTTTGTGGCCTATCCTAAGAAATGTTCCATGTGTACTTTGAAAAGAAAGTATATTCTGCTGTTGTTGGGTAGATTATTATTTATAAGTCTGTTAGGTTCACTTGGTCTGTAGTGTTATTCAAGTCCTCTATTTCCTTATTCAAAATCTTTGTGGTTGTTCTATCCATTACTGGTTTTTTAGGTGTGTTAATTTTGAACAACCACAAAATCTTTGTGGTTGTTCTATCCATTACTGGTTTTTTAGGTGTGTTAATCTTTGTGTCATGCATCATTTTGACTTTCTTCTTATTTCCTTTTATGTATATTTTTTAGTTACTGTGTTTGCAATTACAGTTAACATTTTAAGTTTATAATAATCTGGTTTGGGGGCGCCTGGGTGGCTCAGTCGTTAAGCGTCTGCCTTCGGCTCAGGTCATGATCCCAGGGTCCTGGGTTCGAGCCCCGCATCGGGCTCCTTGCTTGGCAGGAAGCCTGCTTCTCCCACTACCATTCCCTCTGCTTGTGTTCCCTCTCTCGCTGTGTTTCTCTCTGTCAAATAAATAAAATCTTTAAAAAAAAAAAAAAGATTATAATAATCTAGTTTGAATTAATACCAGCTTTAACATTTTAAGATTATAATAATCTAGTTTGAATTAATACCAGCTTTGTATCTTTGTAAAGACTTATCTATACAGCTCCATCCCTCTTCTATTTTGGTGTTATTGTCCCAAGTTACTTTACACAGTAGTACTGGCTTTTAGGTTTGCCTATATATAGGTGTCTTTATTGTTGTTCTTTATTTCTTTTTATGCTTTGAGTTACCATATAGTGTGTTCTTTCACTGTAGCCTGAAGGATTTGCTTTAACATTTCTTATGGGGCAGGTCTTCTAGTGGTTAACTCTCTTCAGCTTCTGTTTTTCTGAGACTGTCTTAATCCCCCTTTTTTTGAAGGATAATATTACTGGGTATAGAATTTTTGGCTAAAAGATTTTTTCTTTTACCCCTTTATTATGTTGATGCTTTGTAGCCTCCATGGTATTTGATGAGAAATTAGCTTTTTAATCTTCTTAGGACCCAGCGTATGTAATTAATTGTTTCTTTCCTGCTGCTTTTTTTTTTTTTAAAGATTTTATTTATTTATTTGAGAGAGAGAAAGTGAGAGGATGAGAGGAGTGAAGGTCAGAGAGAGAAGCAGACTCCCCGTGGAGCTGGGAGCCCGATGTGGGACTTGATCCCAGGACTCCAGGATCATGACCTGGGCTGAAGGCAGCTGCTTAACCAGCTGAGCCACCCAGGTGCCCCTCCTGCTGCTTTTATTATCCATTCTTTGTGTTAGGGTTTTGACCATTTTATGTTAATGTGACTTAGTCTGGATCTGTTTGGAGTTTTCCTACTTGGAGGGAGTTTGTTGAATTTGTTGGCTGTTTAGTTTCATGTCTTTTATCAAATTTTGATACCATCATTATTTTTTGAAATATTCTTTCACCTCTTTCTTTCCTTTGTCTCTCATTATAAATATTGGTACACTTGATGATGTCTACAGGTCTCTTAGGCTCTGTGCATTTTCCTTCATTCTTTTTCTACTTCTCAGACTGTAATTTCAGTTGACTGACTTTTCATGTCCACTGATGATCTCTTCTGCTTGCTCAAATCTTTTGATTCACTAGTGCATTTTTTCATTTTACTTATTGTTCATCTCCAGAATTTGTTTCTGTTTTATAAATTTTCTTTGATTCCTTTTTTATCTCTTTATTGACTTTCTCTTCATTATTTGTGTGGTTTTAAGTGGCTATTCTAACACAGTCATACCTGCCACAGGTAAATAGGAACATGTAGTCTGTAGGTTGGAAATTACTTTAAATGTAAATGGTATAAATATATCCATCAAAAGAAAGAAAATGACAGAGTGGATAAAAGACACACAACCATACTATATGTAGCTTACAAGAAATTTACTTCAAATTCAATGACGTAAATGGGCTGAAAAAGATATAAAAGACTATACCATGCAAACATTAACCTAAAAAAGAAGCAAGAATGGTTACATTAAATTATGGTAAAGTAGACTTGAGAACAAAGAAAATTACTAGGGACCAAGAGGATTTAAATAATGATAAAAGCGTCAGTCTACCAGGAAGATGTAATGACCCTAAATATGTATGTACCAAATAATAGAGCCATAAACTACACTAAAGAATAAAACAAAACACCAAACACACATACACACACACCAAAAAACTGATAAAGCTGAAAAAGGAAGAGATGAATCCACAATTATAATTGAAGACTTCAATACTCTCCTCTCAACAGCTGATACAACTATTAGGCATAAAATCAGCAAGAGTGTAAAAAATCTGAACAAAATAAACCAACAGGATCTAAATCTAAATAGAACTAAATGACATATATAAAACATTCCACCTAGCAACATAGGATACATATTTTATTCAAGTGCCTATGAAATACTCTTGAAGTTAGACAACATCTTCAACAATAAAACAAACCTGAACAAATTTAAAAGAATGGTTCTTATACAGAGTATATTCTCTGACCATAATGGAATCAAATTAGATATCAGTAATAAAATCTCTGTCGACTGAAAATTAACACACTTCTACATAATCCATGGCTTAAAAATTCTCAAAAATAAAAAGAACGTCATGAAATTGAAAATACTACAACATATCAAAATGTGTGGAATACAGCTAAAGCAGTGCTGAGAAATTTATAGTATGAAATATTACATTTGAAAAGAGAAAATGTTCATATAACTGAAAATGAAAAGCAAAATAAACCCAAAGCAAACAGAAAAAGAAAATAATAAATTTAAGAATAGAAATAAATGAAATTAAAAGGAGAAAAATCACTGAAACAAAAAGGCTACTTATATGAAAAATTAATAAAATTGATGAACTTCTAGCAGGACTGACAGAAAGTGGATAAAAATTACCAACTTAATAATGTAATGGGGTATCACTGTAGACCATTATAAATATTATAAGGATAATAAGAGTCTACTATGAACAACTTACAGACAAAATTTAACAATTTGGACGAAATGGCCCAGTATCTTGTTGATTTTTCCGTCTATTGTTATTTTAATTTTTTCCTAGTTTTATTGTGATATAATTCACATACATCACTATATAAGTTTAAGGTGTACAATATAATAGTTTGACTTTCACATTCAGTTGATCCTTGAATGATATGGAGGTTAGGGGTGCTGACACCCTGCAGTGTCAGCAGAAAACCCATGTATGTAACTTTTGACTTCCCAGCAACTTAACTACTAATAGACAACTATTTTTTTTTTTAAAGATTTTATTTATTTGACAGAGAGAAACACAATGAGAGAGGGAACACAAACAGAGGGAATGGTAGTGGAAGAAGCAGGCTTCCTACCGAGCAGGGAGCCCGATGTGGCACTCGATCCCAGGACTCTGGGATCATGACCGGAGCCAAAGGCAGATGCTTAACGACTGAGCCACCCAGGCGGCCCCTAATAGCCAACTATTGATCAGAACACTTACCAATAACATGAAGAGTTGATTAACACACACTTTGTGTGATACATGTTAGATACTGTTCTTAAAATAAACTAGAGGGGCTCCTGGGTGGCTCAGTGGGTTAAACCCTCTGCCTTTGACTCAGGTCATGATCTCAGGGTCATGGGATCAAGCCCCACATCGGGCTCTCTGCTCAGCAGGGAGCCTGCTTGCTTCCCCCTCTCTCTCTGCCTGCCTCTCACCTACTTGTGATCTCTCTCTCTCTGTCAAATAAATAAAATTAAAAAAAAAAAAAAAAACTAGAGAAAAAATGTTATTAGGAAATTTGTAAAGAAGAGGAAATACACTTAGAGTACTGTACTCTAAAATATCTGCTGGACCTACACAGTTCAAACCTGTTGTTCAAGGGCTTTGTGAAATGATTACTGCAATTAGTTTATTTAGCATCCATCATCACATAGATAAAATAGAAAAAGCAAAAAAAGAGAAAAAGAATTTTTTCCTTGTGATGAAAACTCTTAGGATTTACACTCTTAACAACTTTCCTATATATCCTACAGCAGTGTTAACCATAGTCATCATGTTGTACAGTATGTTTCTAGTACTTAATTGTCTTGTAACTGGAAGTTGTACCTTTTGGCCACCTTTCTCCAATTTTCACCTCCCACTACCACCCCACCTGTGGTAACCATATATCTGATCTCTTTGTGAATTTTTTTTTCCTTTTAGATTTCACATATAGTTGAGGTCATACATTATTTGTCTTTCTGACTTAAGGTCAGAAAGGTCTGCCTTTAAGGTCCATCTAGGTTGTTGTAAGTGTCAAGGTTTCCTCATAAAAAATGATACAACGACAAATGTTGTAAAGATTATATTTTACTCTTATATTTCAATTAGAAATATTAAATACATTTTTCTCTTTTGTACACACACGAATGGCTAGAGAGAGGCAGTTACCCAGAAACAGGCAACATGTCTGGATAAAACAAAGTTAATTAAAAAGTTTGCTTTGTTGATTCCCATAATTGACTGATTGCTAGCTTTATTATTCACTTATAGTTAGCCTGCTTTGTCTGTGTCCCTTCATTTAGGTATTCAAGCACCTTCTAGTTGCTCAAAACACGATATATACAACAAAAACATGGTTCCTATTCTCTTAGAACTTGGGTTCATTGGGAGGAATATATTAATCAAAAATGATATAAATTAAATATTTTAAAAACATTAGAGCTCTGAAAGGAACAGTTCTTCAAAAGCCCATGACAAAGGAACTTAACATAGAATGCTTGAGGAAGCCTTTCCAGAGTAAGTGACATTTATAACTGTGATCTGAAAGAAGCTTAGGAGTTAACTCAATTTATGTGATGGAGGGCTGGGGAGAGGAGAGCAGAGGATTCCAGATCAGAGGAACTACATGTGCAGGGGCCCTGTGATGAGAAGGGACAACACTGGGGAATTTGAGAGAGGGCCAGAGTGGTTGAATCCCTGAGAACTGTGAGACCAGATGGAAAGGTAGACAGGACCCAGCAAAGCCTTTTCAGCTATAATCAAGATTTGGGACTATGTCCTGTGAGAGAGGAAAATGTTGGGTTCCATAGAGAAGTAGTGAGCCTGAAAAGGTCCACTCTGCCTCTAGATGTGAAGAACTGATTAGAAAGGGAACCAATAGATCCAGTTAGAAAGCAGATGCATTATTTTTTTTTTAAGATTTTATTTATTTATGTGACAGAGAGCACAAGCAGGCTCTCTCTGCTGAGCAGGGAGCCTGACGTGGGGCTTGATCCCAGGACTCTGGGATCATGACCTGAACTGAAGACAGCCACTTAACCAACTGAGCCAACCAGGCACGCCAGGATGCATTAATTTTTAAAAACCTTTATGCTTGTGACACTACACAAATAGAGTAGTCCCACTAGGTGCTATTTTAGATGTCAGGGGTACATCAGTGAACAAAACAAGTCTACCCTCAAGCTTACTTTGTAGTGGGGAAGAGAAAACAGATAATCAAATAACTATATAATCTGTCGGATATTAATAAGTACTTTAAGGAAAAATAAAACCAGAGAGAGGGCTGAAGAGTGACTAAGGGTGCTGTTTTATTTAGGATGATCTAAAAACTGAGATCATTGGAACTAAACGAACTGATCTGTGCATGTATTTGGAGCAAGAACTGCAAGGAGAGAACATTAAGTACAAAGTATGTGGGACCTGGTCAAGGAACAGCAAGGAGGCCAGCATGGCTGAGGTACAGTGATAAGAAGAATTACGAGATGAGGTCTAGAACTGAGTGCATTACAATTGGGTTGGACATGAATTATATGGCATTTACTACTTTGATATTTTATATATATAGCTTTATACTGAAATTTAGTCATTTATTTTGCTGGTAGTATAGTTCATGAGAGTAAAATAGTATTACGTTCTAGACCAATTCCATCATATGGAAGTGGTTTCCCTACACCACCAAGCAGTGATGGATGTACCAACCTCATCTCCTACAATTCAGCTCAATTCTAATACTATTTCACAGGTTAATGTTAAAGTCCTTTAAGACTCCTCCTATTCCTCGACTTCAGATGCTAATTGTAAGCTCAGATTATCATCTGTCCTTCTGACTATCTGGCTACCAATTAGAGGTTCCCATAGCCCTGTCCTTAGACCTGTGATGCCAGTTACAAGTCCATGTTGTTACCTTGTTACCTGTATCTGAGACCCACTGGCTGTAAATCAAAGGTTTCCATGACCCCCACCTTGGGTTGATTAATTTGCAACACTAGCTCACAGAACTCAGGAAACCAGTTTACTTGCCAGATTTCCAGTTTATTTTAATTAGCAATAATCGCGCCTTGGATAAACCTCATTGGCTACGATACTGCCACTGCACAAAGCTTCCAGTTTATTTTAAAAGGAACTCAGGAACCGACAGACAGAAGAGAGCCATAGGCCAAGATATGTGGGAAGAAGTGTGGAGCTTCTGTTGCCTTTTCTACATTGTCTTCTTTAGGTGCACCACTCTCTCAGCACATCCCTGTGTTTACCAGTCCAGAAACTCTCCACGCCCCATCCTTTGGGGCTCTTATGGCAGCTTCATTATATTTGCAGGATTCATTAAATCATGAGCAGAAGTCAGTTGACCCAGCCTCTAGCCCATCTCCCCTCCAGAGGTCAGTTGGGTGGGCCACATAATTAGCATGGTACCCTCTGGCTAGTAGTCCCCAACCTTAGGTGATTTCCAAAAGCCATCTCACTAATATAACAAAAGACATCTTTATAACTCTCTATACTTAGGAAATTCCTAAGGGTTTTATAAACACTGTGCCAGAAACAGGGAGGAAGACCATATATGTTTCTTATAAATCACAGTATCACAGGTATTCATCATTTAATAATTTTTTAAAAGATTTATTTATTTGAGAGAGAGAGAGAGAAAGAAGATGTGAGGGGTTAGGGGCAGAGGGAGAGGAAGAAAGAATCTCAAGCAGACTCCATGCTGAGCTTGGAGCCTGACGTGGGGCTTGAGCCCATGACCCTGAGATCACCACCTGAGCTGAAACCAAGAATTGGATGTTCAACTGACTGTGCCACCCAGGTGCTCTTCACTTAATAATTTATTTCTAAGAGCTGTTTTGTCTTCTTTTTATTTTTTAATTTTTTTAAAGACTTTGAGGGAGAGAGCACAAGTGGGAGTGGGGCAAAGGGAGAGGCAGACTCCCTACCTGACAGGGAGCCGGATGCAGGGTTCAATCCCAGGACCTTGAGATCATGACCTGAGCTAGAACAAAGGCAGATGCCCAATTAACTGAGCCACTCAAGCACCCTACATTTTTAAGAGTTCACTTATTTAACAGAGAGAAAGAGCATTCATGCGCACAAGCATAAGGAGTGGCAAGCAGAGGGAGAGGGAGAAGCAGGCCTCCCCTTTGAGCAGAGAGCCCAATGATATGGGGCTCAGTTCCAGAACCCTGGAATTAATGACCTGAGCCGAAGGCAGATGCTTAAACTGATTGAGCCACGCAGGCATCCCCTCAAGTGCCCCATATTAAATCTTTTTAAATAAGAAAATACAGTCATCAAAAATACAAATGATTAGTGTTACTGCTTCAAATTGTACCACCTTCCCCAACCCTGAATTCACCCCCACTGCCTCAGGGTAGGACCTGAAGTAGGTACCTCAAGAGTACCTTAGAGTAAACTTTATTTGGAGATAGGGTATTTCCAGAAGTCATCAAGTTCCAGGTAGGTCATTAGGGAAAATGGGGCAAATCCACTTATAACTAACTGATGCCCTTATGAAAAAAGGGATATTTGGACACAGAGACATGCACATGGAGGGAAGACAGTTTGAAGAGACATAGGAAGATGATCAATAACAAGGAGAGGCCTGGAACAGATCCTTTACAACTGTTCTCACTGTCTCCCTATACTTAATGGGGGTAATTCTGTTATAAAACCTTCAGCTTGAGAGGCGCCTGGGTGGCTCAGCTAGTTAAGCCTCTGAATCTTGGTTTCAGCTCAGATCAGGTCTTGGGGTCATGGGATAGATCCCTAGGTTAAGGTCTGTGCTCAGTGGAGTCTGCTTGGAATTCTCTCTCCCTCTGCCCCTCCCCCCTCAAATAAATAAATAGAAATTTAAAAACACCTTTGGGTCTCTTACTGTGTGTGTTTTACTAAGTTCTAAAGTAATTTAAGTCTTTCAAGAAAATCTGGAATTAAAAGAGAGGCAATACAAAGTAAATGCTGCAGCATTATATTCATAGTTGTTTGCTTTCTAAGAAAAATTTAACTTTGAAACTATTGGTTCCTCAGGGCAATAAAAATGTTTTCCAAGAAGATAGACCTTTTTTTTTGTTTTGTTTTTAAACTTTTGTACCAAATATTTCACAAACTTATCTACATAAAATTTATTGTCAGATTGATTTATTTTATTCCATTCCGATACTATATTTCAGTGTAACTTTCTGTGTAGAGTGGTATGTTAAGAAAAAAATTTGCCACCACTTGGTGGCACCACTTGGCTTAAAAATGAATCAAATTGTCTGCTGTTAACTGCTATTCTACATACATGATTAAATTCAGAGGGGATCAATTTGCTATTAAGCAACTTAATGTATATATTTGACTCTTATTTTGTAAACAGAGTTAATACTTGATATTGTAAACTTGAGTTGTATTAAATGCCATATGGAATATAAAAATATAAACCAAGGCTTAGTTTGGTAGGGAGGGAAGCATCCCAGTTTTTGATAGAAATATCTTTTTAGTTAGGCATCATTTATATTCTACCTTAATCTTCTTTGTCTCTAAGTGTCAGAAAAAATATTTTTAATATTAGAAACAAACATCTTCAACTTTTACGTTACAGTTTTTCAAGATGTGTATTTTATATAAAGCTAAGAAATTGGAATTTTTAGATGATCAAGGCAAATTTAAACATATAGGAAAATAGAATATATAAATGTATTTAATTAAGTCTTTCTGCAGCATACTGAAAACTCAGGCAGTACTTTTTAAGATATTTTGTTTTATTTAAGTAGAGAAAGGATCCAGAAATGTAAAATGTAGAGAGTTATTATGCCCCAGACATGACTTTTACTCCAAAATAGTTGATACCTATTATCATAATAGCTAAAGCAATTGTAATTAATGTATTCTAGGTTGAATATACAGCATATAAAAGATTCTGATCCATGTCTTTAAAATTCAAATGTAATACATACAAGAAAGTGCACTAAGTTTAAGTGTACAGCTCAGTGAATCACCACAAAGTAAGTACCACATGGACTACCACAGATCAAGAAATAGAATATTGTCAGCAACTGAGAAATCCTCTATGTTTCCTTTCCCAATCACTCTCTCTTATTTCCTTGGAGCAACCAGTAGCCTGACTTCAAAGAATATGTTTAAGACCTGCTTTTGTACTTGTACGTAAATAGAATTACATAATAGTATTATTTTGTCTCTGCTTATTTTGCTTAAAATTATGTTTGGGAAGTTCATGGATGTTTTCAAAAGAAGTTGTAGCTCACTTGTATTTTATCACTGTCTTTTTGTATTTGGATTGAATAATACTGTCATAACATTCTTGTATGTATTTCTTGGGGCACAGGTACAATATTTATGTTGAGTAGATACCAGGAGTAGAATAGCTGGGTCATTGTTGTATATGGGTTCAACTTTAGAAGATAATGCAAGAATTGTTTTTCAATATGGTTGTACCTTTCCCGTCAATAGAATATGAGTGTTCCTGTTACTCTGTATTTTCACCAGCACTTGGTATTAATAGCCTCTTTAATATTAGTCCTTCTGGAAGATGTATTTCCGTGATTCCAAATAAGATTGTACTTTTTCATAAATATTTTGGCTGTTTGTAATATCTTTTGTGAGAAGTCTTTTCTCCCCCACCTTTTATTATTATTATTATTGAATTTTCTGTATTCCTAATTTATAGGAGTTATATACTGTAGGGATATGAGCCCCTTTTTTCCTATTGGTGTTTATGTCTTTTTGTTTTTAGGAGTTTTTATAGGTGCTAGATAAAAGACCTTTGTTGAGTTACATTTGTTGGAAAAATACATCCCACCTTGACTTGACTTTTACACTGTTGTTATTATTCTTGATGAAAGGAAGGTCATAATTTTAATGTGGTTCAGTTTATCATTATTTTCCTTTATAGTCCGTGCTTCTCGTGTCCTGTTTAAGAAGTCTTTCCCTGCTCCAAGGAGAGGAATATATCTCTTATGTTATCTTCTGGAATAATGGTTCTTAACTAGAGGCAGTTCTCCCTTCACTCACCCCACATCTTCCACTCCTGTGCAGAAAATTTGCTAATGTTCAGAGACATTTTTAGTTTCCACAGCTAGGTGAGTGGAGTACTCCTGGCATCTAGTGAGTTGGCTAGAGATGCTTGTTAAATATCCTTCAGTGCACAGAATGCTAAACATACTATAATGCACAAAACAGTTACCTAACCCAGAGTGTCACTAGTGCTGAGGTTCTAAGACACTGCCCTAGAGACTTAGTTATTCTGTTTTCTACTTTCTGCCTAGAACTGATTATTTATTATATATTACTTTGCATATTGTTTATTCGTTTAGATATACTTTCTGCCTAGAACTGATTGTGTATACACCTGACCCTTGAACAACATGGGGGTTGGGGCACTGACCCCTCTGTAGTCGAAAATCAGTATATAACTTTTGACCCCCCAAAACTTAGCTACTAATAGCCTACTGTTGATTGGAAGCCTTACTGATAACCTAAATTATCAATTAACACATATTTTGTATGTTAAATGTATATATATTGTATTCTTACAAAGTAAGCTAGAGAAGAAAATGTTGCTAAGAAGATCCTAAGAAGGGGCGCCCAGGGGGCTCAGTCATTAAGCATCTGCCTTTGGCTCAGGTCATGATCCCAGGGTCCTGGGATTGAGCCCCATATCAGGCTCCCTGCTTGGCGGGAAGCGTACTTCTCCCTCTCCCACTCCCTTTGCTTGTTTTCACTCTATCTCTGTCAAATAAATAAAATCTTAAAAAAAAAATCTTAAAAAGATCATAAGAAAAATACATTTATAGTACTGTACTGTTTACTGAAAAAAATCCACGTGTAAGTGGACCTGAGTAGTTCAAACCCATGTTCTTCAAGGGTCAGCTGTACTAATGTATAGCGTAGAGGTCATTTTTTCTTTTTTTTTCTTTATTTCCTTAGGGATATGTATTGTATGAAGCACCATTTACTGAAAAGATTGTCTCCCCACTGCTCAACAGGATCACCTTTGCATAAATCAAGTGATCATACATATATACAGGTCTGCTTTTGGGCTGTTTTTTTTCATTGGTTTACTTTATCTACACTTACACCAAAACCATGCTGTTTTACTTTACATGGCATTATAGCAAGTCTGTATATTCAATAAGGCAACTCTTTCTACCTTGTTCCTCTTAATTCTTTGCACTTCCATATAAATTTTTATAGTCACATTGTCAGTTTTACAAAACTTGAATTTATTAATTAATTTCAGTTAGAGTTGACACCTTTATGGTACGTCTTCCAATCCATGAATGAAATATTATCCTTTTGTTTATTTAGATCAGGAATCTCAAATTCTGTGTTTTCAAGACCCATTTAAATTCTTAAAAAGAACCTTGTTTATTTGGTTATATCAATGTTTCTCATCCTTGGCATGGTTGACATTTTGGGTCAGCTAATTTATTGTTTATGGGAAAAGTTTCCCATTAAATAAATGTTAACATAAATAACATAATTTTGTGAAGAATATACTTTCCAAAACAAAAAAAACCTCTTACCCTTAGGGGTAAGAGTAGCATTGTTGTACATTTTTGTAAATCTCTTTAATATCTAACTTAGTAGAAAAGAGCTGGATTCTTAACCTTCTGCTTTAATCTATTGGAATATCATGAGTCAAGTAGACTGTGAATAACACCATTGTACAGTTTTGAGAGAATGTGAGTGAAAAAGGCAAATCAGGTCTGATTTAAAATCAGTTGTGAGGGGCGCCTGAGTGGCTCAGTGGGTTAATAAAGCCTCTGCCTTCGGCTCAGGTCATGATCTCAGGGTACTGGGATCGAGCCCCGCATCAGGCTCTCTGCTCAGCAGGGAGCCTCCTTCTCCCTCTCTCTCTGCCTGCTTGTGATGTCTCTCTCTCTCTCTGTAAAATAAATAAATAAATAAAAATTAAAATAAAATAAAATCAATTGTGATTTTAAAGATCCCCTAATAAGATCTCGGGAACCCCCCCCCAGAGGTCTGCAGATCTCACTTTTTGGGAACTGCTGCCCTAGTGATTACAAATGTATCTTTAACTTGTAAGAATCTAGTTAAGTTATTTTATATTTTCCAGACAATTAAAACACTTTAATTCCATTAATTTTCTCTCCTTCATTCAACTTTTATTTTTGGTAATACTCATGTATTTTTAACTCCATGTGTATTTTAAGCAAGATATGTTTCTTTAGAGAGAGAGTATGAGCGTAGAGAGGGGCAGAGAGAGAGGGAGACAAGCAGACTCTCCACTGAGCGGGAAGCCCAACATGAACCTGGATCCCAGACCATGAGATCGTGATCTGAGCCAAAATCAAGAGCTAGATGCTTAATTGACTGAGCCACCTATAGGCGTCCCATATAGTTACCATTTTTATCACTTTTTATTCTTTCCTGCATCTTCAGTTCTCCATCTGTGATCACTTCCTTTTTTTGAAGAATATCTGTGCTAAAAAATTGTCCGTATTTGAGATCTCATCATATTCTGTATTTCACCTTCATTTTTACTAGTTAGAATTCTGGGTATGCCGTTGTTTTCTTCTAACTATGATATTATCCCTTTATGTTCTGGCTTCTGCTTTTTCTTTTTTTTTTTTCTTTTTTTTTCAGGTTTTATTTATTTGAGAGAGATTGAGACAAAGAAGACAGAGAGGATGGGCAGAGGGTAGAGAGAGGAGCAGACTCCCTGCTGAGCAGGGAGCCTGACAGGGGGCTCGATCCTAGACCCTAGGATCATGAGCTTAGCTGAAGGCAAACACTTAACCAACTGAGCCAGCCAGGTGCTCCTAGCTTCTGTTATTTCTATTGAGAGATTACTTGTTAGTCTTGTCAGTGCCTTCCCACCAAAAGACCAGCAAGAACACTTAGAGTTTTTTTAGTACTTCTGCAGTGAGGGATTCTTCATGTATTTGTAGGAAATCTTTAGGTTTTTTTTTAAGATGGTATTAGGAAAAAACCTATTAAGGATTTGGATTTTGGTTGAGTAATTTTAGAGAGAATCTAAGGAAGTAGAAGTTTGCTGCAAATTGGATGTTGTCAGAACATGAGAACATTTTAATATTGTCATCCTTTGATTGAGGTGAAATTCATGAAGCATGCAATTAATCATTTTAAATGTACAATTAATTGTTATTTAGTATATTCATAATTTTATGGAACTACCAGCTCTCTTATTTTAAAACTGTGTTGACACCCTTACATTATGTAATGTAATTATTTCCAATTTCTTCCTTTCACTATCACCTAATACCCTTTACTTTCTGTCTCTTTGGATTTGCCTATTTTGGATATTTCATTTGAAAAGAATCATGTAATATGTGACCTTCATGTCTGACTTCTTTCACTTAGCATAATGTTTTCAAGGTTCATCCAAGTTGTAGCATGTACTTTGTTTCTTTTTTTGGCTATTATAAATAATGATAGTATAAACATTGATGTACTATTTTCTGTATGTATATAAGTTTTCATTTCTCCTGTGTATATATCTAGGAGTTGAGCAGCTGGGTCGAATGGTAATTTTCTGTTACATGTTTATAGGAAACACCAAACTGGTTTTCCACATTGGATGCGCCATTTACATTCTCACCAGCAATGGATGAGAATCTCTTGTTTCTCCACATTCTCATCAACACTTGTTATTTTTCATGTTTTCCTTTTTTTTAAATTAAAACTATCCTAATGGGTGTGAAGTGGTATTTCATTATGGTTTTCATTTTCATTTTCTTTTCTTAATTTGTTAGAAAAGATTTTATTTATTTGAGATACAACACTCCCTTCTAGACTGCAAAGTTTCTGCTGGAAAGTCCACAGATAGCCTTATGTGGTTTCCCTTGTATGTAACTGTTTTCTTTTCTCTTGCTGCTTTTTAAATTCTCTATCACTTTTTGTCATTTTAATTACCATGTGTCTTAGTGTGAACCTCCTTGGGTTGATTTTATTGGGGGCTCTCTCTGCCTCCTGGATCTGGATTTCTTTTTCTTTCCTCAGATTTGGGGAAGTTTTTTCTTTCTTCAAATACATTTTCTGCCCCCTTCTCTCTCTCTCTCCTTCTGGGATCCCTATAATGTGACCATTATTACACTTGGTGTTACTAAGTTCTCTTAATCTATTTTCATTTTTTATTCTTTTAATTTTAATTTATTATTATTTTTTCTATCCCCTTTTCAGCTTGATTACTTTACATTACTCTTCCTTCATATTCCTGATCCATTCTTCTGCTTCTTTTAGTCTACTATTTATTCCCTATACTGTGTTTTTAATTTCAGTTTTTGAGTTCTTCATCTCTAATTGGTTTTATGTTTTCTTTGTTGAGGGTCTCATGAGGCTTCTGCTCATTTCTCAAGTCCAGTGAGTATCTTTATGACCATTACTTTATAAATTCTCTTTCACACATATTACTTATCTCCATTTCATTTAGCTCTCTTGCTGTGATTTTATCCTTTTCTTTCATTTGGAACATAGTCCTCTTTGCATTTTGGTTAACTTTCTGTCTGTTTCTCTATGTAAGAAAAATCATCTATCTATTTCTCCTGCTCTTAAATGTGGTGGCCTTATGAAGAAGAGGTCCTATAGTGCCCTGCAGTGCAATGTCCCCAGTTTACCAAAACTAGGCATTTCAGGAGTGGCTTGTATGTGTGTTGCTTTTGTCCTGCTGTTGTGGCTGAACTACATTTGGCTTCAGTCCAGTCATCTGCAGTGGTTCTTTGCTTGTTGTGGGCAAGGTTTGGTCCCTGTGGTGTTAGTGGGCCAGTCTGGGCCTCTTTGGGCTTTCGTTGAGTCAGACCAGGTATTTGCCAGAGCTGTGGTAGCACTGATCTGCAGGACACTTTCTCTTTGTTGTCCCTGAGAAGCTTTTGTTGGTGGGCAGGGCCTACAGTCAGACCAGATGTGTGTCCCCATCCCACTGCTAGGGCCACAGTTGGATTGATGTGTGTGGTTATCTTTCCTATTCCCTGGGGTATGAGTCATTTTGGAGTTGTGCTTGTCCCTAGCAGGGCTTATTGCACACTGCCACCCTTGCGACACTGCTTTGGATGGACTCCTCTGGATCTGCAGGAGAGTATGGTGACAGGGTACAAGGTACCACCAAGGTGTCTGCCAGTCTCCTGAAGGAGGGGACTTGTAGCTGCCCAGGAAAACTTTTGTCCAGGCTAAAATGGATGGACTGTCTGCAGAAAAGTGTAGGGGGTGGGGAACCCTGTTAGAAAGCTAGGTGGAGAGTGTTTTTGCTGCATTGGTTCCCACAGGTATCCTTGTGTCTAGGCTGGAGGGCATGAGAGGGAAGTGGCACCTGCTAGCTCTTTTGTTGTTGGAGAAGTCTTCCAAAGATCCTGACCCCTCCAGCACATGTTCTGAGTTTAGTAAACGAATCTCCCTCCTGTATATATCCCTGGCATTTTTCAGACTGCTGATTCTATGTTGTATCTCATCAGGGCTGTTTGTAGTGCTCTTGAAGGGCAGGGACTCAGTTTCCTCTCACCCTGCCTGCTGATTTTTAAAGTTCCAGGCCCCCTGGTTTTCAAAGCCAAATGTTATGGGGATTCATCTTTGCCTGGCATGAGGTCTGTTCATCTCCCTTCTTTGTGCCTGCAGCATCCCTCCCTCCTGCAGACAGTTCCATTGATCAGTTTGGCTCCCTACCATGTCTCCACCCTTCCTACCCTCGTCTCTACATTTAACTGTGGACAGTATGCTCTGCCAGTCTTCGGGTCATACACTGATGGGGATGTTATATGGTGGAATGAGGGGGAGCTTATGGTCCTCCTTTGTCATCTTCCACATTAGTTCTAATCTGAGCCTTTGTCCATTTTTTAAATTGGGTTGTCTTTTTGTTGTTCAATTGTTAATCTATTCTGGATATTAAATTCTTAATCAAATACATCTCAATAATGCTCTTTGATGAAGAAACATTTTTGTTTTGGTGAGTCCAGATGACTTTTTCTTTTGTTCATCATGCTTTTGGTATCAAATCTAAGAATTCATTGCCAAATACAACATCAAAGATTCATCCCTACACCTTCAAAGAGTTTTTGCTGTTTCAGCTAATATATATATATATTATTATATATATTATGTATAGTTGTTATGTATATTATATATAGTTATTATATATAATGTATTATATAGATAGCTAATATTGTGTGTGTGTGGTGTTGATCATTTTGATTTAGTTTTTGTATGTGATATGAGGCAGGGGTCCAACTTCATTATTTTGCGTGTGACTGTCCATTTGTCTTAGCACTATTTGTTGAAAAGACTGTTCTTCCCCCCACTGATTGGTCTTGGGACCTTTGTTAATCTTTGGCCACAGGTGTTTGGGTTTACTTCTGGATTCTCAAATCTTTTCCAGTGGTCTCTAGGTCTACCATTAGGCCAGTAACACACCTGATTACTATAGTTTTCTAGTAAGGGGTTTTTTTTCTAATAAGTTTTTAAATCAGAATGAGTATTCCTACTTCATTTCTTTTCAATATTGCTTTTGCTCTTTGGGGCCCTTTGCAGTTCCATGTGAATTTGAGGATCAGCTTATCCATTTCCGTAAAGGACCTTAGAATTTTCATTGGAATTATAGTGAATCTATAGATTACTTTGGGAAGTTTTGTCATCTTAACAATACTTCATCTTCAAATCCATGGTCATGGATGTCTTTCCATTTATTTATACCTTCTTTAATTTCTTTCATCAATGTTTTGTCATTTCAGGTGTATAAGCTTTTTACCTCCTTGTTTACTTTCATTCTTAGGTATTTTATTTTGGATGCTTTTGTTGGTGGACTTGTTTTCTTAATTTTCTTTGGATCATTCATTGCTGGCATAGAGAAACACAACTGATTTTTGTGTTCTGATCTTATGCCTGCAATTTTGCTGAATTCATATATTATCTCTATATAGGATTTGTGTGTGTGTGTGTAGTCTGTGGTATTTTCAAAATACATAAAACCATATCATCTGCAAATAGAGATCACTCTGTTGTTTATTCCTTTACGATTTGGATGCTTTTTACTTATTTTTCTTGTATAATTGCTGTGGCTAGAACTTCCTATACAATGTTGAAAAGCAGTGATGAAAAGCAGGCAGTCTTGTTACTAATCTTAGAGTGAAAGCTTGGTTTTTAACCATTGATGAGGATGTTAGCTCTTTCTTCGATGCCTTTTATTTAGGGAAATTCCCTTCTTTTCCTAGTTTGCTCAGCGTTTTGGTCATGAAATAGTGTTGGATTTTATCAAGTATTCTTTCTGTGTTTCCTGAAATGATCATGTATTTTTTTTCCTTTCTTCTATGATATATTACATGGATTTCTTTTCTTGTTTTGAACCATCTTTGCATTCCTGGAATAAATCCCACTTGGTTATATTATGTAATCCTTTAATATGCTGTTGGATTCGGTTTCGTAGTATTTTGTTGAGATTTTTACATTTGTATTCATAAGGGGGCTGTAATTTTCTTGCAGTAACTTTGACCCTGGTTTTAGGGTAATGCTGGCTTTATAACATGTGTTAAGAAGTGTTTCCTCTTCCATTTTCAGAAGTTTGCAAAGGATTGATGTTAATTCTCTAAATGGTAGAATTTATTAGTGAAACAATCTGACCCTGGACTTCAACTTTTGGGGAGGTTTTTGATTACTGATTCAGTCTCTTTACCTTATAGATCTGTTCAGATTTTCTTTTCTTTTTTTTTTTTTTAAGATTTTATTTATTTATTTGACAGAGAGAGAGAGACACAGTGAGAAAGGGAACGCAAGCAGGGGGAGTGGGAGAGGGAAGAAGCAGGCTTCGCTGTGAGTAGGGAGCCTGTTGCAGGGCTCGATTCCAAGACCCTAGGATCATGACCTGAGCCGAAGGCAGACGCTTAACCACTGAGCCACCCAGACACCTCTATTTATTAAGATTTGTGTTTCTAGGAATTTGTCCTTTTCATCTAAATTATCTAATTTGTTGATGTTTAATTGTTCATGGTATTCTGTTATAATCCTCTTAATTTCTCCAAGGTTTGTAGTAGTCCCTTTGTTTCTGATTTTAATTATTTGTGTCTTCTTTTTTTTATTTCTTAATTTTTTTTTCCAGTTTTGTTGACCTTTTAAAAGAACCAACTTTTGATTTGTTTTATTCTATTTTTATATCTTATCTGTCCCTTAATATTTATTAATTCCTTCCTTCATTTGATTTGGGGTTTATTCTTTTTCTTATTCCTTAAGGTGTAAAATTAGGTTATTGATTTTATTATCTCTTTTGTTTTTTTAGAGAGAGAGTGCACTAGCATGGGGTGAGGGGCAGAGGGAGAGAGAATCTTAAACAGGCTCCATGCTGCGTGTAGAGCCCAGCATGGGGCTTGATCTCAAAACCCTGAGATAATAACCTGAGCTGAATTATCTCTTTTGTTTTTTTAGAGAGAGAGTGCACTAGCATGGAGTGAGGGGCAGAGGGAGAGAGAATCTTAAACAGGCTCCATGCTGCGTGTAGAGCCCAGCATGGGGCTTGATCTCAAAACTCTGAGATAATAACCTGAGCTGAAATCAAGAGTCAGATGCTTAACCAACTGAGCCACCCACACACCCCTTGTTATCTTTTTTAATGTAGGCATTTATAGCTATAAATTTACTTCTGAGTACTGCTTTTGCTACATTGCATGTCTTGGTATATTGTGTTTTGTTTTCATTCATATTAGGTTTCCCATCTTAATAAATTAATTTCGACTAGTTAGACTAATTAGATATTCTTTTCCCCCGTTTTATTGAGATGTAATTGACATGTTAATTAACTCTTTAATTATGCCCAATTTTTAGTTTCGTTGCATGGTGGCCAGAGAATATGGTCTAAATGATTTCTATCTCTATTAGAAATTTCTCCATGGGGGGCGCCTGGGTGGCTCAGTCGTTAAGCGTCTGCCTTCGGCTCAGGTCATGATCCCAGGGTCCTGGGATCGAGCCCCGCATCGGGCTCCCTGCTCAGCGGGAAGCCTGCTTCTCTCGCTACCATTCCCTCTGCTTGTGTTCCCTCTCTCACTGTGTTTCTCTCTATCAAATAAATAAAATCTTAAAAAAAAAAAAAAAAAAAAAGAAATTTCTCCATGGTTATTACAATATATAGTCAGATTTTATAAATGTTCTACTTATGTTTTGAAATAAGAAAACATATTTATGTTTAAAATAAGTATGTTGGTTTCTTGTTGTATAGTGCTCTCTATGTATTTGATCATAGTTTTTTAGACTTTTTTCCTTGTTTTTCCCTAATAGAATTTTGAAAAACTGGTGTCTTTAAGTTGGCATTTGGATTTTTTTGTCATGAGTGAAAAGAATTATCAGTGTTTATGTATTGTGTGTGTGCTCTAAATCTTAATTTCTTCAAAATCTTTGCACTTTAGATTTAATTCATTCAGCCAGTCTTCCCAGCTAAATCAAAGTAACCCTTTGTCAGTAAAAATGTGGCTTTACCTCTTAAATTCAAGTATCATACCTTTCACTGTTGACAGCCTTTTCATTTCTGAATTTTAATTCTAAAACTGGGAAATGGAATGGAATGTGAGGGGTATGAAAAAAAAGGGAAAATGGTATAGTGGGATAGAGAGCAGAGTGAAAGAGACAAGACACTGGACTCTTGCCTTGAGTTTTTCAGTGAACTAAGACTTTATAACCTTTCCATATTGTTTGCTTTGCTGCCATGGCAAGAAAACACATATTTCCCAAACTCCTTTTACTTAGTACCCAGAGGTTTTTACATAGAGCATTATCAAAGCAATGCACAGTTCCAAGGTTCTGAATGGTGGCACTCTTATAGACCCTTGAGAGATTCTGTTAAATAGAAAAATTCTATGCCCTTGAAACTTAGTTTTGTAGGAAAGATACACAGACAATAGGCATAATAAATATTACACAGTATATTAGAAAGTGATAAGCGTTTTGAGATTAAAAAAAAGAAAGGGTAAGCCAGTGTAAGTTTGAGAGTTCTCTCAGACTAGAGAAGGTAAGGGAGTTTGGGATATAATTTTAATCAACATGGTCCAGGTAGGCATTATTCAAAAGAAAATGTTTGATCAAAGGCTTGAATTAAGATGAGGGAATTTGCCAGAATATCTGGGAGGGAGAGTGTTCTAGCTGGGGAATAATCAATAATACTAAGACCTTAATATGGGAGAGAATGTGTTCAAGGAATAGTAAGAAAGCCATTGTGACTTGAACGGGGTAAGTGAGTTGGGGGAGGAGTAAGAAGTGGGGTCAAAATGTTGCTGGAAAGGTTCTTTGTAGGGCATTGCAGGCTTTTATGAGGATGTTGGTTTTTTTTACTCAAAGAGGATAAAACTAAGAGCTGTTGAAGGATTTTGAGGAACATTATCTGTCTTAGGTTTTAAAACAATTTCTCTGGTTGTGGTGTTAAGAATAGACGGCAGACTGGCGAAGGTAGGTGCACTAAGACCAATTTAAGAAGCTATTGAAATAGTACAAGGGAGAGATAATAGTGGATCTGGATGTAGCAGTAGTGAGAAGTGATTGAATTCTGAATGTAATTTAAAGATGGTAGCAATAAGATTTCTTGATAGGTTTGATATGAAGTGTGAATAAATCAATAAAGAAAATTGCTACAAGGTTATAACTAATGGAGACAGGGAAGGTTGCAAATTTGTTGGGAACCTTTTTAAAGTGAGAGAAGGGTGATCTTGGAGGAGTTAGATAAAGAAAACTAGAATATTGTCCTTGATCTGTTGACTTTTGGGGAGATATTTTAAAGCCTCTCCCTCTGTAACTGTCAGTTTCACTTAACACTTGTAGATGTTTACAATTTATGTATTTTGTAGTGTGCAAAGGAGTTCATGAATACTTTATCTTCTTGGTGAATTGTATACCTTATTATATATAATATTCATCTTTAGCAGGTGTAGTGCTTTTTGCCTTAAATCTTATTAGATTGTTCTGATAGTAGATAGTTATTATTAACACTTGCTTAGTTTATCTTTTTATCATCTTATTTTTATCCTCAACATTTCCTTTTCCTTTATAAACAGCAGATAGCATATTTCAAAACAAAACAAGTTTGAATGCCTTTTTCTTAATTTATAAACTTTTAATATTTATTGAGAAGACTGATGTTTGGACTTCTTTCTGCTTTTTATTTTCTCTCTGATGTATTCATTGTTACTTTTTATTTTAATTTAATCAATCAAATTTTCCTTACTTTTTAATTCTATAGATTGGAAATTTATATATCTTATTTCACTATTTTATTTAGTCACTCTTAACATTTTAAAAGAGATTTTCTTTGACTCAGTGTCCACTAGTCTAACCTTCCATGTTGAAATCTTTTGGGCTTCTTGGTTTCCATGTTATTACATCCCACATAATTCTTTTCATAGTAATCTTTTTGAACAATTATCAATAGTTACTACGTTTAGTTGCCTTTTTCAGTAGTTTACTTGCTTACTAATGTTTATTGGGTTTTTTTAAGATTTTACTTATTTATTTGACACAGAGAGAGCACAAGCAGGGAGAGCAGCAGGCAGGGAGAGGAGGAGAAGCAGGCTCTTCATAGAGCTGGGGTCCTGATGCGGGGCTTGATCCCAGGACCTGGGATCATGACCTGAGCCGAAGGCTGATGCTTAACCAACTGAGGCACCCAGGCATCCCTATTTATTGATTCTTCTTTCTTTTTATGTATTCTTGTTTCTGTGTAGGAGAATTACTCTATGAGTGGATGATAAACTTTTAGAATCCTCACTTGTCCAAAATGTCTATATTTTGTTGTTATGCTTGAGTGGTACTTTAGCTAGTTATAGAATTCTCAGTTGAAAAGTATTTTCACATTTTTCACCATGATGCTGGCAAAAAATTTTAAGACTGGGAAAATAGGCATTCTTACCCATTGGAGGTAGATAGGCATGTTGATAGAAATTTGAGGAATGATTAGGAAATGTGTAGTAAACAAAAATACACATGCAACTTTGAAAAATCTGTATCACTGAAATAAAAACACTACTATAAGGCTATACAAGGTTATTTATTGTAGCATGTATATTGTATAATCCCATTTCTATAAAGAAAATCATTAAATATGTCATATGTTTATATGAATAAGAAAAAGGAGTAGAAGGATACACGAGACTATTACTACATTGCTAACTGAAGTGGGAGAGAGTAGAAAACATAGATGAGATAATTTATTCAGACAGATTTTATTTTATTTTTTTTAATGTTGGCTGTTTATTTTAAGAATTTTATTTCTTTATTTGACAGAGAGAGACACAACAAGAGAGGGAACACAAGCAGGGGGAGTGGGAGAGGGAAAAGCAGGCCTCCCACAGAGCAGGGAGCCCGATGTGGGACTCAGTCCCAAAAATCTGATGATACTGCTAATGAAGAATTATGTATTACTGTTTTTTAGGTAATCTAGTTTTTGTTTTTATCTTGCTTTCTGGGAATGAGTAGAATTCTACCTTTTATTAGAGTTCTGAAATTTCCCCAGGACTTGTCAAGAAGCATATCTTTTTTCTTCATCCACTGAGCACTGTTTGGTCCCTATTAATCTAAAGACTTCTGTATTTTTTGAGCTCTGAAATATTTTCTATTGTGTCCTCTTCTTTAGTCCCCTGGGTTTTGTTTTGTTTTTTTCTGTAATTCTTACTTGGTATAATCTGTGAATCTAAATTTCATGGTTTTTTTTACTCCCTTTTTAAAGAAATCTTTGTTCTGTAAGAATACCCCATTTCATCAGCCATATTCACTTTGCTTTTCAACTCACCTACTGAGAGTTCATCTGTTGGTATTGTTGCTGTGTGTAAATTTTTATTTCAGAGTTCTTTGGCACCCTCCTGCTCAGAGCATATTATATTTCTTTACTTAAAACACAATAGTTTATAGAATTTGAGGATCTTAAGTATATTTAGTTTTTGTTCTTCTAGTGATCAACCTTATAATTCTGATAAACACTTAAATTTATATATTTTAATCACTTGTATGAAATAAGAGAAATACACTTAACCCAATAATTTTAGCCATTTTCAGGACACATCTCTCCCTCCACATTCAGCCTTTAGGAAAAACTTCTGAGATGGTAGGTGAGTGGCGAACATAGAGACCCTGTGCCAGTACACTTGAATATTATGTACTCTGTCTCTGTATAGAATTCTATACTCAAAATAATTTGAACCCCAGACTTTGATGTTATTACACCTTTGACATAACACTCTTGAGAGTGAAAAATCTGTTGCTTTTCTGATTCATATTTTTTGGTATAAAACCCATTTTTAATTGTTTTTATTTGTTTTATTTGGGATTGCCATCCCATTCTTTCCAGCAGTCCTCATCTGTGACTGTTCTAGTTAATGGTTTTAACCACCTTGGTAGGTCTCTCTTTTCTAGTCCATCCGCTTTCATTTCATTGACATTTTATGAGAGACAAAAATTAAATTCATTTTTTGAATTCCATAGACCCTATGGAATCAGAAACTCCTAAATCCTGAGTGGCTACTTCGTGTCCTTTTCCTTGGAGCACTAGGGCAATCACTGTAATTCCCCTCTTTATTGCTTATTGGATATTATTTTACTGAAACCCTGCTTTATCCCTACAAGAGTGTTATTCTTATAGCCCCAGCAACTCCCAAGACATGTTTCTTCTGATAGTTTTGCTTCTGCCCTTTTATCCTAGCAGTGGTTTTAAGGTACCAGGTATCTCCTCTTAGAATAAATTTCTGCTTGTAAGGGCCACCTTCATCAGTAGGAGCAATGTGCAAATTCACTTGTCATCATTCCATAAATGAAACAAGTTTATGGCAAGGGTCATAGGGAATTAACATTTAATGAGTAATTACTAAATACCAAGTCCTATGCTACATGTTTTTATATTGTCTTATTTAATCCTCACATTCCTCTTAGTAGGTTTCATATTTACTTTATTGATGAAGCAACTGAAATTTAAGAGAAGTTGAAGTAACTTTACCCCAACGTAGAAGTCGTGGAGCCATTTTTCAAACTCAGGCATGTCTGACACCAAATAATGATTCTCTTGGCTTAGTACACTATAAAATTTAGTTAACACTCTCATTTTTCTGAGACTTTTCTTATCCATGGTATTTTATAGAACTTTCTACTTCCTCTCAACCATAAAAAGTATAATCTGTATTACTCACTGGGGATATAATTTATTGCCTTTTACTGATAATAGTTTTTTATACTATGTATACTATACTATACACTGTATATATGTGTCCTATATATAATCTTTCTTAGTTAGCAATACAGCAAGGAAAAAAAATTGCCAGCAATACCATTTGATTAATCTTAAGAATAATTAAAATTTTCCCTGAAATAATCTCAATTTTAAATATGCTTTAGTCACCTTTTATAAAACAATAATATACTATTCATGACATTTTGGTATTATGGATATTGGATAAATTGGAAATCATGGGTTCTGTAAGTTTCTTATGGTTCAAAATTGCTACTCTTGATCTTGCCATCTTTCTCTCTTCATATGAGTATACTAGAAGGAAATTATTTTAAATCACATTTGTTTGTATAGAGCTACTATTTACATTTGATTATTAATAAGTACTTGCATCTTATAAATATTAGATAGTGTTTTCTTTAACATTTTGGAGAAATTTTGTAATTATTTATATTCACAATAAATAAGTGTCTTTGGTTTTATACATGAAACTCCAGAATTGAACATGTAGTAAGGAAAACTTGTTAAATCAGAAAAACGTCATGGCTGGTTTGTGATTTGCCATCAACAAATATATTCTTTTTTTTAAGACATTGGTGCAAGACAGGTGCATCTTCCTGCATATTTTGTTTTAAAGAAAGCAGATTTCTTATATTTGAATTTTTGCCATCCTAAAGGAAAAATATTGTAGAATAATGATTACTTTGGGATGTTTTTCTTAGAAGATAATTGCATTTGGGGGGCTGGTTTTAGAGAAAGAAAAAAGGTAAGTTGAATAAATAGTATCGGTAAGCGAGTTCAGATTTTCATTTGTTTGTTTTGTGAGTTCAGATTTAATGAAAATACTTTACAGAAAGTAAAACTTCTGCTTGTGTTTCATTTTTCTGGTTCTCAGTGAGAGTGTCAAACTTTCCCATCTATATATATAAGTTTGAATTTACCTACTAGAGTTTAAGTATACATAATACAGGTAAAAGGCTAAGTAGTCATTACAGATTATTAAAGAATTGCAGAAGTTTTCTTTTTATAATCTTAGCCCCTTTCAATAAAATAATTCAATGAAAGAATTTATTTTCTCAACCTCATAATCTTCAAGTTCACTTCTCTGTCCATAAATAGCTTTGTACTTTATAAATATGACTAATATGTGATTACTATATGAATTAATGGAACTTTAATAATAAGAGTTTTACTTTAACTATAAAATCTACAAAAGTTTTTTAGAAATGTACTTACAGTTGAATATGTGAGGTTTTGAATTTGAAAGAGCAAAATTATTGAGTATTAGGAGACATCTGTTTTGTTTCAGGCAGTCTTTTGAGGCCAGATTATCTCTTCTACTGTTATAAGAAATTTCTTCAAAGCCCAGTTGTTTGCGTTTGTAGTACTGTCACTAACTTTGATGTGCATATTCTAATGGATCTTTGTCCTGTGATTGGGGCAGAAGTTTCATCTGCAGCACTTTGAACATTATTAACTTTTAAGTTCTTAAGAAAATTCCTAGCCTTTTCTGAAAACCATTAGGCAAATAGACCTCTAACGTTGATGCTGATTTTGTCCGTAAGAACGTCTTTTGTCATATTTCCTTATCTCTTGCTGATTATTGTCAGATGCATAGGCACAATAATTTCTTAATGGTGAAATCTCTTTGTTGTTCACAATTATTTCAGCTTTCAAGCAGTTCATTCCATATGCATATATAATACTTATATTACCACTTAAGGTGTTATTATTATCTCTATTTTCACTTCTAATATAATTATGTTTGGTCTTCCAAGGACTTTTAACACTTACACTTCTTTTACATTTATTGGACACAATGGGATAATGTTTATAAAATATCTCAAAACTAAGCACAAAGAGCAAACTCATAGATTGAAATGACACTAGAAGACCCAAAGTAAAATAGCAGTTAATCGTAGTTAATACTCTGTTGGTGGAGGGCAGAGTTGATACAATATCTCTGGAGTGTGTAACTGACACATTTATGATTTATGTTAATTATATAATTGTTGTCAAAAGTTTGCTTTGTTTGAAAAATATATTAAGAGGTTATCACTCATTTTAGCAAAAAAAAAAAACCCATGAATTGTTATCGTTGGAAGTCGTGCATATGTACATTTTTACCTTAACAAAGCTCTGATTATCACTTAACATTTTTCTTTAAGATTTTTAATTTATTTGGGGGGGGGAGAGAGAGAGCATGAACAGGGGCGAGGAGGGAGCACAACGGGAGAAGTAGGCCCCCTGCCGAATTGGGGTACCCGATGCGAGGCTCCATCCCAGGACCCTGAGATCGTGACTTGAACTGAAGTCAGGTGCTTAACAGCTGAGCCACTGAGGTTCAGTCCCATGTCCCAGTGATCACTTATCTTGTTCTTACTATATGAAAGCATAAACAATGCAATAAGCAGTCATTCGATGCTGAATATTATTTAGCATTCTCTTTTGGTTGCACCTGTAATTTATTGCCTTGCCTCTTAAAATTACAAAGCTCTTCATTAGGAAATTAGCCTTCAGTTAGTGACTATCCATTTGTTTCTTGACTACTCTTGATTCTCATTATTGTATAATTTTGTCAGGTTGCTAAACTTAGGCCTTCGCAGTTCCCCCACCACCTTTTGTCCTTCTTGCAATTACCTGCTTCTTGAGCTGCCTCAGATTCTGTTAAGTATTTGGTCTACTTGGCAGGTAGGATAACTTCGTGTTATTAGGTGTTTATGATCTAGTACCATACTATTTATAACATTTTCCTACTAAATAATGAAGATAATTCATGGCATCAGGAATGAAATTATTCAAAAAGTTCAATGTAATTTGATGGTAGGTGGTAAAATTACATAAAGATCATTAGTTTGTAATGGTAGTAGTACTGCATGCTGCTTGGGAAGAAAGCATTATGTGCCCAGTGTATTCTTGCTTTATTTTTCCTGTTCATTATTTATGTATTTTCTATTTATTTGAGCTTATGACTTTTTTTTTTTTTTTGGTATTACCAATAGAAAAAAACCTCTGTACATAGTTTTCATGATTGTAGATAGTTCTGTGGCCTCCGTGTGTTAGTCATTTAGTGCCATATCATTGTTGAAGAATCAGCTTATCAACATGTTACAATTTAACTAAAGGATTATTTCAAGTAATTATGAATTTAGAGGATCTTTTTAAAGTCCAGTAGTATAATTTTCACTTCCTTTTTAGCTCATTATTTCAAATAGTGTTAAATGTTAATGTAATAACCAGAAATTTAACATATAGTACATATCAGAGATAGTGTTAGAAATTATCTTATCCAGTCGCCAGTGCCATATTACCTTCTACAGTGTTTCCTGACAGAAATCCGAACTGCTGAGCCATTCAGTTCACTATTGTGTAAGACAACCCTTTGCAATGTTGACTGGTTCCTTTTTTTAGTTTATTTAATCCTGAGATAAAATCCATCTTTATGATTCAGATACATTGATTATATCTTCTTTTATATGCAACACCTTCGAACATTTGAAGATTGTTAATCCTATTGGCTAATTGCTAGATTAAACATACCAAGTTTTTTCTTTATTTCATCATGTGGCATGCTGGATACCCTTAGGAATTTCTGTATTTTTTTTTAAATTTTATCTGAATGATATCCAGAGTAGGAAAGAGTAGGATACTGTCTGGATGATATGGTTGTAGAGTATACTCTGTCTTCACTTGCATTATATACTAGGTGAGGCTTGCATATATATGTATATTTGTATATTGTGTACATATATCTAGACTTAAATATCACACTAATTGTAGATACAGTATTTCAGTTAATTAAGATTTGTTTTGCAATTAGAATGACAGTTGTGAATGTTTTTCTCTTCTTGACCCAATCTCATATATGACTAACTGAACTTGTCATGTGTTCTCAAGGATAATTTAAATGAACATGGGGTTTGTGAAAATCTGACAGATCTTAACTGTAATTCAGCTAGTAGGCAACATTATAATTTATTTATAACTGTGTAATATAGCTATTAATGAGCTAATGTGGAATGAAGGCAAATTATATTATTTTTTTGTATGAAATTATACTACATGACAAAGGTTGGTATTATGTAATAAGTGCCCACAAAATATTAACCTACTAGCAATAAATACAATTAATAATGTACATAAAAGAATGAAATTAAGCTAATTTTCTATAAAAAAAATTATGCATGAACAGAAAGTGGACAGCATAGATTTGATGACAGGAAGGTTGTATCTAATCTGAATTACTGAGTGACCTAGGAAGCTTGCTCAGAGGGATTACAGAATAATTATGTTAATATGCAATTATCACCTCATTTCTTCTATAGTAACCTCAAGATGTAGTGTAGTGAGGGTGTTATAGCAAGTGCTGATAGTTTGCAAAAATAGTGATGTTTGAAATTCTAAGACAATAAGTCTAGCTTGAGGCAAAAAAGTGATGATCTGTCATCTTGAAGACAGATCTGACCTTTGTACTATTTTTTTTTAATGCTCACAGTATATAACTACAGGCAGTTATAGCTGTAGAACTCATTATGATTTTTAAGAAACTGAAATATGTTTTATGTAGATTTAAAGTTCCATTTGCAGCTTTTTATAAAGTGTGTGAATTTTTTAAAGGATATTTTAAAATTCATTTAAAGGAAAAATTCTATGGTTATATGATTACATGGAGGAGGATATAGTAATAGTATCTAAGCATTTTATTAAAATATCCTAATTGGTATAGCAAATTCACTGAAATTTAAGGAGTCCAAGCAATGTAACAGTTTGATTATTTTAATTTATTAGTTTCCCTTTTTGAACTTAATGAATAATGTCTACCTTTAAATATGTCCCCTACTTAGTTCTGTTAACATAAACCGGTGTTGATGGCTCTGTTACATGTATTTGACTACATAAAGATAGTTGAAAAAACTATTTGAAACAGTATGAAATTAACTTGTAGGTTAAATGCTTTCTTGCTTACATGCTACATAACTGTCCATGAATGTAGGAAAATAATTTTTGATGTCAGAGTTCTAGATCCATTATTCACTGCAACAGATTTTGATGGTTCAGTGTTCTGCATTATATCTCAATGCAACAGCTATAAGTTTTGGATACTCCTAAGAAAAAAATGTATTTTTAACATATTTTAGTTAATATATACCCTGAAAATTAAACTAGGAAAAAATTTTTATTGTTGCTAAAATACTAGCTAGGAGCCATTTCTTATAGCAAACTTTTTAACTGATGGGGTATGTTTTTAATATTAATGTGCTAATAAATATTCTGAAAAAGAATAACCTCTATTTTTGAGTAGAGGTAGTCATTAATTTAAGGACAAGTAAGATACATTTCTTTAGGTGTGAAAGAAAACTTTGCGAAAGACTTCATTTTATATTTTAACAATATTTAATTCGATCTTTTGTTTTGCCTTCTGCTAGATGTGTTTTATAGACAGAAGATGTCATATACATATATTCTTCCTATGTTTTTGAGCAAAATGGTTTGGTATCTTTAGAATGTGAACTTTTGGAAGGCTCATATAAAGCCATTCTGGTAATGAGAATGCAGTCTCCCAGCAGACATGATATTCTCATAGTTTGTCACCCTGCTGTTCAGGGGGTACCAATGAAGTTGCTTTAAATGGGAAGCGTCTGTTCCATCTCTGAACCTCTAACACCAGAACAGATGGGTGGAACATGGAACATAGAAGGTTTTACCTCTGAGGTGGTAACAGTGAAGCCACTCATTAACACTGAATTTACCACTTCGTTAGCAACATTGCTTCCTGTTGAGAAAAGCTAATATAGGCTTTCAAATTGACTGAGCATATATTTGTCTACCTCTGTGATTATAATAAATAGGAACACAAAGTAAGTGTCTTTCAGGCTAGTTTTTTAAAATTCCATTGTCCATTTCAGATTTATGAGATTGTTCCTATTTGGACATTTTACTTTTTCTGTATCATTTAATGAGAAATGTCAGAAATGGGTAATAGTTATAGCATCAAGGTTTGCTTTTCTTTTCATTGACATTTGCACACTCTTCCCTAACACATGTTTATGTGCTGCCCATTTTTAACTTCTGTGTATGTGATGTAGAGACTCCTGCTGGGTGCTGCATTAGCACCATTTTGGGGTGATATCATCGAATATGATCTTATTGGACATCTATTTTTACTACTGTGGAAGTTTGCCAATGTCAAAACAGAATTCTGAGGCCTTTGAGGGGCAGAAAAATTGTTGGTATAAATAATAATGCCAAAGACAGATATTTGTAGTATTTGTTTGTAATATTTGTTAAAGAACACAACTTGTAGAAAGAATAAGCTTATACTTAGAAGCGGTTATTCTAAGTTGTGAAATAAAAAAGTAATTAGAAACAATTCTTTTATTCTTTAACTAGACAATGTTTTACGGAGCATGTAAGATATTAGAAATAATGAAAGATATTAGAAATAATGAACTGTATTGAAAATGTTTTAATTATCTAAATATCAGATTAAGTTCCTCCTGTCTTAAAATAATATTACTTGTTATACAAATTAAAATACTGTGAAGGAAAAATGGGAGACTTTATTCTTTATCAGAGAGCAGGAACCTAGTCTGTCTTGTTTACTGCTGGTATTCTTTTTTTTTTTTAATTTATTTATTTGACAGAGAGAGAGAGAGATCACAAGTAGGCAGAGAGGCAGGCGGAGTTGGGGGGAAGCAGGCTCCCCGCTGAGCAGAGAGCCTGATGCGGGCCTCCATCCCAGGACCCTGAGACTATGACCTGAGCCAAAGGCAGAGGCTTTAACCCATTGAGCCACCCAGGCACCTTACTGCTGGTATTCCTAATAATAAAGCAGTGCCTGGCACATGGTAAGGGCTCAGTAAATATTTGGAGAATGAATAAACTGTACTTGCTACCATGTACAAAAGGAAAGGAAGTATGGAATTTTACCCAGCACTTTAAATAGTTCATACCTTGGGTTGTCAAATAGCAGATTCTTTAAATGGTACTTGAAGATTATTGGACATTTTGAAGGCCTTCCTGTATTGTTGAGTCAAGAAGTCAGAACCATGATGGAATTTGTATTATTTGAATGGGGTTTCTACATTTCATAGGAAGAAAACTTTTTCCTCTTGCATACTTTGGCTTTGATTTTGCAGTTGTGTTTTTATTCATTCAACATGGTAGTACTTTATTCAGCAAATATTGCCTGAGCACCTATGCCAAGCACTGCACTAGATTCTAGAGATATGAGAGTGACTGGGTACAGTACTTGCCCTCAAAGAGCTTATATTCTTCCAAGGAGACAGGCAATTCCAGTATAATGTGGCCATTTCTAATGTTGCCTTTCCCTAGACATTGTGTAGATATGCAATATGGGGTTGTTGTTGCTTAGCACAAGGAAAAAGTTAACCTTTGAGATACTTTTAAAGTCTTTCACATTTTTTAAAGTGTTTCTTCATTCTTAGAAAATTATTAGGACCTCGATATAAACAGTGGAATTACACTAATAAAAATGTATGCTTTGAATTCCCCATACATTCTATTAGATTTTTTTCTTTCATGCAAATCTAAATTTTTTTTCTTCCATTTTCTAGACTAAATGTGTTAAATGGGCTTGCCAACAATATGGATGATTTGAAGATAAACACCGATATTACTGGTGCTAAAGAAGAACTCCTAGATGACAACAGTTTTATCTCAGACAAAGAGAGTGGAGTTCATAAACCAAAAGATTGTCAAACATCATTTCAGAAAAATAATACGCTCACTCTGCCTGAAGAACTGTCAAAGGACAAATCTGAAAAAGCCTTAAGTGGAGGCCAGTCTACTTTATTTATACATGCTGGTGCTCCTACTGTTTCTAGTGAAAACTTTATCTTACCTAAAGGAGCTGCTGTTAATGGACCAGTTTTACACTCCTCCTTAGCTAAGACTTCCAATATGAATAAAGGCAGTGTTTCATTAACCACTGGACAACCTGTGGATCAGCCAACAACAGAATCTTGTTCAACTTTGAAGGTGGCACCTGATCTTCAACTATCTACACCGCAGAAAGCAAGTCAACACCAAGTTTTATTTTTGTTATCAGATGTAGCACATGCTAAAAATCCAACCCATTCCATTAAAAAACTACCTACCTCTGCTTCCGTTGGTTGTGACATTCAGAATTCAGTAGGGAGTAGTATAAAGTCAGAGAGCACTTTAATAAGTCAAATAGAGGTGGGTGAGGATAGTGATGATTTATTGGTAAAAGATGATTGTGTTGATACATTAACAGGAATTTCCTCAGGTACAGATGAATTTAGGTCAGAAAATGATACAAACTGGGATCCCCAAAAAGAGTTCATTCAGTTTCTTATGACTAATGAAGACACAGTGGATAAAGCTCCAGTTCACTCTAAAGTAGGTCTAGAGAAAAAGAGAAAGCGAAAAATGGATGTAAGCAAGATTACTCGTTACACTGAGGATTGCTTTAGTGATTCTAATTGTATACCCAATAAGTCAAAAATGTTGGAGGTAGACTTTCTGGAACAGAATGAAGAACTACAAGCAATAGACTCACAGAAATATGCATTATCAAAAGTGAAGCCTGAATCAACTGATGAAGACTTGGAATCTGTGGATGCTTTTCAGCATCTAATTTATAACCCAGATAAGTGTGGAGAAGACAGTTCACCTGTTCATACTAGCACTTTTCTTTCAAATACCTTAAAAAAGAAATGTGAAGAAAGTGATTCCGAGTCACCTGCTACTTTCAGCACTGAAGAGCCATCATTCTACCCCTGTACAAAGTGCAATGTGAATTTTAGGGAGAAAAAGCACCTCCACAGACATATGATGTATCATTTAGATGGGAATAGCCACTTTCGCCATCTTAATGTCCCAAGGCCATATGCTTGTAGAGAATGTGGACGGACATTTCGAGATCGTAACTCACTTCTAAAGCATATGATTATTCACCAAGAAAGAAGACAGAAGTTGATGGAGGAAATTCGTGAATTGAAAGAACTTCAGGATGAAGGAAGAAGTGCACGATTACAGTGCCCTCAGTGTGTGTTTGGTACCAATTGCCCTAAGACATTTGTGCAGCATGCTAAAACCCATGAAAAAGATAAAAGGTACTACTGTTGTGAAGAGTGTAACTTCATGGCAGTGACAGAAAATGAATTAGAATGCCATCGAGGCATTGCCCATGGAGCAGTGGTAAAATGCCCTATCGTCAGTTCTGATGTAGCCCAGAGGAAATCGCAAAAAAAGACTTTCATGAAAGATTCTGTTATAGGATCATCCAAAAAATCAGCCACCTACATATGTAAGATGTGTCCTTTTACTACTTCAGCCAGAAGTATTTTAAAAAAACACATGGAGTACTTGCATTCATCATCCTGCATCGATTCATTTGGTAGTCCTCTTGGACTTGATAAAAGAAAAAGTGACATTCTTGAAGAACCTATAGATATTGATAGCACTAAACCATTAATTAAACAGCAGTCAACCACATTTCCAAAGAACTCTGCTTTAAAACAAGATGTAAAGCGAACATTTGGATCATCCTCACAATCAAGTAATTTTTCCAAATTCCATAAACGGCCACACAGAGTACAGAAAGCTCGGAAAAGCATTGCCCAGTCAGGTGTAAGCATGTGCAATCAAAACAATTCTCACAAGACTGTTATGATTAAAAGCAGCACTGACCAAAAACCCAAGTATTTCCATCAAGGAGCAAAAGAAAAATCTAATGCCAAGGCAAATAGCAACTATTTATATAGACACAAATTTGAAAACTATAGGATGATCAAAAAATCAGGTGAATCATATCCTCTACATTTCAAAAAAGAAGAAGCCAGTTCATTAAATTCTTTACATCTGTTCTCGTCATCAGGTAATTCTCACAACAATAGTTTTATTACAGACCCTCAAAACTCTGACACCAAAAGGCCAGAAAGCTTCAAAGAACACAGGCGTGTAGCTGTAAAGAGAGTAGTTAAGGAATCTAAGAAGGAAAGTTCTGTAGGAGGAGAAGACTTGGATAGCTATCCAGATTTCTTGCATAAAATGACTGTTGTTGTTTTGCAAAAACTTAATTCCGCAGAAAAGAAAGATAGCTATGAAACAGAAGATGAAAGTTCCTGGGATAATGTTGAGCTAGGTGACTACACTACACAGGCTATAGAAGATGAAACCTATAATGATATTAATCAAGAACATGTAAACTTATTCCCGCTGTTTAAAAGCAAGGTGGAAGGTCAAGAACCTGGAGAAAATGCTGCCCTTAGTTATGATCAAAATGATGGCTTTTATTTTGAATATTATGAAGATGCTGGAACTAATAACTTTTTGCATGACATACATGATCCTCAGCATTTAGAAAATGCAGAAACTTCATTGTCAAAGCATAGTTCTGTTTTTCACTGGACTGATTTGTCTCTTGAGAAGAAATCATGTCCTTATTGCCCAGCAACATTTGAAACTGGTGTTGGGTTGTCAAATCATGTCCGAGGACATCTTCACAGAGCTGGACTAAGCTATGAAGCCCGACATGTTGTATCACCAGAACAAATAGCCACAAGTGACAAAATGCAACATTTCAAAAGAACTGGCACAGGGACACCTGTTAAGCGAGTTAGAAAAGGTAAGTTTCCATGTAGATAATTTGCGTTAATATGTCTGTATTCAAGTTCAAAGGATTCAAAGGTTTTGCTCAAATTTGATATTTATTAGAATCAGCTAATTTTGTATTCCAGAGCTAATTGGCTTTAAGATGATCACTTTATAAAAGATTCTGATGTTACTCTTAAAAAATTTTTTTTAGCTATAGAGAAGTCTGAAACCACTTCTGAACACACTTGTCAGCTCTGTGGTGGTTGGTTTGATACTAAAATTGGATTATCGAATCATGTTAGAGGCCATCTGAAAAGACTTGGAAAGACCAAATGGGATGCTCACAAATCTCCAATCTGTGTTTTGAATGAGATGATGCAAAATGAAGAAAAATACGAAAAAATCTTGAAAGCATTGAACAGTCGTCGTATTATTCCCAGACCATTTGTAGCTCAAAAACTTGCATCAAGTGATGACTTTCTTTCTCAAAATGTTATACCTCTTGAAGCATACCGTAATGGCCTAAAGACTGAAGCTTTATCAGTGTCAGCATCAGAAGAAGAAGGGCTGAGTTTCTTGAATGAATACGATGAAACAAAACCAGAACTGCCCAGTGGAAAAAAGAATCAGTCTCTTACACTGATAGAACTGCTTAAAAATAAAAGGATGGGAGAAGAAAGGAATTCTGCTATTTCTCCTCAAAAAATTCATAATCAAACTGCAAGGAAGAGATTTGTTCAGAAGTGTGTTCTTCCATTAAGTGAAGACAGTCCATTGATGTATCAACCACAAAGGATGGATTTGACTATGCACTCAGGTAAGACGATGCCTATGACTGTCGTATAGAATTGAAACACAATGTAATTATGCTTACTTGTATGGAATATTTGTAGAAGATATTTTCTTAGAATCTTTTTACTTAAGCTGCTTTTTTTGCAGAGCAGAGATTGGTTATACTGTCATTTCTATATAAATCATCAGTTGATGCTCATCAGCACTGAATTCTCTGTGCCTCATTTCTTGGTCAGAATGTAAGGTGAGAACAAAAACAAACAAAAAGCTGATCTGTAAAAAAAAATTTGCTATGGCTGGGGGATGGTCCTATGGATGGGAGGTCGACATTGTTCAAAAAGTATAGCATTACTGAAATGGCATACCTGTCCTATATTTGCCAGTGCTCCAAGGTGATAATGTTTTCAAGACATAGCTGTTGGTTTTCCTTCTGCTTAGGTCAAACATATAAACAAACAAACAAACAAAATAGACTCCTCAAACTGAATGGATTGGTGTCTGTGGTGTGTTGTGATAACCCAAGGAAACGTCTCCCTCTCCGATTCCTCATTATATTGTGGGATAGTTTGGTTTTGGAGAACTCTTGTGAGTAGAAAGCATTTGTTTGGGGTTTTAGATTTTACAGTGGTGGTCTAAAGAATAGAACAGATGGTTTAGGTTAGTGCTTGTGCACCAGTAGTTTTTCCTTTTCAAAAGGATAGTTTGTGTGTGCCATCAAATGATGTAGCAGATAAAATAGACAAACTGTATGTGTTCTTGCTAAGTCTGGCTTATACTCTTAGACTAGAAAATTTTAAGTGTCTTTGTAGGTTTCTTTTGGAGGTTGAAAATGTTGAAAACGAACTTAGGTGGTGTTAGAAGTTAGCCCTGAGTTGAATGTGTCTAAGGTAAAAGTAACTGGTCAGTGGATCAATAATGAATACAGTTATGGTAATGTTGATTTGTTTGCGTTGGCAGACATTGGGATAGCCCAGATAGTTGTATGCAGTTTTGATTTACGGAAAGATTACCTTGTGTTACGAGTGGTCTGCAAAACTATCTCATAGGGGTTTGTGGTTAATAGAGTTCATTCTTTTGTATGAAGTGAGTCTTTCAAAGTCAACTCTTCAACTTTTTTGAGAAGGAGAGAATATAAGCAAAGTGTGTTAGCTGTCTGACGAAGGTGTAGCACACCTGAGAGATAGAAGGCATATTTGTGGCTGATTATCATAGTTACTGTTGAAGAAACCAACTGAAAGGAGTTGGGGGAGTAAGGATTGTCTTTGAAGTTAGGAGTTTTCTATTGTTTCAACATGTTTTCTTTCCTGTGATGATTAAGATGTTAGCTTGTTGATCATTTATTTAGCACAAAGATTTTAGCAAAAAAACTTCAAATCATTAACTTTCATTATTGATTGCGCATTCAGAGTAATGAACATAAAATGCCCTGAATAAAATGTTGTGTCTAACAGCTGCTCAATGGTGTGTTTTACCACCTTTTCTCCCAGCCTTCATCAGAAAGCCTAATTTAGTATTGAGCCTTTTACGGTTTTGTGGGTAAAACACTTTAATTACCACTTTGTCAACTAGACTTTTTAATTCTTTTTATTGGTAATGTTGTAAGCTTTGAAACTTCTCAACTGAACTGTGCTCTTCAAATCACAGGATTGTATTTTAGGTTTAGGAAATGATCTGCGTAACACAGAAATCTGCAAGGAAGTGATAATAGGTGTTAAATCCAGAGGAGCTCAGAGGTTCATGGCACTCCTCTTCCACATTTCCAAAGAGCATGGGTTGGCTCTAAATACTAACAACAGACTAATCATAGTTAACTTAATTCCCCCTCCTTATTTTAAGTTAAGCTAATTCAATGAACGTTTTTTAAACCATCCTTACTGTGGTACTTTTCTTCACGCTTTTAGCTAAGAAAATTTCACTTTTTGAAGTGAGAACTGGATTATAGTTTTCTTTTGAATGATAGGTATGCCTGTGAAGCTTAGAACATGTGTGCATTGCAATACGACGTTTACAAGTGCTGTTAGCCTGTCCAACCACTTACGCGCTTATGCACGAAAGAAGAGTGCTGGACTTTTGACTGGTACAGGTATGTTTGAACAGATAACACAGCAAGTCTGCTTGGTACAGTACACTTTTTTTCTCACCAGACTGGTGCTAGTTCAGATGATATTTATATCTTTCTTTGGTAAGCACAGTTGAGACTGAATATACATTACATTTCAGCAACTTGTAAACTGTTAGATATAATTTTCAGCAAGTTATTCTTTTTCATTTGGCTCTTATTGACTTGATTTGGGGAAAAAAACAACCAACAGAAGTGTGGAACTTTTGAGTCTACAGAACTCCCATTGATTTTTAAATTATACTATTTTTGATTTTTTAATTTATTTTTGTTAGTGGATTCCAGTAAGGAATCCTCTCTTTGGTAAAAAAGATTGTAGTTCTAGCTTGAGGAAATGCTTTATTAGAAAAAGAAATTATTGTGAAATTGCAAATACTAGCTTGATTAGAAAACTAAGCAAAACTTAAGGAATTTTCGTTAGTTTAGAGATCAGATCTTTAAAGGGACAAGCCTTAATAATGGCCCATGTTGACAACTGAATAGATTTTTTTTAGCGCTCCTAAGCTATGTTTAGGATTAATAAATATAGCTAAGCACATAAATGTTAGCATGCACATTTCTGTGTTATTTTTGGTTGGTTAGCCCAACCTTGCAGATAACCTCTTTATATTGCTAGCCTGTGAAAAATTTTATTAGCTTACTCACATGTAATACTGCTTCTTACCCTACAAAATGCCTTGCTGTTTTCATTTGTAGCCTTTCAAGCTACCCTGCTTTAGCAAATCCCATTTCTTTCACGTCTTAAAATGTACCCTCTTTTTTGAGTATATCCACATAAATCCTTTTGCCTAAAATTCTCCTTCCAATTTCTTTATTTCTCTTGCTCTTTTAGATCACTGCCTTCTGCTTTCTTCTAGTTGTTGTTTTCCCAACTTTTTCGTTCTTCCTCATGTCTTCCTATGGCTTACATCCAATATGTTCTTGCTACCAAAGAAACACTTGTATTCATACTAATGTCTTTCTTTCTTCTGCTTCTTTGTTTTATCCTTTGACTTGATATACAAATGACCAGGGATGACTGTTGACTGTATTCACAGGAGAATAGAGTGAGTTTTACTTTACTGGATTATTAACCTCTTACTGTGAGGTTTTTTATGAGATTACCCCTACCTTCATCAGGCTTGGAAGGTGATTGCTGACATTAGAAGCAGGGAGGCAGTGAAAATAAAAGACTATGGAAACAGAAATTCATCGTTGTTATCATAATCACTAACTTTTATCTAACATTTACTATGTGTCAGGCACAGTGCTCTGCAATTCGCATGTGTAATATATAGCTTCACAACCACTCTGAGTTCTAGGTACTGTAATTTAATTTTATAGGACACTGGGGCTTAGAGAACTTAAGCAAGTTACCCAAATTTATGTAGTTATTAATGGCAAAGTTGAAAAATCGAGGCAGTCTTATCCTAGACCCATGTTTGTAATCACTGTTATCTGCCACATACAGAACACAAGCAATTGGAAATCCTAAAATGAAGTTCACTTTAAGGTGGGGAGCATTCTGCTGAAGACTGAATAAATAAGAGTCTTAGAACAGGGACCCAAGAAACAGGCCTGGATTAAATTTTAGAGGACTTCAAAAAAATGTTTCAGTTTGACAATTCAGACAGATAATTGCAAATATTCAATGAGGTACATCTCTCCAGTACAGATTTTCTAGGCCATTAAAAAATAGCTTTACTTCATCTGAAAATCTTTCAAAACGTAGGATTAATTACTTATAAATAACTAAGCGTAACCCTCCACTGACCATTCTTGCATTCTCAAGAATATTATCTAAAAAATGTCATTTTTAAGGAAAAAAAGTAATATAGGATGAATGAGGATACATTTGTTTGGGCATCAAGAAAAAAAAAGAGGATATTGCTTTTTAAATATCTTCAATACTAACCAAAATGTCAGAAGTATTAGAACATATAAATTGTGTGTTTGGCAGTCCTAAGGCAAAGAGAAAGGAAATGAAAAGCTGAAGAAAGTCTAAGGTGGTATTTTCCGCAGCCCACACCTACTGTGCACCCTTTTTTTTTTTTTTTTTTTTTTTTAGAAATTCCGAAACTTTCCCCCTGATTTTTGAAAGCTTCTTGACTAATAGAGCTACATGGAGTATTTATTTGCTTCTTACTTATGCCAACTAAGAAGTTTTTTTTTTATCAGCTTTATTGACATTTTTCATTTTCCAAGTGGGAACATTGTATATTATATTTATAAACTCCACATGCCTATTTTCTTTCCCCATATCAGTTTCATGGTGTAAGTCAGTGGTCCCAACCTGTAGTTTCTGGATGGTTCCACTGGGTTATTATAAGGGATTCATCGATTCATGTGAGTAACAAGCATTATTTTTCAAGAATATGTAGATGTTGTTTTGATGAAAGAAATACAAAATCGTTTTTAAAAAACCTTGCCTTAATCCAAATAGATCATAAAGCTAGAACAATGTATGGAGAAAATAGGTAGGACTAAAGCCTCCTTAAGAATATCTAGTACTTAATTCAAGTTGTCTTTATTCATGTGAATGTGGCCTCTTTTTTTATTTTTAAGATTTTATTTATTTATTTATTTGACAGAGAGAGATAACAAGTAGGCAGAGAGGGAGGCAGAGAGAGAGGGAGAAGCAGGCTCCATATTGAGCAGAGAGCCCGATGTGGGGCTCGATCCCAGGACCCTGAGATCATAACCTGAGCCAAAGGCAGAGGCTTTAACCCACGGAGCCACCCAGGCACCCTGAATGTGGCCTCTTGAAGAAAAAGCTTAGGTATCCCTAGAGTAAATGCTAAAGGTCTGTGTGGTTACCTAGGATAGAATAAACCCCCAAGCTGCCTCTTCTATGGGAACTAGCAGCCTGTTGGAGGAGGAAATATTCTAGCTAATCTGGATAGACCAAAAAGGATGCTCCCCTGCTTCCCCAAATAACTGTTTACTTGATGACTCACATAATTCTAATGTGATAGTTCTCCATCTATTTTGGGTCATTGACCTCTTTGAGAATTTTATGAAAGCTGTAGGCCCCAACCCAGAAACGTGCACTTACTCATCCACACATAAAAAGTTTTGTATCTCTTGAAGGTTATCATCTATAGACCCTTCTTCCTCTGGCGGAAAGCTGGGAAAGAGGAGATAACAAAACAAAAATGAAGTAGAAAGAACACAGAACTAGGAATCAGGAACCCTAAGAAATTTTTTTTTCTTTATTTCGATGAGTTAGAAAATGGTTAAAATTCCGGAATTGTGTAACATCAAACTAATTTATATGGTCACAAATATAATTAAAATATAATATGCTTCATAATTTTAGTTAAAGGACATGATGAATAACGAAGTAGGAAAGCTTGGAATTGAAGACATGGAAGGGTAGCCATACTTGGGACAGAGTTAAACTGTCAAAAGAGAATAGACTTCATTTGGCCCAGAACTGACCCAATTTGTAATCCATAGAGCAGGTTCAAATAATTTGTTTAATAATTTCCATATGATTGTGGATAATCATTTATGAAGCGGGTTTTTTTTTTACCTTCTTAAAAATGGATTTTTGTCTAAGAGGATAGTGCCAGAGGGTTTACTTTATATCATATATTGTAAATTCAAGGCATACTTCTAAATAGGAATTTATTACAGTTAAGATAGACCGCACTATTGGTGGACTTCTTCTTCAGGTTTTGTTCTCTTTAGATTAACTGCTCATACAAATTTTTCCTGGTTAATTCTTTCTACAATCTAACAAGAACATTATATAATTTTCATTAAAAATCAGAAATCTTATGTAGTTCATATTAAATTCTTTTGGACTTTTAATTTTACTATTGACTTTTTTGTGTTTAATATTTTAATTAAATGATACCCTTTTTATACTGGCAGTATTAAAAACACAGCATTACTAAGTTATTAACAGAATGACTGTACACACTGGGTTAGCCCTATTGTCCCAACCAAGTAATAGAAGAGTGCCTCTTTCATAAGTGTTCTGGATTGGACAATAAATTATATAGTCACCTTCTAAAATATTTGAAATATTTAGAAGCTTCTAAAATATTTTAAATTATTTAAGGCAGAGTATATTCTATCAACTTGATCTGCAATAAGGAACCAAAAAAAGAAAATTTATTTTGAGATCCAAGTAAGAGTGAATTCCAACAGGTATAGAAAAGGAAATAATTAAAGCCTGAGTAGGTTGCTGTGAAAGGAAATGTATCAGTAAGATAAATCCATGTTTACACTGTACTTCCCTGTGGTACAGAGCCATGTTATCTCTTGGAAAGAAGAAAGAGTAACAGCGGTGTTCAGCATTTTATTGGAGCTCCATTTTACATCTTGACCCTGTATAAACTCTTATTAATACATGTACTCACTTTTTCACTCATTACTCACCTGAATTGGATGTGATGTACTCTAATATTTCTATTTTATTCTTTTTCATTAAAAATAATGCTAATCATGACCCAGTAAATTGATTTACTACCTACTAAGAAGTTACTACCCACAGGTTGTAAACACTCCCCTTAAGTGACTTTTTCTCTTAGGGACTAGTACTGACCAGAATCAACAATAGTAACATTTTAGAAATCATAATACTACTACTATAGCAACAAGTAAATTTTCTTTACTCATGGTATTCAGATGTTTATCTGTAGATCATTTTTTAAAAAAAGATTTTATTTATTTATTTGACAGAGAGAGAGAGAGAGATCACAAGCAGGCAGAGAGGCAGGCAGAGAGAGAGGGGGAAGCAGGCTCCCCGCTGAGCAGAGAACCTGATGCGCGTTTCCATCCCAGGACCCTGAGATCATGACCTGAGCTGAAGGCAGAGGCTTTAATCCACTCAGCCACCCAGGTGCCCCTGTAGATCATATTTTTTAAATAAAATGCTGGCCTCCAATATTTAAAGTAAATTGGAGATTTCTAGTTACTTAAAATTAATGCAAGAAAAGCTTTTTTTTTTTCTTTTTAAGAAGGGGTGGGGCAGAGGGAATAGAAGAGAGAGAAGGCCAAGGAGGCTGCACATGTCCAACGCAGAGCCCAACACAGGGATTGATCTCAAAACCTTGAGATCATGACCGGAGCTGAAATCAAGAGTTGGACATTTAACTGACTCAGCCACCCAGGTGTCCCCGAAAACATTTTTATATGCAAATATATTTAGGGGAAGGGCTTTGTTTCATTAGCTTCAGAATACTTCCATGACATTTTAGAAGTAAAGCAGGATTATTGCTATTCTACATGAATAGAGTCACCATCATCATAATTAATAAACAACTTCCAATGAGAAGGAGAACTTAAAAAGTGAAACTACAGAGTCTTTCAGTCAATACCTAGTGCAACCTATCTCTCTATATTCTTTTTATAGTCAGTATTTTATTTTTTGTACCATCCACTTTTTTTTTTTTTTAAGATTTTATTTATTTATTTGACAGAGAGCACAAGGAGGCAGAGAGGCAGGCAGAGAGAGAGGGGGAAGCAGGCTCCCTGCCGAGCAGAGAACCTGATGTGGGGCTCGATCCCAGGACCCTGAGATCATGACCTGAGCTGAAGGCAGAGGCTTTAACCCACTGAGCCACCCAGGCGCCCCACCATCCACTTTTTTTTAAAGATTTTATTTACTTATTTGACAGAGATCACAAGTAGGCAGAGAGGCAGGCAGAGAGAGGGAGAAGCAGGCTCCTTGCCAAGCAGAGAGCCTGATTTGCGGCTCAATCCCAGGACCCTGAGATCATGACCTGAGCTGAAGGCAGAGGCTTTAACCCACTGAGCCACCCAGGCACCCCCATACCATCCACTTTTAAGTGGAATAGTAGATTGTGTGTTACTTAATAGGGTCTTTTGCCTGTTTTCAGCTTTAAAGATATAATTGGCCATAGAGGCCTACAACAACAAGTGCTAATGAACATGTAAGACAGTGCCAGGTGCTGAGTGCGTGGATAAGCCACCAGAAAGTAATTCTTATATTGTGGAAAGTGCCATAGGAACATTTTTCTGCTGTGGTGGAAAGAAAAAAAATAGTATTGTGAAAGCTCAAGATGGCATTAAATTATTTGTCTTTTCGTGAGTGTCTCTGCAGTCTTTTAAAACATTATTATAATATTGCATCGTGAGGAAATTGCATGTTTTTGTAGTGATTCATTCCACCTGAAAGAGTAGTACAAACAGAACATTTTTATCTTTTTATGATTAAACTTTAAAGGAGCAAACTAGCTTTTAGTTAAAACAGATACCTTTGTAATTACTCTAGACTAGGCTATAATGAGGATATAGGAGAAGTATGAAAACATGTCCTTGTCATCAAAGAACTTAGGAGAGCATTATTGGCAACACATATAAAACCAGCAAAATTAGAGAACTATGCAAGGTAGTATACAAGTGAATGGAAGTAAAGTATAGGTGCTGTAGGAGATAGAGGTGTTTATTTTAGTCTAGGCTTTTTGAGGGGAGCTGGGAATTAAGTTGGGTTCTTTTTCCTGCTGCTCTCACAATTTATCTTGCTATTAAATAGAGCCTCAAAAAGAAAGAAAAAGGAAAAGTAAGAGTAGTCCATGCTGCTGTGTTTCTTGTCATTATGTTTAAAATGAGAGATTAAAACTGATAGAAAATTTTCATTCATTCAACAAAATTTTTAGTTACTATATTGTATACCAGGACAGTGCTAGCTCTGAGGCCATAAAGACCCTGCACTTCAGCTGCATAAACATACTCATGATCCTGGACGATAAGTATAAGTGCACTAATATGGAAAAGTTTATAAGGTTTCAGCTAGACCCTAAACTTGAAGGATGCATAGTTTTAGGAGGAAGAGATGAAGTAGAACATTCTGGGTAGAACGAAAGACATAGTTTAGGCACAAAGGGGTGAAATTTTGAGTTCAGGAGGTACTGGAGATTGAATTACCCGTATTTGGGAAGACGGTAATGCAAGAAAGGTGGGGTTGATGCTTTGAATCCTTGTTAAAAAATTTAGGAAATCATGGAAGAATTTTTTAAAATAAGGGAATAACGTGGTCAAACTTGTATTTTAAAAAGCTATCCCTGATAAAATGGAAGATATGTTTCTATATTTTCTTGGCTATAACTTATCTCTGTAGTACTGTTCCTCATTAAAAATGCATATCTGTTATATATTTGCACAATAATATCATTGATTAGCACATTAAATTGTTCAAGTAGAATAAATTTTCCATGTAATCAAAAACTAGTGTCACACTTGATTTTATCCTAACCATTTTGATGATAATGTTTCTAAAATGTTATTTCTGCCTTGTGAAACTGTAGACTGACTATAATTTAATCATTTGATAAATAAGAGTCACCCATATGGATACTAAGTGTTTTATTATGCCAACAAGAAATGGGCTATTTGCCCACAGTACTAAAAATTGATTGGCTGATTTATTCACTCATTCAACAAGCAATTTTTTTCAGTTCCTGCTTGGTTTATGCATTGTGCTAATAAGTACTGCAGAGATAAATTGGCTCTTATAGTAGAAGCACATAATACATAACTGTTATACAAGACAAATTTTAAGTGCCATTGGAGAGGTACACCTCTCCTCATGATATACTGTGGAAGTTCAGAGGAGGAAAGGTACTTTGAGCTGGACCCAGGACCCAGCAAGGCTTTTGGAAAGTAACATTTGATTTGGACCCTGAGGATAGCTAATTGAAATGGAAATAGGAATCAGGAGTAGGGAAGAAGCATACCCATAGGAGGGAGCCACTTGGGAAAGTGAGAAGTTTATTGAAAATACGAGGAAGTAGGAAGTAGAGGTGGTCAGGTAAAGGATATGGAATGCTAATCTATGGTGATTGGAATTAACTTTGTAGTGAGGAATATGTGGAGTTTTGGGGGGTTCTTTTCATTTGTTTTTGTTTCTAAGAATTTGAGAAAAGTTAAAGGATTTGCTGGGGAGGTGGACAAATTGTAGGTGAGGTCCTTTTAGGAGTTCTGAACCAGGACAATGACAATATGAATGTAAAGGAAAGATAATAGACATACAGGTAATATTATGGAAGTAAAATAGGCAGAACTTGGCAAATTAGTTAGTGGTAGAAGAATAAGAGGACAGAGAAAGAGATGGCTCAGGTTTTAAATCATGTTACCAGGAAGATGGTTATACCAGTCAGTATACTTAATGAATCTGCTACCATGGTGTTTCTAAGCAAAGGGTAGTCTTCATTTCTTATTGTTATCATCTAGCTATTCACTGTAACAAAGCAAATAACCACACTTAGTAAATTTGTGTTTAGGAAAGTGGAACTCTGAACAGAGTTTTATACCATTGTAGCACAAAATATTTACATTTTATGGTGCCTGCTTTTGATGTCATTAGTTATAAAAATCAACAGCTCTATTTGGTTGATAATCTTTTTTGACTAACCACTTATTTTTCATAAAAATCTTAACTAGACCCCTACTATTCTTGTTGGTTTGTTACAGATTTCTGAGTTTTGCTTTTTATATCTTGTTTGATCTTTTTAATAATTGTATTAAACTATATTTTTATATGTTTGGATTTTTTAACATGTCTAATATCTTTATATCCTTTGTTGTAATGTTTTGTATTTGCTATGATTTCTATTCTAACACAAATTTTTTAATGCTTTTTATAATCTGGATTAAGATACAGTTTTACCTTACAAGTAACAAGGCATGTTCTGGCCACTAAATGACTTTATGGAAATGATAAAACAAGCCACAGACTTTCTCTTTTGGAGCTTAGGGCAAGAGGATGACTTGATGGAGACTGTTGGTCCCTCATGTATCTAAAAAGTGGAAAATAGTATTCACTCTTTCTTTGTTGTGTCTGGAATTTGAGGAATAAGGTTAATTTTTGCTCTGCGTTGTTTAGAACATATATTTAATTGTGGCCTTAGCAGGAAGTTAACTCAAAGCAGAAGGTACCTGGTCAGCACCATGTTTGATTATAGTTTGGATTTTGGCTGGAATGTGTAAACACTTCAAAATTATGAAGAAGAACCAAACAGATCTATTGGGATTTGTGCATCTGTGACCTTTAGATATACCATTATAATTATTGTGTGCCCTCTGTAACTTGAAAATGACTATATTAAAATTTATGGCAATATTAAGGTGGTTTCCTTACCTAATTTTATAATCAGAAACATTTAATTACTCCTACTAAATATAAAATGATATTTTGAAAATACTGAGGCTTTTAGGGGTCAGGGAGTATGATTATATACAAATAATTCTAAACAAAAGTGTTTTATAACAGATTAGTTATATATTTTAATGTTTATTCCAATTTTAGATGTGTCTTAGTTTTGGAAAAGTGGTTGATATTGGTAAGTGCATATTTTGCTTTAGTAAAACAGCATGCAAGTCTAGCCCACCTTGAGAAATTTTAAATGTTTTTTCCTAACCTGTTACCATAGCTAAATAATAAATTTGCTATTCTTATTAACTTTTAACTGACCGATAAACAACTTGTAGCCAGGGTATTATTAGCTTTTGGCTTTTGACAGGCTGGAAAAACTAGTCTGCTTGCAGTTTCTTTGTTTATAAAAATCTGTGTTATACTTACATACTTATATATTGTGAAGTATACTTACCTTTAGCTTTTCTTTTCACCTTAGGGGACTGTTGCTCAGAATATTCTTTTACAAATGCTCCCCCCCCCCCACTTTGAAATAGCAGAGACTTCTACAAATTCAGTGTACCTTTTTTTCTCCCAAGTAGACCTAAGCTTAAATAAAGGCTGCCTTCATTTGCTTGAACTCATTCTCTGAACCAAGGATAGAAGGCTGTTCCTACCCTTGATATAATCCTTAATTTGTAGGGCAAACTCAAGTTACCGGCCTCTTCTAGATTAATACTTTAAGCAATAAACTTCATACTTAAAGCAAAGGAAATCTGCTTTTCAAGTATTTCGCATTCCATCTTCTAAGTAAAATATTAAATCATGCAGGATCTAATTAACTTTGCCATGATTGCTCTGTGATTCTGGGTTAGTTAACTACTTTTAGTTACTGAGAATGGAAACTCTAAAAATTAATGAAAGTAACTTAGGATACTGAAAAAAATATCCAATTTTGGAGTGAAACTATCAAGAGAAAATAATGGTGGAAATATACTTTTGAAGTTGCTAATTGTATATCTGTCTGTATGCTTAATTCTGATTGGAAGGGGAACATTGCTTTTCATGACAATAAACCCCTTAAACTGCTTTATATGTATCTTGGGAATAATGACTGGTTTGATTATGGCAGTATACCTAGAAACGAAAAATTGGTATTAGGGGTAGGAAAGTCCTTTCCATTTTAATGGGCTATAGAGAGTGAGATTTAATGATTTTTCTCTTAATAGCTATTTTTTTTAATGAGCCAAAAGATTAAGAGGTGGAGCTGAGGGCTGCCTTTCTCATTTAGAGTAGTAGGTACTCAGGACCCAGAACTGGCTATGTAATTCGCAGGATCCAGTGCAAAATGAAGATGTAATGTCTCGTGTTAAAAAACTATTGAGAATTTGAAGACTGCATGTGACAACAGTGTTTAACCAAGTATGAGATCCTATGTGACTGCACAAGTCATATACCCATGAAGTATGTCTTGTAGGCACTTTATGCAAAGAGAAGATTGTACACTGAAGAAATAAGAATTTGGCTTCTTCTATCCCCCATCCCTATTTTATACAAGGTAACAGTGTTTCTTCTCCCATCCTCCCAAAAACCATGTTCCCTTTTCATTTGGGGCTGAGGAAAAGAAAATGCTCTTTGCACAGTTTTTTGTATGCTTGGGACGTACGAACTTTGAAGGATTGATGATACAACTAGAACTGAGTTTATTTATCATCTCACATTTGTGTGCACCTTGGGACGGATACATTCTCCCCCCACCTCTTGCACTGCCATTACTTATCTCCACCTACCAGATGGAGAATACATTTTCTACCCTCTAGTAGAGCTATACCATACCTCTTATTTTGGATGTATATAATCTGGCCACAGCATTAATTTTCACTTTACTCCAGAGATGCCAAAACCAGTTAGGAACAAAACAGATGATGAGATGGGACTTTCAATTAAATGAGTAGGGGAGGATGACCGCAAATAAAAGTATTTCGGAGGTGAATGTTAACTTAGTTATGATGTGCTTCTGTACCACACTGAAGCTTCAGATGTTCCTAAGAAATAAATACTCATATTTAGAGGTCATTTGTGTAGTGAACTAAAAAAAATGAAATTCTTTCAAACAGTTGTATGTAATGGGCAGAAAGGTGGAAAGGTCAAAAAGACTTATTGTTGGAGCCCGAAGTAAATTCTTTTTCTTCTAGGTATAAAACTAAATAAGGCTCAGAAAACAGACTCGAATTTGTATCTCTTGTGTTACTCATTGATTTGCTTTTAACTGATCTGGTTTAGTGCTTTAGAGACATTTGTTGTTGTTGTTGTTGTTGTTGTTGTTGCTTTTGCTGTTGTATTTTGTAGCATAGCAGTATGGTGTTCTTTTTGAGCGTTCATAAGTCTACTGTATTTCTCTTTCGTTCCTATTTGATCACACAGCCATTTTACTGAAAGGAAAGGTATATTCTAAAACTTTCTATATAGCCTTATAGCATAATTTATTCTCCTTACAAGTAAAATGCTCTCAGTAGCAAATTAGATCCTTTATAAATCGGATAACTGCAAAGATGTTTTTAACAGTTTTCTGGTTAAAATTGATCACTTAAACATTTTCTGCCCCTCTGAATAGGTGCCTTAGGAAGGTTTGAATGGCTGAGTTTGTTCCTTTCTAAAATGCAATTATACTCAAGGAGAAGAAAATTAAAATTCTAAAACCTGTCTAGTATTTTGCGTAAATTTTAATTATAGAAACATTGTTAGATTTAAAATACTTTGGAAGAGATAAAAAGTGTGTGTTTTTATTTTTTGACACTAACAAAATCCTGTTACAATGAAAGGCTTTATATAAAGTTATGTTTTTGGCAGATTATTAATGTAAACAACGTTGTTAAACCTTTGACTATTTATCACAAATATTGATAAGCCCCATTATACTAAAACTGGATGTGTTACTGTTCTGCTCTTAATGTTCTAGTAACTCTTGGTGCAGGCCAGAATAAAACTGCTTTTCCCTTATACCATAAAAATTGTTGAATGAGAACATTTGTATAATATGTTTGTACATCATCTTTTTCATTTAGTGGAACATTTTGTGTAAATCATCTTTTTCATGTAGAAAATGACATATGGATGTCCCCTTTGTGTGCATATTAATATATTAAATACTCATTTTTTTGCAGATTTTTCTAAAACGTTTGGGCAATAATGCAGGGGTGGTTTGGATGTTGGTATTAGAAAAAAACTATTCTTGTAAAATGTATTCATGTTTTACCATCTAAAATAAGTGACGTTTCAGGGAATAAGAAACTTAAAAGTGATCATGGAGATATTAAGACACCAAGGTATTTAGGTATGGAGTTTTTAATATCCTTACTTTATAGATTAACTTCCAAGGATGCCCGATGCATGTCGTTCTCTAAACTTACTTGGAATCCTGGGTAATGGAGATTCTCAATCATATGCTGGCAGAGTTATCCTACTTTCCAAAGTCATGATACTTTCAAATATTAATTACTACAAAAGCCTATGGCATTGTCACTTAAAATTTAGATCTGATCATTCGTAAAACAGCCTAACCCTCAGTTTCTAGAGACCGTACAACATCAAGTCAGAAAATTTCTTTTTCCTGTATTAATGTCAAAAACATTTCTATATCTCAAAGTAAACATGTCCATTTCCATTTTTTAAAAATTATGGCATCTAAATATAACTGACAAAACATTCTATTGCCTACTTGCCCATCACCCTCTGCCCTTCTCCCTCAATTTGCTTTACACACTTAACATTAGCATTCTGTGAACAGATTTTTAAAGGATTGTTATAATGCATTCTGTTTGTATCCTACAGTAATTTATTTACATTTTAAAAGGAATTTGAATACAGTGTGGCAATTTTGACAACCAGGAAGCTCATCAAAGTAAGATTCTCCCTATAATCTCATGATAAACCAAATGCTTACTCTGTTCCACATAACAAAGACAGGGATTGTGTGTGGTTTACCTTTTAGGTAGGGAAAGAATAGCTGACATCTAGTAGCACTTAGCCCTTTGAGTTCCCTAAACTCTTTACTTCTATTGTATGAATTGCTTTATACTTTAAAATCTACTTAATTCACATTGCTTACCAATGCAATTAGGAAATAGAAGGTGCTAATTACAAAGCACTTGATACCTCACTCTTCCTACTGGTTGTGAAGAACTTAGTTTCCACATCTATAGACTCATCAATGAAGAATTTCAATGTAACTGTTAGCAACATATTCATTTAAACAAATGTCGCACAGATGTTCTACAGGAATCCTACCTGTATTGCATAGTGGTAGAATGAATTTTCATTCATATGCTGTCTAAATGTCAAAGGTTAAAAATTTGGGGTTTCCTTTGTTTTTTACACAAGAAGTATTTGTTGAGTTTCAACTATGTGCGAGGCTCTTGATTGAGATAACTAATAATTTGTAAGATTTTTCTATTCCAGATTTTGGTTGTTTAGCTTTGAATTAGCCATTCTTAACTTGATTTCCTGCAGTTCTTTACTTATTAGATTCTTCTTCTGAGCATAAGCAAAGGAATACTCTGGGCCCAAGCAGGATTTTACTTTTAAAGAGGCAGGTGACAAGAAGCAGAAACCAGCGGCTTGAATGAGATTTATCTAGGCTTCTCATGGTTTTAAATTTTCTATATGACATTTCTGTTAGCTTTGCCACTTGACTACTGTAAGGAACTGTGTTTATTGGTTTTATAATAGTAGCATCTATTCTTTTGGAATCTGGACTTGGAACAACTCATTTCATAGAATCCTTGAATAGCCAGTTCCTATTCTCTCTTACCTAGAATTTTCCAGGGGATTTCACATGACAGGTTAACAGAAGAAAAGCCATTTGTGTAACTCTTCTGTTACATTTGTTTCCCTCCCCCTTGGATCCCTAGAGATAAACTCTTACCTTCTCTTCCTGCTAATTGACCAGCAGCAACATGGAATATTGTCATCCCTTTGTCCAAAGGAATGGTGTAGTTATATTCAAAGACCAATAAAATGTTATGTCCTGTCATTCCTACCTATAAAAAAATACCTTTTTTCCCTTTATTAAATTAGATTTTTTAGAATATGTGATTGAAGGAGAAGTCAAGTAATAGAAAAATTTCAAGAACAGCACAAAATTTTGATCCACTTTTAATATAAAAATCTTTTTTCCCTCTTTAATCACATTTTAAAAATAAATTGTAGGAGAAAATGTAAATTTTTTTTAAAAAAATGTAAAGAATAGTTACTAGCATTATGTTTCCGGTCCATTTGTAAATTTATGTGAGATAATCTGGATTTACATTTATTTCTTAATAAAATAAAACATTACATGCAATACAGGTTGAGTTAAAAAAATGAGAGTTGAGCTCTTTTTTGCCCTTCCAAATGTCGGGCCAGCATATAATTTTAAGAGCTATTTGATATATATTTGCTATAAAATTAATTTCTCATTGACTTTTTATTATGTTTATGATTCTTTACTAAGTTTTCAAAGCATGTGAGATCTACTTAATGGAACAGTAATCAGATGGAAACTTAATTTAATGATCTTAAATAAAAGGTTAAAATTTTACTGGAAATAAAGAAGAGTAATTAGATACGAAAATAACATACTTACGATTGTAAGAGGAAAGATTACCATTGTAATGATTGGCCAATTTAGTAATTTCGAGTTTACATTCTCTCAGTTCTAGTTTGGTATATGATAAAGCATTATTTGAAAAATAGTACAGAAAGAATATATACAGATAATATTACTGTTGTTAAAGACCCAGCTGCAAGTTTAATGCATGCTTCAGGGAATACAAATGAATATAGACTTTTCCTAACTTGGTTTAGATGGTCTGACTTCTCTAGACGTATGTATTTATATTTTAGAATATATATGAAATGTTAAGTCTTTCTCTTCCCTTTTTTAGCCTTAGATTGTAAGCAAAAGAAATCAAGGTCAAGATCTGGAAGCAAGAAGAAAATGCTATCATTACCTCATGGTGCTGACGAGGTTTACATTCTCCGATGCAGGTATATGCTTATATTCTCGTATCTGCTCCGTTTATTCAGATTTTGCTTTGAGACATATTACAGATTTTTAATTTGTGGCAGAAAGTACATCCTCAGCTATCAAGTTATAAATGAATTTTTGGAGACAGGCTTAAAATCTTACTTAGCTCATAATGCACTATATTTCACAACTGATGAATAAATTTTTTATATTCTATCAGAACTTTGATGATACTATGATTTATGAAAGTAGCTTTTTTGTTGTGTTTTATTTATTTGCTTTGCTTTTTTAGTTATTTACTTTGGTTTGATTTTTTTTTTTTTTTTTTTTAATTTATCTTGCATTTCTGCTTCTTGGGAATACATTTCTCTCTACTCATACTTCTAAGTATAGCTATATGAACTTATTCCCACCTCCTCCTATACTCATCCTCATGCAGTTTAAGTAATTCTGAGTTGGGGAAGGCTCTTTAGAAAAGTATGGTACATTTTGGAATTATAGTTGTATAATTGAGTTGTATAGGTGTTAAGACCTTTTAATTAATTTTAATTTAATAATGTTTCTACCTCTACAAATATTACTACAGGTAATACAGCTGTTAAGCATATGAATTGGCAGTTTTATACTGTACTAAATCATTTTGACTTATGTATTTAAAAACTTTTGTTAAGTACTCCAGTATATGATAGTATCTTTGAGATATAGTAAAGTCTACTTCTTATGCATATGGATTTTATGTGAATTGATTTTAAATAAAGGGAATTGGTCATGTTAAGAGAACTGTTATCAACTTCTTCTGTAGGTTTTGTGGCCTAGTCTTTCGTGGACCATTGTCTGTTCAGGAAGACTGGATTAAGCACTTACAACGACACATTGTAAACGCTAATCTTCCACGGACTGGAGCTGGCATGGTGGAAGTCACGTCACTACTTAAAAAGCCTGCCTCCATTACAGAAACTTCATTTTCTCTACTAATGGCAGAAGCAGCTTCATAGAACAAGGAAACCTTTTAAATAGCAAATTTAAATTGGATGTAAATTTGAAATTCTTTGTCTTTTTTTTTTAAAGCCACGTTAAATTATCCGTTTATAAATACTAAAGCAGGAAAATGGGGAAAAGTGAATTACAGTGACATCAGAGCAAACTGAGTACTTCAAACAGTAAGTAGTCTATATATTTTATATAGGATGGAAGATGTGTTTTTAAGGTTTACTAAGTTTTGTCAGTTAACTGTGTTCACTCAATGAAAGATCAGTACATGTAAGCAGTCATTAATAAACTGTTACACATAAATAACTTAAAGACAGACTTATAGGTAAATTACATTTTCTGCAGTGTTACCGGAATCAAGGTTCTGTTTATTCCCCACAAGACTTGCATTGAAAAATAAGATATTATATTTTGTTTGTATGTATTTAGTGTTTTGTATAATACCAGGAACCGCTTAACTAAATTTACTCAACTTAGGGCATTAAATATCATGTACTTCATAGTTTGAGACTGTTCACTCAAATAGGGCAGAGTACTATTCTATCTAGATGTGTAAGTGTTTTTTTAAAATCACATGGAACGGTTTTTTTTATACTAAAAAGTGGAGGGAGATTTGTTTAAACAAGTATTTCTAAAAGAAATATGTACATAGTCCTGGAAATTATTTGTGGTAAGGAAATATTCTTTACTCCAGTTGCATTTCTCAGACAATAAAGTGGTGCATCCATGCTACCTCCTACTTTGTCAACAAAGATGCTATTTACCCTTTACATTTTTGTATCATAATAGATTTAAAAAATCTAATGTTCTTTATTGCAAGACATCCTTTTGTTAACAGATTTGTTTCTTTTTAATGTTTTACCTAAACTTTGACATGCTTACAGGACAGGTTTGCCTCTTACTTTATTTAACATTGTAGAAATGTAATTAATAAACAATGCTCACTACACAACTTAGAATAGGCTTTCTCATTTATATTCCAAATTTGATCAGTTAGCAAAACTTAATACACCAATTGAAATATTTCTACATATGATGAGAATGTTTACAATTTAAATTTTAGAACTTGTTTTGGATGTGATTATATGTACGAAAATCGTGTAACACTATGCTCATGCTAAGAACCGACGTAACGGAATTACTGAAATAAATGTGCTGTGAGGAATGGAAAATATGGTGCAGATGTCTTGGTCATGATAAATTGTGATTCTTTTAAACTCTTTCCAAAAACAAATTATTTCTTTTAACCTGCAATCAGATTCCTTTACAAATAACAGTTTTTGTATGCAAGCACCATTTCCTTTTATTTCATGTAGTATGGCTAATACTATAGTTGAAACAAGGATATGCATTGATAATTTTCTTCGTATGTAAATAAAGTTAAAAACAGTTAAAATAAGGAGTATTTTGGTAGAGTATATACATACCTCACTGCCAGTGAAATTGCTTTCCTATGGTATATCTCCTTACCAGAAAAATCTCTAAATAAAAAAAGACTTTAAGAAAATTATAATGTCTATATTGTGAAGCATTTCTTATTTTTATCACTGGTGGAAATAGTCCACTTGAGGTTGTGTTTTACTTAAAGTGTTATACCTAACAGGTTACTTTATTTGTATACCTTATATAGAAAATTAGGAAGTTGAATTAGGTAGATCATCCTCATCCAAGGGTCTCCTGATCTCTGGGGTACTAGATAAGGGAAAGATACTTTTAAGTTACTTTTATTTTTTGAAATGCCTAATACAAACTGTATTTCTCTATGAAGATGAGACTAATTAAAATTTCAAATTTCATTACTTCCAACTGAAATTATACAAAGTCTGTATATATTAGTTGTCTTCTACTGAGCATATTTCATTCATAGTTATAAATGAATATATTTTCTAAATTGGAAGAATTACTTATATAGCAAGCAGAGTTCAGAAATCTTAAAAAATTACAGTTTTAGGAGGGAGAGACTAGCAATCACTATAGCCCCTTTTAGCTCTAATTATTATAATTCTGTGATTTTATTAAGCAAACTATCAAGGTATAAGAATACAGGTAGAATAGGTGATTTGACCACAGATTTTATAAGCAAATCTATATTAAATGTTTTATGTTAAGCTATTTAAAACAAGAATTTCTTTTTCTACATGTGAGAAGAATTAAATAGAATAATTTAAATTAAAAACAGTAAACTAGAGGGATTCCTGGAAAGTAAAGTAAAAACATTTTTCATGGTAAAGATATTTGGGTTTTAAAATTTTAAAAATTCTTTTGGAAGCCAAGTTTATCTTTTATTTGACAACTAGAGAATTAAGACGTATTTCATTTGGCTTCCACTAGAAAAGAAATTATATTGTCTCAAGTTACATGGTATCAGAATATGGCATGATTCATTATTGAGTATTGCCTAATTTTCTTTTAATTCTTTTTTTATCATTACCTAAAATATTTGAGTTTTTATAGTAGTAGAGCTTTTCTTTTTTAATCTGATTTAAAAGTGTTGATTTCTTTAACAGCATCAAAACAAAAAAGTTTGCTTCTCTAAAATAATATTTTCTACTATGCCTCTTTAGAATATATTAGAATGTTGGTGTAGCTAATATCTCTATTTTGGAGTTCACCTTTAATTATGGGTTTAGGAAATCATCGTTTTTCAGTAGTAATTTAATAGACTTTTCTTATGGACATACATATAACCTCTCAAAAACTGTATAGTTAAAACTTATTAGTCTAAAAGATAGCTTTGATTTTTTTTCCTAAGAAAGTTTAATATATGCTCATTTTGGAAATACTATGAAAATGAAAAAGTAAAAAATGGGGGACATTTCCTTGGTATAATCACTCAAAGACATGTACTTGCAATAGCTTGTTACATTTCTTTCTCTTGTTTTATTGTTTCAGTGTAGTTGTGATTGTATGTATTATAAAGTATTCTGCTTTCCCAGTTTTAAATTTGAGTGGTGCATTATATAGACTAACCTTTGAATACTAGATCTGGAGCTTTTTCCAATACGAACACAAATTTTCTAATTCTCCAGGTACCACCTGGGTATCCAGGAATTGGATTCAATTCTGATGTAACTACCTAGAGTTAGTAGCAGACTTCTTGGGCTAAAGAGCTCAGTTCCCACACTTGAGAGGCCAGTCACAAGTATTGAGTCACTTGAACTTCTGACCAACTGGCTATAAATTGGGGGTTCCCACAACACCCTCTTCAAACTCAATAATTTGTTAGGAGAGCCTACAGAACTCAGGAAGACACTTAACTTTCACAGTTCATTACAAAGGACGTAACTCAGGAGGCACCTGGGTGACTTAGTCAGTTGAGTGTACAACTCTTGATTTTGGCTCAGGTCATAATCTCAGGATCCTGTGATCGAGCCCCACACCAGGCTCTGTACTAAGCACAGAGTCTGCTTGTCCCTCTCTCCTTTGCTCCTCCCATTTCCCCCAGTCTTTCTCAAATGGATAAATAAAATCTTTAAATAAAGGACATAACTCGGGAACAGACTAATGGAAAGAAATGCAAGATATGCAGGGAAGAGGGTGGCGGGGAGCTTCCCTGTCCTCTTTGGAACCTCTTTGAACCCCCATTCCTTAGACATTATTTTGGAAGTTTTATTACACAGGCATGACTGATTAAATCATTGGACATTTGTGGTTAACTCATTCTCATTCTCTTTTCCCCCTCCCTGGAGGTCTTAGTGGGGTCAACGTAGGGATGATGGGGAGGGGGGCTAAAAGTTGCAATCCTCTAATCATGGCTTGGTTTTTGCTGGTGACCAGCTCCCATCCTGAACCTATTTAAGGGCCCCCAACCACCAGTTGTCTCATTATTCTTGCAAGTTAATCTGTTACTCATTTTTAAATAAGCTGTTCTGTATTTCCTGATTATTTTTAATATATTTACTTAATTCTATCTCTAGTTTTCTAAAGTTTTGCTATATGGATGGGAATTTATTTTTTATTATTGTGAAGTTTGGGATCTCTGCTATGCATTGGAAATTTCCTAGCCATTGTCTCACAGCTATTTCTTCTTCTTCTGCCTCATTCTCTCTTTTTTTTTTTGGAACTAAATGTGTGTTAAATCCTTCTCACTGTGTCCTCTAGGTTTTTTACCATTTTTTCAGTTTTCTGTCTGTTGGTGCTACATTTCAGTTAATTTCTTTTGACCCAACTTCCATTTTACTCATTTTCTCAGCTACTACTAAACCTCATTTACTGAAGTCTTATTTTTGGTTGTTATATTTTTCAGATCTAGAATGTCCATTGGCTCTTTTTCAGATATGCTTTTTATTGTTTCTAGTAGCCTATGTGGCTGTTATTTCCTTAAATATGGTCTACATAGTTATTTATATATTCTCCTTCTGATAATTCCAACTAATTGTGGATCTGGGCTCATTGATAGTTGCTTTTCCTGCTTCTTGTTTATGGTTTCTTGTTTTCTTATTTGCCTAGATGTTTAACAGTACATTATTTTTAGACATTATATTATATTTGAAGCCTAGGATAGTATCTTTTCCCATAGGATTTTCATTGACTTCTGCCAGATGAGTAAGGATTCTACCAGTTTAGAATATCTTAAACCCAAATTTTAAGATTTGTATTTTCCTGGTCTACGAGATGACCCAAAATCAGGCTTTATAAGAATGGGAAGTTCATATACCTCTGGTTCACCTTTTCCGCTGTGAATACAGTTTGTTCTACTAGCTCCATGCAGCCTTCAAAATTGCAACTTAGTTTCATAGCTATTTCTTCCAGATAGGATATGCCCTCTGGGCAAAAATAAAAGGCATTCTTACTGGGGGGTCCCACAGGGTTTCTTGTCTTCTCTCAGAGTGTGACTGATTAATTTTTTTACTCTTATTTTATTTGTTGCTTATGTGATGTTTTTGTTTTTATTAATACAACTCTTTTAGTTCACCTCAGTGAGAGAAGTTACTGAAATTATGTAGTCTACTATTATCAGAATCAGAAGTCCTTATATAAATTTCTGGGAGAAGGGATTTTGTGTGTGTTTTTCAATTCTGTTTTCCTATAAGAGTGCTAGGGGCACCTGAGTGGCTCAGTGAGTTAAAGTGTCCAACTCTCAATTTCAGCTCAGGTCATGATTTTGGGGTTGTAGGATGGAACCCTGCCTTGGGCTCTGTGGTCAGCATGGAGTCTGATTGCCCCTCTCCCCGTGCTTGCGAGCTCTCTCTCTCTCTCTCAAATAAATAAAATCTTTAAAAAAAATAATTCTGATAGTGTGCATCAGTCAATATTCACTGAATGATTAAGTGAATAAACTATTATTTTAAAACAAATGTAAATACTTTATGAGATACATTCTCCTTGTTTTTCTTCTTAAAAATAAATTTTGGCTTCTTCTTCAGTTTTTAAGTTCTAGTTAACATACAGTGTTATGTTAGTTACAGGTGTACAATATAGTGATTCAGTACTTCCATACAACATTCAGTACTCTTCACAAGTGTCCTCCTTAATCCCCATCACCTATGTAACCCATCCACCCACTCCCCTCTCCTCTGGTAACCATCAGCTTGTTCTCTGTAGTTATGAGTCTGTTTCTTGGTTTACTTATTTTTCCCCTTTCTTGTTTTGTTGCTTAAATTCCACATAGGAATGAAATCATAGAGTATTAAGTGTTTTGCTCTTCCAAATGTGTATTTTAGAATTAGTTTGTCAAAAAAAGAATGTTTGTCAAATTCCATTTGAACTCTGAGATTTTGCTTAGAACTATACTGAATTGATGAAGTAATTTGTGGAGAATGGGAAAATATGGGTTGTTTTTTTTTTAGGAATTTGGTATTTTTAGGAAAATGGCGTATTTTTCCATTTATCTTCATGTCTCACAGGAAAATCTTACAGTTTTCTTTATAAAGAATTGCACATTTAAAATTTATTTCCATATATTTTAGTTTTTGCTGCTATTGTGAGTGGATTCTTCTCAGAATTTTTAGTTGAATATTACTGATACAAAGGGGAAATACTGATTCTCTGTGTAACATCTATATCCTGTTACATTGCTGAACCCATAATTTTATTCTAATATTTTTTCACTTAATCTTTTTGAAATTTCTATAGCCAATCGTTTCATTTGCAAATTGTGATATTTTCTCTTCCTTCTCAATATTTATCTTTAGGCTTTTTCTTGTATTCTTATATTATCAAAGATCTCCAGTACAATATTGAATATTAGTGGTGATAGATTGCATTCCTGTCTTGCTTCTGATTGTAATGGAGATACTTTTGTTTCATCATGAAATATAATTTGCTAAAAAAAAAAAAAAGAAATATAATTTGCTGGAAGTTACTTGTAAACGCAATTTATTGAGTGAAAAAGGGTTTATTTCTTATTGGATAAGAGTTTTTTATTTTCTTTTGAATAAAAAATGGACTCTGTGTTAACACATGTTTCTTCAGCCTCTTGAGATTTGCATGTGATTTTTCTTATTTGATCTGTTGGTGTTAGTAAAAAAAAAAATTAACAGACTTTTAAACATTGAACCATCCTTAAATGTCTCCTTAGTCTTGATGCTTTGCTTCATACTGTGAACTTAATTTGCTTCTATTTCAATTAAAGAATTTTTTTATGTCTCTCTAGTGGACTATATTGGACTTTACTTTTATCTTCTGCTGTATTTGTCTGGATTTGGTACCAAAGTTATGCTACCTTCATAAAATGAGTTGAGAAATTTAAATGTGCCTATGCTCTGAGAGAATTTTCTTAACATAGGCAATTTTGCTTTCTTAAAGATTTGATAATACTTATCCATAAACTCATGAGAGATCCTTTGATTACTTTTACTATTACTTTTACTATTTTTTTTCCACTTTTTTTATGTTTACTTAGCCACTATATAGTACATCATTAGTTTTTTTTTGTTTTTTTTTTTAAAGATTTTATTTCTTTATTTGACAGAGAGAGAGAGAAAGATCACAAGTAGGCACAGAGGCAGGCAGAGAGAGGGAGAAGCAGGCTCCTCACTGAGCAGAGAGCCCGATGCGGGGCTCGATCCCAGAACCCTGAGATCATGACCTGAGCCGAAGGCAGAGGCTTCAACCCACTGAGCCACCCAGGCGCCCCCATCATTAGTTTTTGATGTCGTGTTCGGTGATTCATTAGTTGCATATAACACCCAGTGCTCATCACAAAAGTGCCCTCCTTAGTGCCCATCACCCGGCAACCCCCATCCCCCAAACCCCCTCCCCTCTGAAACCTTCAGTTTGTTTCCCAGAGTCCACAGTCTCTCATGGTTCATCTCCATCTCCAATTTCTCCCCCTTCAGGTTTCCATCCCTTCCATCCCTGTTTCTCTGCTTGACTTATTTGACTTAGCATAATCCCCTCCAGTTCCATCCATGTTGATGCAAATGGTAGGTATTCATTCTTTCCGATG
>CM053606.1:66131285-66185377 GCA_028646535.1 Procyon lotor | reverse complement strand
AGGCTTTAACCCACTGAGCCACCCAGGCACCCAGGCGTCCCAGACTCTATCCTTTAAAAAAAAAAAAGATTTATTTAGAGATGGTGCAAGCAGAGAGAGCATTCCAAGCACACTTCACCTAAACGCAGAGCCCCCGACCTTGAGATCATGACCTTAGCCAAAACTAAGAGTCAGACGCTTAACTGACTGAGCCACTCAGGTGCCCCAAATCTCTGTCCTTTAGTACACATCTTTTTACAGTCTATGTAAAGAATACATAGAGCACTGTGTATTGAAGTACCGTGATTGGGTTCAAATTTCCTCTTTCAGGCAGATTCCATTTATCACCTGTTTTTTGCAGGGATTATTCATAGTTTCTGATTAATCAAAATACACTCTCTTCTTTCCCAGCACTGTTAAAGACTTTTACATTTTTTGTGTGTGTCAGTTTTTAGGGATTTTGATCCAAACTTCAGAAACGAATCTATAAATTGTTGTGAATGTATAACTTTACCAGTTCACCGAAATCACTTCCCCAGTGATTTCATAGTCACTAGTAAACTTCAGTATGTTGCATAGTCTATAAGACATATATTTACATGAAAGCCCTTTTTTTATTAATAGGAGAAAAGTATTATTTTCTTAAACTATTATAAAATCATGTTACAGCACATGGTATTTATGTTCAAAATAGTGTTCTTTTTGGCTGCCTCAAATCTTTTTTCTGCATATAACTTATAAGTCAGTCCTTTCAGAATTATCAGAAGAGTGCTTCCTACTCACTGCAGTCACTAGATATATATTTTATAAGAATGCATAGAAAAAGATAAGGAATGGAAGTATTTTATTTATTTATTTATTTTAGAAATTAGTCTAAAACACAGATTTTTTTTTTTAAGATTTTGTTTTTTATTTTTTAAAATAATCTCTACACCCAGCATGCGCCACGAACCCACAACCCCCCGAGATCAGGAGTCACATGCATGCTCTACCAACTAAACTAGCCAGTCGCCTCAACAGATGTTTAAATGAGTAAATTATTTATCCTATGATTTAAATATTATATTCTGCTTTTCAATTTTTTGTTTTTAGAAGGGGACATTTATGATTGTTCATTTTTCTCTCTTCAAAGTAACCAAGCTACTAATTTGAAATGTGTATTTTGGTACCATTACAGAACCAAAACATTTACGAAAAGTGAAAAATGTGTGAATGTGGTTTCCCAAGACCCCTGCTATCACTTTACATAGTATATTTAAGCCCTTTGAGGTCCAAATATTAGAGATCATAGCTTATGAGACCTCTCTCACCCAGAAGGCCAATACATTAAGGACTTAAGACCATTCACTGAGAAGATGGAGAAACTCATGTTCATATACACACACACACACACACACACACACACACACACACACAAATAAATAAAACTTTAAAGGTCTATTTTCTCTATTAGATATCTGCTACTGCTCTATTTCCTATTTTGACGCAGGAGGCAAATGTCCTTAAGTCTAAAGCTAACGTGGCTGGTTGAGTTGATGATTGGGAACTCTAGTAGGGTGGGTAGGTAGTCTCTCTGTGGTTTTGGGCCCGTGCAGTTTAAAAGGAAGTAATTCCTCACATAATTACTACTAAAATCACAGGGTTCTAAATAGTAATACAGGCACAGCAGTAAATTTTACTTTATTTTCATGACCCATTTTCTGGATGATCCTCTGAATTGCCTAAAAACACATGCAAAATGTAGTGTGCGCAGTTAGTGGTAAGTGGATTCAGTTAGGTCTAACTTTATGTAAAATCTACCAGTTTCCTTAATATATTCCATATTTTATTTAACTTTTCAAAGGAAAGAAAGGTCTGATTCTCTTTGTTCTTTGTTGCTTCTTTAGACTCTTCCCTCTGTCCTCCCTAAAACCCCCAGATTTGAAGCTCATACTTTCAGACCACTCACTCCTCATGCCCATTGCAGCCATCTAACAGTTCCCCTGGATGCCACAGTTACAAAGATTTTTAGCTCCTGGTCTGTCGCTGCAACACTACCCACGATCTAAATCTTGAAGATTTCAGTGTCCATGAGAAAATAACATTAGAGAAAGTAGCCAAAGAAGGTGAGGGAGACAGTTATGTAATTATCTTGGGGAGAAGTATAATGGGCTGAGGGAACAGTGCAAATTCTGGAAGCAGAGCATGTTTGGTGTGCTGAAGGAATAGCAGTAGTTTCATGATGGCTGGAGCAAAGCCAGGGACACGGGAGGAGGTAAAGTCTAAGAAATAACAGAGCTGGGTCATATAGGGCCTCTCTGCCATTGTAAGGCATACATGATGATAAGATTTTTGTAGGAAATTTATCCTTCATTCTATTTCAGTTTTCTGATAATGATGTCCTGAACCTTGTGTGTATTCATAATTACAGCCCCATCTTTTTTTTCTCAGTTCTGGTATTCCTACTGAATTACCATTTCTCATATTCCAGTTTTACTCTCTTTTATACCCTGATTTCAGTAATTCTTGAACTCCACCAGGACCTACAGTCTGGTGACCTTAATATCATTTTTTATTGACTCAGGCTCTCCAAGTCTCCTTATTCTCCCTTGCTCCCTTGTGGAAATTATTTCCATTAGTCCTTCATCAAGATCACTTTGTTGTAATAACTTACCCTTTGTCCCTCTCTCACTTTGTGTACTCTCTTGACAAAATCTCAACCCCAGCTAACCCAGCTCTCCACGCTTATGCTTTTTTTCTCCCATATTAAAAAAAAATTGTTTTTAGTAAAGACTTTTGGCCTCCACTATCGTCTCCTGCTACCACCCATTGCTATTTTTCCTTCTTAAAGCAAAACTTCTGTCAAAGCTATATATAATGATCATGATAACAATAAATAACATTTATTAAGCACTTGCTATGTGCCAGGCACTGTTCCCAATATTTTACATATATTAATCTTATTTTGTTCTCATAACAATCCAATGAAGTAAACAATACCGATTTTTACAATGAGAAAAAGACATGAAGAACTTATTTTCTTACCTACTCATTGGCAGATGGTGAAGCTAGAATTAAAATCCAGGCAGTCTGTCATCAGAGCCTGTGCTAGCCCAAAGCAAAGTGTTCTAAATCTCATTTCTCAGACACATTAGGAGCACACTCCAGTTTCCAACAGTGAGTATTCCCTATCCTAAGCCTCATTCCTCATCAGCAGTAGTGTAATGGGTTCTGTTTGCAAAGCCATGGTATTATAAGGTGGAGCTTTTCATGTAACCAGAAGGTTAAAAGTGATTTCTGCTGGGGCGCCCGGGTGACTCAGTTGGTTAAGCATCTGCTTACAGCTCAGGTCATGATCCCAGGATCCTTGGGATTGAGCCCCCACATCGGGCTCTCTGCTCAGAGGGGAGTCTGCTTCTCTCCCTTTGCCACTTTGCCTACTTGTACTCTCTCTCTCTCTGTCAAAAATCTTTAATGAAAAAAAAAGTGATTTCTTCTAAGCAAAGGACTCTTACTTTCATGTAACCTTTTGACTTTAGTCTTTTTGGTTTCCTTGTGCTTTGCATTTCCCTCTTATTTCTCCTGTCAGTTCAGTGGTAAGGGGCTCAAGGCTGCCTCTCTGTTTGGTAAAAGCTCATTCATGTTCATAGTGTGCCAAACAGAAGCCAGATTGGGTTCCAGGATAAAGAAGTTATAGGAAAGACTTTTCTGATCCTGATCTCTAGTTAAGAAAAAAAGTCCCTGAGCTGAATCAGATTAGTAATAAACACAGTTTCTTTGTTTGAATTGCCCCCTCTGTAGTTGCTACTTTGGAATCTGTGGTGTAAATAGATAGCAAATTAAAAAAAAAAAAAAATCAGGAACTTTGCACTACTTATCAAAGAGTAGGGAAAAAACTAACAGCATGATTTCAAACTCATCAATTGGAGTTGTTTTCTTTAAACCCTAATCTAACATTCCTAGAGAACTTCTTACTCAATTAATCCATATTAATTTGTCACTTCTTTATTTATATATCTTTAGGAAGAGAGGAATTCTGTTAAACATTTAGTATATTTTTAAAGTAACTACTGATTTAGAAAATTTCAAGTAGTAAATCCTCAAAATCATTTAAGTTTTAAGAACAAGGAAACATCAGCTGACTAATTGCCTAACGTCGTTCTAGCAGACTGAACTCATTCTCCTTGGCAGGGGTCATGTGCCCTTTCCTAAACAATTGCTGGCAAAGAGAAGGGATTTCTATGATTGGCTTTTCTGTCTTCTGGTTGAAAGAGGTTATGGAGTCAACCACCATACCAAAGAAGAGTGATACTTCTTACTTGATTTTTCCTTGGTTGGTTTTTTGGTTCCTTTTTGGAAGTTATCCTCATATAGTTTAAATCTCCCCACTGTAAAGAACAGACAAGCTTTTCCTAGCTATGTTGTTGCCCTTCACACCCACCCCGTGTACCCCGTTGTAATGTATATAATAGTATATAATTCTGCCTTCCCATAGCCATATGCTTTAATTATATTCAGCTTGCAAAAATGTTAAAATTTTACTCACAGTGAATGGTCTAATCTGTTTGTTGATACGAAACCACTAAAAGAGAATAAAAAAGAATTGACCTATAAACAACCATGGCAAAATAAAGTTCTAAACATTTCCGAAATGATTATTTTTCACTGTGGAAGTTTTATTTCTCAGAAAACATAAAGCTGAATAATCTAGCCAAACCAGCCTAAACTTGATGACCAAACTCCATTGGCCCTTTAAGACTAATATCTAAACCAGTTATCTCTTAAGTTCTAAAAATATATATAACTTGATAGAGATTTGGCTTAAGAGTTTTAAATCCTATATGCTTTTGAGTGAGGTGATCCCTTTTACTAGACATCTATCTACCTTAGGACTTTGATCTAATTACTTTTAGTAAATAAACTTTTCATATAAATGGTTTAAAGAAAAGCAGTATTATCAAGGTTTGCAAAGATGAATATAATTTAACAATCTAAAAACCCGAGATTTTATTGTGATGTATCCAATTGTACCTGTGTTGGATGTTGCCACTTCCAAAGGCTGGAAAAGGCCTTTCATGTGTGTTCAGTGTAAACACTAATCCTTACAGCAAGTCCTTCAGGTTAATGCCAATAGTGTGCATGAGGACAAAATCATATTTATAATAGGTTGCACTCCAGAGGGATTTTGAATTGAGCAGGAGCTGTAGAGAACATGAGAGGTTTGACAAGGCTGAGAGAGTCAAAATTCTGAAAGTAGAAATCCGAGAGTAGAACTAGCACTAGAGAATATTAGGAAGCAGATTTCAGTTTAGAGCAGTTTTAGACTCCACCCAGGGGTATGCTTAAAGAGCCAGCCAGGAGAAAAATAAAAACGAAAATCTTTGCTTCTTTATATGGATTTAGGGAGGGTTCCAGGAAAAAAAAAATGTGTTAAAATTCATACAGGAAGGAAGAGGACTTTTGATTCAAGAGCACCTCTGTTTTCTCTGTCCTTGCCACCAATTTTCACACAGCTACTTTCTCTGGTCCTGTCAGAAATACCCAAATGACAAATAGAACTTTAGTTGACTTTTTTTATTGAATAAATACAACTTTATTTCCCTGACCGTAAGAAAGAAGAAAATTCTGCAGATATAAGACCTGTTTCCATGGTTTTTTAAAAAAAGAAAATGGGTAGTATTTCTCACTGTGGTCAGTTGATGATGGTGAAAATGATGAGGAAGAGGAGGTAGACATGATTATGGTGAAAATGAGGAGGAAGGGGAGGTAGACAAGGATGGGGATGCTGATGATAAAAGCATTTTGAAGTTTAGTGCCTACTAGGGAAAGGGAAAGGAAGTTGGAAGTAGTGGAAAGAATACTAAAGTGAGTATTGTAACTTGATTTTTAGGTCTGGCTTGTTCCCTACTTTAGCCAAACATAAGACTGAATTCATATTGACTTTAGTTTCCTCATAAGTAGGAAATGGGCTATACGATCTCTCGTTCTTCTGCCTCTAAAATTCTGTAATTACAAGTGTCTGTGCTGCTAATGCTGATAAAATAGATGGAATAGTATCAAGAATATGGAAAAACATATAGAATAAGGTCTCCTTATATAATTAAATTTATGCTTAATTAGAGTAAGTTTATGTAAGAAAAAATTTTTTCCAGAACCTCTGTTCCTCAGAGAGTTGCACAGTTCATTTTGGCAAAAAAAAGACAGAACTGATACCACATCATATTGCCGCATGGAGGCTAAAATTAGACATAAAGCCAGACAAAATCACAAGGAGAGCCATAAATAAAAGAGTATCTTAATGTGATTTAAATACCGTGACTGGGTTGTATTCAGTGTCAGCCTGGTCACTAAGTCCAGTGCGACATCATCCTCTATAGAGATGTATTCTAGCAAAAGAGTTCTGCATCCGCCATCTGGCCCCTGACTCAGGGAGCACATCTCACTGAATGACATAACCCAGTGGGATGCACTAAATTTGCTTAAACATGAGCACATCCTCTTCTCATAACAAAGGCTGAATATGACCCTAATTTTATATTCTATAAACTGTGTTGTAGAAATTATTAAAACAACAGTCTTCTGGCGAGGCCTGTAAACATTTAGTGGTCTTATTTTCATTGTCACAGCCACAATTTCAAGAAAAACTGTCTATTTCAGCTTCAATTGAGAAGTGAAGTAGATGTGCTTTAAATTTAAAAATTCATTCTTTATGTGGTTAAAATACAGAAGCAAAAAAGAACTAAACTGTTTGTGACTAGATAGTCTGACTTTCCAAACAGAAGAGTGTGAGCAGAGTTCCAAAAATTAGTTTCTGTTCTCTGTCACAACTTTCAGGGAAGTGTACCAGATGAGCTTTACTCAAGAAAAATGTCTCTGGGGTGCTGATGTTTTAGTTTATGCCTTAAACTGTGATTTCAGGCATGTTCCAGAGTAAAGGCAATCATATCCAGTATTTCCTGTCTCTAAGATAGGGTCTGCTGGGATTCTTTTACTCTGTTACTTTAGAATTATTTTACACTTCAGAAGGAACAGTATGATTTGCCTAAATGGAAAGTATTTTTCCTTTTAGTACATCTTTGGTACATGTAGAGTCTGACATGGGCCTGAACCCATGACCCTGAGATCACGGCCTGAGCTGCGACCAAGAGTCAGTCGCTTAACTGCACCACCAAGGCACCCTTCACTCTACTTTCTAATTAACACTTTACATGAAAATTAGCATTAGCATTTATGAATACTTCTTCCATCTCTTATTTTTTTTTAAGATTATTTATTTAACAGAGAGAGAGAGAGAGATCACGAGTAGGCAGAGAGGCAGGCGGCAAGGGAGCAGGCTCCCTGCTGAGCAGAGAGCCCAATGTGGGGCTCGATCCCAGGACCCTGAGGTCATGACCTGGGCCCTACCTGGGCTGAAGGCGGAGGCTTAACCCACTGAGCCACCCAGGCGCCCTCCATCTCTTATTTTATTTAACCTTTAAAAAAGTTTTTATTTAAATTCCAGTTATTTGGGGCACCTGGGTAGTTTCAGTTGGCTAAGCATCTACCTTTGGCTCAGGTCATGATAACATTTTCTCAAGTTTTAAGAATTGACCTGAATTATTATGGAGCCAAATGACAGTTGAGTCACTATCATGAAGGGTAGTAAAGTGAATGAAGACTGTAAGAGAGCATCATAATGCTGAAATTGTCACATGTCTAGTCAAGTGGACCTGCTAACCTGCAGAACTGCTGAGATTAGTATAGGGAGAAGAAATCTTAATTTATAAATTGATTTAAAAATAAAAGCAGTAGGCTGGATAATAGCAGTTTTTAAGAATAGAGCCTATTCAACTGGTCTAATACCAGGCCCTAAGCTTCTGTCATGAATGTATGCTCCACATAATTATTAAAGGCTATTATATGGAAGATGTGGACCAGCTGTTCTCTTTCTCCCCTGAGTTCAAACAGTAAGAAATGAGCATACTCTTTAGTTTTAGTGGGAAAAGAATGAGAAAGAATATTGTGAATTGAAGTACATTCCTGAATGAATTTTATTCTGCGGAAGTCTTTTTAAAAGTCATTGCTATCACTCAAAACACTTCAGTGTGTCTGTGACATACATAGGTAGCCCTGCAATAAGAGATGTGAATAATTACACAAGAATTAGAATGTCTTTGAGTTGGGGAGTAATTAGCCCAAACACCTAATAACACAAGAGAGAAGCATGAAAATACCTAACCACAAAAATGAGAGATAGAGGGCGCTTGGGTGGCTCAAGAGGGCGCCTGGGTGGCTCAGTTGGTTAAGCAACGGCCTTCAACTCAGGTCATGATCCCAGGGTCCCATCATCGAGTCCTACATCCTGGCTCGCTGAACAGCAGGGAGCCTGCTTCTCTCTCCCTCTGCCTGGAGCTCCTCCTGCTTGTGTGCGCTCTCTCTCTCTCTCTCTCTCTCTAATAAATAAAATCTTTTTTAAAAATTAAAAAAAATTTTTTTAATTAAAAAAAAGAGGGGCGCCTGGGTGGCTCAGTGGGTTAAAGCCTCTGCCTTCGGCTCAGGTCATGATCTCAGGGTCCTGCGATGGAGCCCCGCATCAGGCTCTCTGCTCAGCAAGGAGCCTGCTTCCCCCTCTCTCTGTCTGCCCCTGCTTGTGATCTCTTGTGATCTCTTTCTGTCAAATAAATAAAATCTTTAAAAAGAGAGAGAGAGATGTACAGATCAACATAATGACAGCACTTAGCTAATTAAACTCTCTAGAAATGTTCTAACTGCTTTTGGAAAGCAAAGTCTCATTTTTAGCATTGTCAGTTGACATAGTTTTGAATTGAGTCCGATTCTCATTGGCATCTATGACTTATGTATACAGTTTCTGAACAGCCGTTTCCTGGAGAAAATTTTCAAACAAACATTTGGCATCAATGGAATATTTTTATCACACTGTCAAGTGTTTTTCATAGTATGGCATTTGATTTCCAGAAGATTCAGGCTGTCTTAGAGGCTCTGAGAACCCTAGGGTATTAGATGAATGCCAGGTATATTACAATGAGGGCTTGGATCCTGGGGAACTGGAATTCTGAGAACTAGGATGCCTGTCCAAGATTGAACTGTCTGTTTTTGCTGGTATAGACATAGGAAGATAGCAATAGCATTTTAGATTGAAAATTTTCAATCTCATTCAAACAGCCCATTAAAAGCCACATTCTCTTGTATCTATAAAATCATAGATTAGGTGTAAGAATAATACATTCAAGAAGATTTAGTTCTATGCAGTGGTGTGCTGGTAAATTTTAATATCTGGTTTTCTAGGCAAGAAGTGTGTATTGTTGGGGGAGGAGGAGTGGAAGTGGGGTTGGTAAGCAGGTGTCTGATTTGTAGCATTTGCCAATTTCTGTGATGTAAATACCCCCACCATGGCCAGTTGCAAGCTACTAAAATGACATCACTGAAGCAGAGTTGGGAAGAGCCTCTTGCACATGAATGGTCCTATGTCAGGTATACAATAAAACACCAAAGTTCAGAAACCTCACTCTGTCATTCAGTGACAGCACCATTGTCATTACAAATAGAACTTCTCACTCCCACCTTGTGGCAAATGATCTAAAAGCATGCGTGACAAACACATGGCTTCTCCATCTGAGAGCTGTGATTTTTAAATCCTACTTAAGACTATATTATGTAACAGAAGATTCACCCACGATATTGGTCTTTGTAGCAATATCACCCAGTCCTGTATATGTTCTGATTGCTATAAACAGCAAATGAAATTCTTACAGATCAAAAGAACTGGTTCTTAGAAGCAGTAAGCACAACCTTCAGAATAAAAAAATCGTTTGGAGGCATGTTTATAGTATTTTTGGTGGATTTTAGTATTTTTGGCATTAAAAAGACTGTTAACACACTGAGAAACAGTGTGTACCATATATTAAAAGCCTGGCTAGAAACACATTTCATAGCAGTTCAAGAATTTCTCAATTTGCTTATTTTTGGAAGCAGGAGAGCCGTTATATTAATATATCAGTTTATGGCCACTACCTCCTTTCTTCATTCCCGGACCTACACATATCTTTATATCCCCAGGATAAATTTTATTTTGTATCTTAAGTTTCTCTGTAAAAGACTTTTTGTAAAACAAAATGGCATTAACTTCCCCCAGTGCCAGAATTCCCAAATGCCTCGGGTTCCTCACCATAAAACAAATCTTGGGTAGGAATTGGAAAATCTAGTTGCTTTAACATTTACTTAAGAATTCCTGCTTTTTGTATTTAAAAGACAAAACCATTTAGCAAAAACCCTCCTGAACCTTCAGAGAGAAAACAAATGGATTCTTAGAACAGTCATTCCAATCGTGGTATGGTTAAAATTAATTCTAAACTGATAATGTTCAGGATAACACTTATGATTGCTATTTACAGTGAACTTTCACATGGATATCCTCCCCATTTCACAATACTAAATAACTCTGGTAACATGAAATATCACTGTCCAGTATCAGAGCCCCTGCCAATAATTAACATGTATTTATTCTATAAGTAGGTGATAGGTGCTTTCTGTGGTGAGCCATTGTGGAATCCATCAAAATGAATTACGACCAGTCCATTAGTGTTTGACTTAAGATGGGCAGAGTGTAGAAATGCTCACACCTATTTATATTACATGAAATTTTTATTTTCTCTTATCACTGGAAGACAATTTAAACTCAAATAGGTCATCACCATGGTCCTAATAAAATTTTTGTTAGATTAGTGGTTTCTTTTTTTGGCTAGTTGTTTAGTGTAAATAATAATCATAGTTGACGAATACCTCAGTAAGTCAGTGAATTTTATATACCGCACATCTAAGGTCATTCTCAAGATTTACTTCTTCACTGAATTTTTTCCTCACAGTAACAATTAATTACTTAATTAATGTGAGTTAGCACAGTTATTCTGTATTGCTGTTGGCTAAATGAATCAGATTCATTGGCTGGTTCTGAGAGGGCTGATATAACATGTCACTGACAGGACGGGAAGAAAGATGAAGAGGAAAGCAAACTTGAGTCAATACACGGAGACACACTAACACATCACAATCTATGCCCAAGGAAGAAATGAAAAAACATACGCAGGTCCTCCTGATCATTTGCCTTAACACCACATTTTTAATCTCCTCTGATGTTAAGAAAAAAATTAGTGGTAGCATGACATTTCTGAAGCTATCGTTTATAAGTCGCATTTTGGGAGAAAATGAAACAAGTTTCATGGGGTAAAGAAGAGACGAAGGAGATCTTAAAAATTAAATATTAAGTTAGAGTGGACCAAGGGGAAAGCATCAGAAGGTAAGTAGAAATAAGAAGTAAATTGCGTGTTTTGCCAAGTACCAGTCCATTTATCTAATTCTTATTCACAGTATAATTAGGTGGAACCATGTGAAATTGCTCATATTCAGCCATTTTTTACCTACAAAAATGGTCATGGGTGTGGTTCAACTTAATAATTAACTATAAACTATTAGAAACAAGGTAAATTTGTAAAATACATAAAAAAACACAAACTATCCCGTGGCCTCTAATAGTAGGGAACTAGAAAAACAATCCAGGAAAAGTTTTTTTAAATGCTGTAGTCAACTCCTTAACCTCAAATACCTAGGGACTTTTAATCCAAAACACTCTCCATATACTTGGGGAAGATTTGAGAAAACTACACGTATGCAAGGTTTTTTTTGGAAAGAAAGTAAGCTAGTTAAGCAAACATTTTCTATTAGCTCCAAAGGAATGTAACACCAAGCAGTGCTTTTCAGTTTTAAGAATCTGGAGGACGGTAACTTTAGAAAAGATCAACAACAGTCACGTGCTGGTGAGTATTAGCCAGTCTTTCTGCAGTGACCGCGCAAAACTTCCTCAGCTTTGGAGTCTCCCACCTACAATATAACTTTGACCTGTGTTGCTGTTCACAGGTCCTCCACCAACCTGTAGCAGGAGAGTGTGGGGTCTTCAAGCAAGCATTTGGTCTTGGTTGTGCCAGCCTTGCCCTGGCCCACCCCTGGGCACCAGTGGGATGTGGACTCTGAAGAGAACCACCAGCATGTTATTCCTGCCAATTCTCATCCATGGTTTCTGGGTCATTTGAGACCAGCTTTCTGTGTTTGTTAACAGATCTTAATATATATGTATATATATTAATATATATATTTGTATATGTATATAAAATACTTCATATATATGTATATATAATGGAATATCATCTAACCTTAAAAAGGAGATCCTGCCATCTGCAACAACACAGATGAACCTGGAGGACGTTATGCCAAGTGAAATAAGCAAGACACAGAAAGAAAAATACTGCATGATCACATTATATATGGAGCCTAAAAAAGGTTGGATACATAGAAGTAGAAAGTAGAATGGTGTTTACTAAGTGGGGAAAATGGGGAGGTGTTGGTCAAAGGGTATGAAATTGCAGTCCTATAGGGTCAGTAAGTCTGGAGAGCTAATGTACAAGGTGATGACTGTAGCTCTGGATACTGTGTTGAGTACTGGAAATTTGCTCAGAAAATAGATTTCAGGTGCTCAGACCACCAAAAAAAGGTAACTATATATAGAGATGGATATGTAAATTCACTTGACTCTAGTAATCATGTCACTATGTATATGTATGTCAAAACACAAAGTTGTACACCTTAAATTATACAATTTTTATTAAATAAATGATAAAACAAGTAACATTGTTTTTAGCCTTGAAACTACAGTTTGAGCAGGGCTCAGGGGAATACTCAGCCCTCTCCTAGTAACTGTTAACTAGGACTGCTCAATGGCAAATCTGCCAAAAACTCATTCACTCATATGTCTGGTGGTTACTACTAGCTGTCAGCTTGGACTTTAGCTGGGCTGTTGTCTTGAACATCATCATCAGGTAGCCCCTTTGTATGTTCTAGGCATTCTTCCAAAATGGTGACTGTCCCTATTTGTCACTCATTCCAAGAATAAGTATCTCAAGAAAAAGCTAGGTGGAAATAGTACTGCCTTTTCTAACTCTGCAGTTTAACAGTAGCCTGAAAATAACAGCCACATTCTAGGTACCTTGGGGAGCAGAGTGGACTCTATTCACAAAGAATTGTCATTATTTAAACTGTCTAGTGGCTTTGTAGAAAAACAGAAGCTTTACCTATATTACCTGACTCAAAACTCATACATTGCTACAGCTGCTACACAGATGGTGTGTGTTGAAATATTTACAGGGAGACATTTTAGTTGCTGCTGCAAGGGGTGATAATTGTTGGGGCAAACAATATCTTGATGAAAAAGCTTGGGAGAAGAGACTGGGAAATGCAGTATCATTAAGGGCTAAGAAAAGCTCTTGACATGGAAATTTAGAAGGCCACACACATGTACAGCATTGTGTGCATAATCAGGAAGGCCCTAAGCTATCACCTCTGGCTGACCTTGAGGCTCTGCACAAGCAGAAAGAAAGCTAACAGAGTTGTAAGCTGCCTGGTTATGTGCTGTAGGTATGCCTCAACACACATTCAAAGCCCCTTGGCAAAAGCCAGTTTTCTGTGGGTTCCAGGCATTTAAGGAAATCTCTGTGCAATTATTAGCTGACCACTTAAGCCAACCAAGCAGAAACTGCAGTGGCCTCACATAGAAAGGGATGTAGTTTTACGGGATTAGTTCAGAAGTCACTAAACAGCAAACCCTAAGGAGAGAAAGAAAAAAACTAATTTCCAGACTTGCCACATTATAATAGTCAATATATCCAGTTTTCTAAAAACAATGAGGCATACCATGAAACAAAGTATGACTCCTCAAAAAAAATTTTTTTATCCAATAGAAAGTGTCCAGAAAAAGCTCAGGACTTTGTAGGAAAAAAATCTCCAATCAGCTACTTTAAATACGTTCAAAGGAGGGGCACCTGGGTGACTCAGTCAGTTAAGCATCTGCCTTTAGCTCAGGTCATGATCTCGGGGTCCTAGGATCCAGTCTCCTCCTGCCTCTGCTACTCCCCCTACTTGTGCATGTGTGCACTCTCTCTTTCTGTCAAATAAATAAAATCTTAAACATTAAGAAACTAGAAAAAGAAAACTAAACCCCAAACAAGCATAAGGAAGAAAATAATGAAGATAATAGATAAAAATACAATAAAGAAAATCAACATCACTAAAAAGATCCTTGATAAAAGTCAGCAAACTTGACAAAACTCTACATAGATCAAGAAAAAAGCTCAAATTATTAAAATCCGAAATGAGAGATGTTACAGAAATAAAGAATTATAGGGGAGATACTATGGGCAATTATATGCTAACCAATTAGATAACTAAATGAAATAGATAAGTGCCTAGAAACAATCAAAACTGATTCAAAAGAAAACACTTGAATAGAACTATATAAGAAAAGAGATTGAGTTAGTGATTTAAAAAACAAAACAAAAAAAAAACCTTCCAATACAGAAAAGAGAGAATGTGTCATAACTCATTCCATGAGCCCAGTATTACCCTGAATCAGGACCAAAGATATCATATGAAAGGAAAATTCTAGACCAAATCTCTTAGGAATAGAGATGCAAAAACCAAAATACTTGCAAAACTAATCCAGCAGCACAAAAGTATTATACTCCATGACCAATTGGAATTTATCCCAGGAATGGAAAGTTGACTATGTATTACACCATATTACTAGAATAAAGAGGGAAAACCCATCATCATTTCAATAGATGCAGAAAAGAGCATTTGCCAAAATCCAACATCCTTCTATATAACATAAATATATGTAAATTGTAACAATAAGAATATATAGTCAGGGGAGTAGAGGTAAAAGTTTTTATATGAAGTGATAAGCTTAAAATACACTATTGTAAATATATTTTATGTAAATCCCATGGTAACTGAAGAAGATACCTATAGAAGTTACACAAAAGAAAAAAATTAAAAAACAAGAGAGAAAAAGGCTAAAAGAACTACAAAACAGTTAACAAAATGGCAAAAGTAAGTCTTACTGTATCAATAATTATTTTAAATGGATTCAACTTACAACCAAAAGACACAGAGTGACTGAATGGATAAAAAAAAACTAGATCCAACTATATGTTGTTTACAAGAAACTCACTTTAGGACACACATAAGCTTGAAGTGAAGGGATGATAAAAGATAAACACTTAGAGTAAGAAAAAAAGACTCAAAATCAGAAATAAGACATGACAGTGGATATCTCAGAAGTAAAAAGAGACTTATGAACAATTATATGTCAATAAGTTTGGTATCCTAGAAGCAATGGATAAATTCCTAGAAACATACAACCTATCAAGCCTGGGTTGAGAAAAAATAGCCTAAACGACCAATAACAAATATGGGAGATTGAACCAGTAATCAAAAACCTATCGTAGAAGAAAACCCCAGGAGCAGATGGTTTTAAGGCAAATTCTAACAATCAAAGAATTAACACCAATTCTTCTTAAACTCTTCTAAAAAATAGAAGAGACAACACTTCCAAACTCATTTTATGAAGCCAGCATCACAGTGGTAACAAAGCCAGACAAAAGCACCACAAGAAAAGAAAATTAGTAGGTCAATATCTCTAATGAATATAGATGCAAAAATAAAATCTAACAAACCGAATTCAGTAGCACATTAAAAGGCTCACACCATGATTAAGAGGGATTTATCCCTGGGATATGAGGATGTTTCAACTTAACAAATCAAAAAATGTGATACAACACAAAAACAGAATGAAAGATTAAGCCCAAATTAAAAGCAAGAACAAAGTTGGAAGTATCATACTCCCTGATTTCATAATATATTACAAAGCGACAGTAGTCAGAACAGTTTGGTATTGGCATAAAAACAGACATAGAGGCTACTGGAAGAGAATAGAGAGCCCAGAAATAAGTCCACACATTTATGGTCAATTAGGCTTCAACAAGAGTGCCAAGTATGAACAATAGGCAAAGGAAGGTCTCTTCAATAAATGGTGTTAAAAAAAAAAACAATAGGCAGAAGAATGGAACTGGACATCTTGTACCATATTCAAAAATCAACTCAATGGGTTAAAGTCTTAAGTGTAAGGCCTGAAACTATAAAACTGTTGAAAGATAACAGGTAAAATGCTTCTTGCCATTGATCTTGGCTACAAAACACTGGCAACAAAAGCCAAAATAGGTAGGTGGGATTGCATCTAACTAAAATGTTGCAGAGCAAAGGAAACAGTGAAAAAGCAGCCTGTAGAATGGAAGAAAGTATTTGCAAACCATGTATCTGATAGAGGTTTAATAAGGGTTCAGTGAGGAACTCATATAACTTCATGGAAAATAAAAACAAAAATTTTTTAATGGTCAGAGGACCTGAATAGACATGTCTCAAAAGAAGACCTATGAACATATAAATGGCCCAAAGGTACGTGAAAAAATGCTCAATATCCCTAATCAGCAGGAAGTGCAAGTCAAAACTACACTGAGATTAGAATGGCTATTACCAAAAAGATAACAAATGTTGGTGAAGATGTGGAGAAAAGGGAATCCTTGTATACTATTGGTGGGAATGTAAATTGGTATAGCCATTATGGAAAACAGTATGGAGGTTCCTTTAAAAATTAAAAGTAGATCTACCATATGACTCAGCAACTCACCTGTGTATGTATATCCAAAGGAAACGAAATCAGTATCACAAAAGTATCTGCAATTCCATGTTCATTGCAACATTATTCACAGTACCCATGACATGGGAACTAAGTGTCTCTCACATGTCTGTCACACACACACTAGAATATTACTCAGTCTTTTTTTTTTTTTTTTTTTTGACAGAGATCACAAGTAAGCAGAGAGGCAGGCAGAGAGAGAGAGGGAGAAGCAGGCTCCCTGCTGAGCAGAGAGCCCAATGTGGGGCTCCATCCCAAGACCCTGAGATCATGACCCAAGCTGAAGGCAGAGGCTTTAACCCACTGAGCCACCGAGGTGTGCCTATTCAGTCTTAAAATAAAAAGAGGAAATCCTACCATTTGCAACAAAATAGATGAACCTGGAGGACATTATGTCAAATGAAATAAGTGAGACACAAAGACAAATATAGCATGATCTCACTCTCATATGTGAAATCTAAAACTGTTGAACTCATAGAAGCAGAGAATAGATCATGGTTGCCAGAGGGTAGAATAGTGGGGGAAATGGGGAGATGTTGGTACAAAGTTTCAGTTATGTAAGATGATTGAGTTCTAAAGTTCTAATGTATAGCATGGTGACTACAGCCAATACTGTATTGTATACTTAAATTTGTTAATATTGTAAATCTTAGATTTACCACACAAACACAATTGGTAACTAGATAGGGTGATGAATATGCTAATTAGTTTGTGGTGATTTACTTAACAGTGTGTACCTACATCAAAACATCAAGTTGTACACTTTGAATATATACAATTTTTTTAAAGATTATATTTATTTATTTGACAGAAGGAGAGAGATCACAAGTAGGCAGAGAGAGGGGGAAGCAGGCTCCCTGCTGAGCAGAGAGCCCGATGCGGGGCTCGATCCCAGGACCCTGAGATCATGACCTGAGCCGAAGGCAGAGGCTTTAACCCACTGAGCCGCTCAAGGGCCCCTGAATAACAATTTTTATGTGATGGTTATACCTCAGTAAAGCTAAAAATATATATACATCCTTTCATGATTAAAATATTCAACAAACAAGGAATATAAGAAGACTTCCTCAATCTGATAAAAAAAATGTCTCTGAAAAATCCACAGCTAACATCATACAGAATACATGCAGAAAAGACTGAGAGTTTTGTTCTTAAGATCAGAAACAAGACAAGGATGTTTACTTGCTCTCAAAACTTCTATTCAACATCGTACTGGAGGCTTTATCCAGAGTAATCAGTGAAGAAAAATAAAGATATTCATATTGGGAGGAAAAAGAAGTAAGATTATCTCTTTGCAGATGGCATGATCTTACACATTTGGAAAACCGTACACCCTTGACATGCATGCCAAGACCATTCAATGGGGAAAGAATAGTCTTTTCAACAAATGGTCATGGGACAATTAGGTATCTTCATACAAAAGAATGAATTTGGACCCCTGCTTCACACCATATACAAAAATTAACTCAAAATGGATCAACAACCTAAATATTATCAAAGCTAAAACAAGAAAATCTTAGAGAAAACACAGTATAAATCTTTGTGGCATTGGATTAGGCAACAGTTTCTTAGACATAAGAAAACATAGGCAACAAGAGAAAAAAAAACAAATTGGACTTCAATGAATTAAAAGCTTTTGCATCAAAGAACACTGCCAAGAAAGTGAAAAGACAACCTACATACAGAGTGGGAGAAAAGGTTTGCAAATCCTGTATCTCATAAGGATTTAGTATCCAAAACATATAAAGATCCCTTACACTTCAGTAATAACCCAATTTAGAAACAGGCAAAGAATTTGAGTAGACATTTCTCCAAAGAAGATTTTTTTTTAAAAGATTTTATTTATTTATTTGACAGAGAGACAGATCACAAGTAGGCAGAGAGGCAGGCAGAGAGAGGGGGAAGCAGGCTCCCCGTCGAGCAGAGAGCCCGATGCAGGGCTCGATCCCAGGACCCTGAGATCATGAACTGAGCCGAAGGCAGAGGTTTTAACCCACTGAGCCACCCAGGCGCCCCTCCAAAGATTTTTTTTAAAGATTTTATTTATGTATTTATTTGACAGATAGATCACAGTAGGCAGAGAGAGAGAGGGAAGCAGGCTCCCTGCCAAGCAGGGAGCCTGTCACAGGGCTCAATCTCAGGACCCGATCATGACCTGAGCCAAAAGCAGAGGCTCTAAAGATTTTTAAATAGCCAGTAAGCACGTAAAAAGATGTGCAACATCATCATCAGTCATTAAAGAAATGCAGACCAAAACCACAGTGAGATACCACTTTACACCCACTAAGATGGCTGTAATAAAAGATGATAAAATGTGTTGGTATGAGGATGTGGAGAAGTTGGAATCTTTATATATCACTGGTGGGATTATAAAATTGTATGGCCACTTTGGAAAACAGTTTGGAAGTTCCTCAAAAATGAAGAATTGAAAACATGTTCACACAAAAAATTTGCACATTAATTTTCATAGTAGCACTATTCATAATAGCCAAAAAGTAGAAGCAACCCAAGTATCCACCAACCAATGAATGGACAAACAAAATGTGGTATATCTGTACAACAAAATAATACCCATAAGAACAAAAGAAATACTAACACATACTAAAACGTGGATGTATCTTGAAAATATGCAAATGAAAGAAGTCAGACATAAAAGGCCAAATATTGTATGATTGCATGTATGAAATCTCCAGAATAGGCAAATCCATAGAGACAGAAAGTACATTAGTGGCTGCCAGGGAACTGAGGGGAGAGAGTGTGCAGAAGGAAGAAGGGGAAATGGGAGTGACTGTTAATAGACATGGAGGTTCTTTTAGTGTGATGGAAATTTCTGGAATTACTGTAAATATACTAAAATCCACTAAATTGTAAACTTTAAAAAGGTGAGTTTTATGAATGTGAACTATATTTCAGTAAATGAATTACAAAATAGGAGATGAAAACAAAAAGGGAGTCACTAAATCCAGCCCATATTCAAGGAGACTGGCACAAGACTCCACCTTCTGATGGGAGGAGTGTCAAAGAATTTGTTCAGCAAATTTTTCCAAACCACACATACTATCCATTCATTTGAATGACTAAAATTAAAGACTGGCAACAAATGTCGGCCAAGAGCAATGAAAACTCTCACACATTGGTGAAAATGTAGAATGATACAACCACTTTGGAAAACATTTTGGCAGTTTTTTAATAAAATTAAATATACGCTTACTATGACACATGACATAGTTAACATGATGATCACATCCCTGGGTATTTATTCAAGAGAAATAAAAACGGGGCGCCTGGGCGGCTCAGTCAGTTAAGCCTCTGCCTTCAGCTCAGGTCTTGATCTCAGGGTCCTGGGATCCAGCCCTGCATTGGGCTCCCTGCTCCGTGGGGAGCCTGCTTCTCCCTCTCCCACCTTTCCCCCTGCTTATGTTCCCCTCTCGCTTGCTTGCTCTCTCTCTGTTAAATAAATAAAAATCTTAAAAAAAAAAATAAAAACCTATCCACACAAAGACTTGTACATAAGTATGCGTAGCAGAATTATGCATTATAAACCAAAGCTAGAAATAACAGTATTGAATAAACTGGGATTTATCCAAACAATGGAATACTACTCAGCAATAAAAAATAATGAACTACTGATACAGGCATAAACACAAGTAAACTTCAAATACAAGCTGGGTGAAAGAAACTAGACACAAAAAAGAAAAAAATAAGGTTTTGTTCCAATTTATATGAAACTATAGAAAAGACAAATCTAATGTATAGTGACAGAAGGCAGGTCAGTGGTTGCTTGGGGTGGAGGTGGGACATTTTGACCTCCCAAGAGGCACAAATGCCCTCTGCTACTCTCTCAAACAAAAGGGAGGTAGGACACTTTGACTTCAAAGGGACACCTTTTTTGGGTGATGAAATTTCTGTACCTTGATTGTGGTAGCGGTTACACAAATTGGTCAAAATATATAGAAATGACTATATTTCATTCTATATAAATTACCTCTTAAAAAGGTTAAGCAAAAAATTCGTCCAGAATCTGACCTTAACTGTTTCTATCCCGATCAAAATCCCTATCATTTTTTACCTGGTTTATTACAACAGGCTTCTAACTTTACTCTTGCCCTCCCTCTTTCAGCCTATTCTCAATATAGCTTTCTAGTGATGCTATTAAAGCCCAAGCCATGTGACACCATTTTTCTGCTTAAAATCCTCCAGTGGCTTCCAGTCTTACTTTAAACAATTGTCAAGGGAAACTAATTTACAATAACCCTTTGTGTGATCTGCCTCTATCCTCCATCCCAACATCTATCTGCCTTCTTTTCCACTCCAGCATTCTGGCCACTTTGTTGCTTTTTAAACACCCCAGGTATTTCCTGTCTCAGACCTGTACATTGCTGTTCCTTTAGCTTTGGATGCTTTTCCCCAGCATTCCTACATGGCTCTCTTTCTCACTTCCTTAAAGTCTTTATTCAAATGTCACCTTTTCTGCAAGGATTTCTTGACCACCTTATTTAAAATTCCAAGCCCTTCTCTCTGGGTTTAAGAACATTTTAGCAATTTGGTGATTTGTGGAGATACTTTACAAAGTAAATAGTAAATAATGTGAAAATAATTGTTTTTTTCCTTCATGAAAGAAATGTTCATTAGGTCTGCTCAGCATCTGTATGGGGCTCAAAGTCATGATAACTCAATGTGTTGAACTGTAAAAGCAGTGATGCTTTTAACACACTTATGAACCTCAAACAGTTTTACCACCTTCAGAAAGCTCCAAGGTAAGAACAGGTATTTAAAAGTGAAGTGGGAATCTTGTTCAAAGTTGCCAAAGCTATGAACAGCCTGGCCTAATGGTGAGAGACCAAGGACTCTTGTGCCCCATAAGCTGGGCTGTTACTTCTAAACAGGGCATAAGTTGACCAGGGACTGCTTTTTTAAACAAAGATGTTTCCAACACATGCATAACTAAAAACTGCTTGTGACAGAGTCCCTCTGCTTCTTGTCCCTCTGCTCCTCATCCCCCAAAGTGTTGGTCATCAGCCCATGCTTTTTTTTATTTTTATTTTTTTAAATTTTGTATTATAAATATTTTTTTAAATAATCTCTACACCCAACATGGGGCTTGAACCCACAACCCTGAGATCAAGACACAGCACTGACTGAGGCAACCAGGTGCCCATTAGCCCATGCTTTTAAAAAACAAAACAAAACAAACCCTTCAGGGACTGAGTGGGTCTCAGAAAACCTGTATATTGGAAATTTTAGAGAAATCTTTTGCTTTTTATTGTGAAAAATGGAGAAAGTGTGAAGGCTAGACTTTCCATGGAGACTGAGAATAAGCTTAGGCTTAGGACCAGCTGAGAAAAAAAATTATGCTGTTAGGGCATATTTAATATGAATGATTTCTGAAGTGTTCGACGTTTCTCAGTCTTCTCCCCCTGAATTGTATGAAGTGCTGACTGGTGTTCTCAAGGATAGACTTTATTCTCAGAAGACAGTATCTCCTTCTTAGGGGAAAGAAGGGCCCGGCATTGCAGGAGTTCTTGATTTGGAGTGGAGTATTGAGTGGAGGTGGTGGGGCCTTCACATAAAGTGACCTGAAAAGGGTAGAGAGGGGCGCGAGGAGAAGGGAAGGGCAAGGATTCTTGGGCCAAGGAAAAAAATGACTTGCTCAGGGTTATGTGTGTATGTGCCAGGACTCAATTATATATGTATGTATATTAAATTCAAAGTGTTTTCTCTGCTTACCAATTTGATTTTACTTGTTACTGCTGGACCTTTCACCAGTGCTGGGCCTGGAAGTGAGAAATGATAAGAACTAAAAGAGGCTGGATCTCTCCACCTGGGAAAAAAACAGAGTCCCCAAACAGGCCCTGGAGGTAAGGCAAGTGAGAAGAGAGCCCAGAAAGAGAGGAGATCTGAGTGTAGTAGACAGAGGAGTTTTAGAGCTTTCCTATGTGTTCTGAGGTGTAAGTGTCCTCTGCTGCTCTCTCAAAAAAAAAAAAAAAGAATTCCATAATGATGCACATTCTCCTCCAGGCATTTGGAATTGGACTGGGCTGCATCACTGTGGCCTTAAGGTAACATATAGTGGCAAAACTGAGATTAGAAGTCAGTCTTCCTATCTCCTTTATTGGCTACCAAAGAATTACCCCCTTGGATAATGTAAAGAAGTTGGTCTGGCCTCTGCTTCCCGAGAGCTGCCTAGTTCAAGAGATGAGCAGAAGGTACATCTTGGTTCCTCACAACACTTCACAACTCAGGCCTGGATGCCCTGTGGAGAAAGACTTAACCTCTAGCCCAGGGCTCTCTTCCCCAGAAGCTCTGTGAAACTTGGGGAAGAGAGCAGAAGTGCTTTACTGCCCCAGGAGGCAGAGTAGGACACAGCCAGGAGGAGGACAGTAATCTCCTGTCCCACAGACCACGTTGAAACTGTAGCTCACCATCAGCCCCTTTTACTATTTTTGCCCCTGCTCTGGAATCAACTTTTCTTCCAAGGAACTAAATTATTGAAAAGACTATTTTTATCAATTGAATTACCTTTTTTGAAAATCAAATAACCTTATATATGACTCTGTTCAGTTTAATGTCTATGCTTATGACAATACCATACTGTCCTTTATTAATGTAGCTTCATATATAATATGTTCTATTATATAATATTATATATTATATATTATTATTAATTATTATTTTTATTTAATTATTATTAAATTATATTACATGTATTATTTTGTATACATGTAGCCATGTATTATATTACATGTATTAATTAATTATTATTAATTATTATTAATATTAATATATAATATATGATATATAATATATAATATTATATATTAAATATAATATAATATATAATATTATATATTAAATATAATATAATATATAATATAATATATTAAATATAATATAATATATAATATTATATATTAAATATAATATAATATATAATATAATATATTAAATATAATATAATATATAATATAATATATTAAATATAATATAATATATAATATAATATATTAAATATAATATAATATATAATATATAATTGTTCTATTCAAGTCCTCATATATAATAACTCATAAAGTCAGATAACTTAAGTTTTCCAGTATTGTTCTTTTTCAAGATTGTTTTGGACACTGCATTTTCATCTAACTTTTAGAATCATCTAATCAATTTCTATTTTGAAAGTCTGCTGGCATTATGATTGGGATTATGTTGAATCTATAGATCAGTTTTGGGAGAATTGGTACCTTAAGAGCACTGAGTCTACCAGTTCATAAATGTGAAATGCCTCTTTATTTATCCAGGTTTTATTTAATTTGTTTTAGCAATATTTAGTAGTTTTCAGTGTAGACAGAGTGGTCAGATACATTTTGTTAAATTTATTACTTGGTTACTAAGTTTTGTGGTATTTGATGCTATTATAAATGGAATTTTTAAATATTTCATTTTCTAAGTGCTTTCTACTAGTATATAGAAACAAAGAAAATATTGTTGACCCTTGAACAATGCAAGGGCTAGGGGCAATGACCCTAAAAACTTGACTACTAATAGACTACTGTTGACTAGAAGTTGTACCAATGACATAAATAGTCAATTAACATATATTTTGTATTTATATGCATTATATACTGTATTTTTACAATAAAGAAAGCTGGAGAAAAGAAAATGTGATTAACAAAATCATAAGAAAGAGAAAATACATTTATAGTACTGCATATATAAGTGGACCCACACAGTTCAAACCCATGTTATTTAAGGGTCAACTGTACAATTGATTTTTATTTTTATTTTTTTAATTTTTTCAGATTTTGTTTATTTATTTGACAGAGACAGCAAGAGAGGGAACACAAGCTGGAGGAGTGGGAGAGGGAGAAGCAGGCTCCCCATTGAGCAGGGAGCCCAATGTAGGGCTTGATCCCAGGACCCTGGGATCATGACCTAAGCCAAAGGCAGACGCTAATGACTGAGCCACCCAAGCGCCCCTGTTATTAAGAAAATCATAAGAAAGAGAAAATACATTTATAGTACTGCATGTAAGTGGACCCGCACATTTCAAACCCATGTTTTTTAAGGGCCAACTATACAATTGATTTTTATATTTGACCCTTGTGTCTTTCTACTTTATTTTAATAGTGTTCTCCAGAAAAACAATCAATCAGGTGTAGTATATAGAGAGAAATTCATTTCAAGAAATTGGCTCGAGGCACCTGGGTGGCTCAGTGGATTAAAGCTACTGCCTTCGGCTCAGGTCATGATCTCAGGGTCCTGGGATGGGGCCCCACATCAGGCTCTTTGCTCAGTAGGGAGCCTGTTTCCACCTCTCACTCTGCCTGCCTCTCTGCCTACTTGTGACCTCTTTCTGTCAAATAAATAAATCTGAAAGAGAGAGAGAGAGAGAAGAAAGAAAGAAAGAAAGAAAGAAAGAAAGAAAGAAAGAAAGAAAGAAAGAAAGAAAGAAAGAAAGAAAGAAAGAAAGGAAAAGAAAGAAAGAAAGAGGAAGGAAAGAAAGAAAAGAAAGTAAAGGAAGGAAAGAAGGGAAGGAAGGAGGGAGGGAGGAAGGGAGGAAAGAAGGAAGGAAGGAAGGAAGAAAGGATAGTCTGAAGACTATCTTTTGTCAGAATTCCTTCTTGTTTGAGGGAGATCAGTCTTTTGTTCTATTCAAGTCCTCAACTGATTGGATGAGGCCCACCCACATTATGGAGGGCAATCTCAACATGTATCAGTTTATTTATTTATTTTTTTAAAAGTAGGCTCTATCCCCAACGTGGGGCTTGAACTAAGGACCCTGAGATCAAGAGTTGCATGCTCTACTGACTGAGCCAGCCAGCTGTCTCTCAATGTCCACTGATTTAAATGTTAATTTTACCCAAAAATACCCTTACAGAAACATCCAGAATAATGTCGGACCAAATACCTGGATACCATGTCCCAGCCAAACTGACACAAATAATTAACCATCATACTTGTTAACTTAGTAATCAATTAAATTCATCTACAAATAAACATAACAAAAATGTTCATATTCCTTTCAAATCTTTATGCTTTTCTTCCCCTTGCTCTATTGCCCTGGTAGGAACTCCAGAGCTATGTTTTAAGAAGAGTGGGCATTGTGGCCTTATTCCCAATCTTATGAAGATAGTATTCAACATATTACCATTTTGTATGATGCTAACTATTTATTTCTTGTAGACACTTGACAGGAAAAATTCTTCTGTGTTCTGTTTACCCACAGAATATTCTCATTACTTCACTTCTGACAACTCTGAATACCAAATATGTGTGTGGGTTTTTCTTTACACTAAGCAATTCTCCCAGTCTTCAGATACCAACTGGGTGTCCTATAACTTAACGCAATTCTGACAGTATGTACTATCTGCCCCTACTCAGATGTCAGTTGTTAAGTACAGGCTTATCAGGCTTATCATCTGTGCATCTGACTGACCAGCTATAAATTGGAACTTTCATCAACCCTCTCCTTGGGTTTGATCATTCAATGTGAGCAATGGCTCACAGAACCAGGAAACAGAACTCAGGTAACATACTAGATATCACTTTATGATAAAAAGATACAGCTCAGGATTAGTCAGATGGAAGAGATGCATAAGGAAAGGTATGGAGGGAAGAGGTGTAGAATTTCCATGCTCTCTCCAGGTATACCATCTCTCAGTACCTCCATGTGTTCACCAACCTGGTGAATTTAGAATATAGAAGAAGTGAACAACACAATCAACCACCTTGACATAATTGACATTTATAGAATGCTATACCAGACAACTGCAGAATACACATTATCTTCAAGGACACAGTTCAAAATATTTTCTAATTTTCCCTGTGATTTCTTCTTTGACCATGGGTTAGTAGAAGTGTGTTATTTAATTTCCAAACATTTGGGGGCCTTTTGAAATATCTCCCACTGTCATTGATTTCTAATTTCATTCTTTTGCAGTCAGAAACATACTTTGTATGATTTCAGTTTATTCAAATTTATTAAGACATTTTATTGCCTAGCATATGGTCTATCTTGGTGAACATTTTATGTGTCCTTGAAGATAATGTGTATTCTGCAGTTGTCTGGTATAGCATTCTATAAATGTCAATTATGTCAAGGTGGTTGATTGTGTTGTTCACTTCTTCTATATTCTTAATGATCTAGGGGAATCTAGTTCTTGGGGAGCATTAAAATCTTTATAATTTTGAATTATCTATTTCTCTCCTTATTTTTGTCAGCTTTTGCTTAATGTATTTTGAAAATGATTTAGATACATATACACTTAAAATTATAACATCTTCTTATTAATTGGATGTTTTATTATTATAAATTATTACTCATTACCTCTGGCAAGACTCCTTGTCTTGAAATCTATTTTGGTCTGATATTAATGTAGTAATTCCAGTTTTCATATGCTTACTGTTTTCATGGCATATTCATTTTCATCTTTTAATTACAACCTATTATTTCCTTTATATTTGAATTGTGTCTCTGTTCAAGACGTCTTAAGGGATGTTCTAGTTATCTAGTTATCTAGTTATCTATTGGGTTCTTGATGATATTACTGAGATATTAAATCAGTCAATCGGTGAACCACAAGATTCCCCTCCCCTGCCATTTTATGGAGATTTAACAGACATATAACATTGTATTAGTTTCAGATATACAACATAATGATTTGTTACATTGTTATATTACAGAATTATTGCCACAATATGTTAACATCCATCACATAGTTTAAAATGTTTTTTTTTTCTTGCAGTGAGAACTTTTAAATTTATTCTCAAGCAACTTTCAAACATACAATTAAGTATTGTTAACTAGGTATTACATCCCCGGAGTTTATACCTTTTGACTACCTTAACCTATTTTTCCCACTCCTGACCCCTCTCCTCTGGCAACCACCAATCTGTTCTCTGTTTCTGTGATTTTGGTTTTTTAGATTTCATATACAAGTGAGATCATACAGTGTTTGTCTTTCTCTGTCTGACTTATTTTACATAGGGTAATACCCCTCAAGGTCCATCCATGTTGTCACAAATGAAGAGACCATGAGATTTTTGCCCTTCTGTTTTGTGAAATAACTTTTATTTGCAACCTAAAGCATTCTGGAAGATAAGAGGCAAAGGTTAAAACAGAGGTGATGGTGGACCCAGAGTTATTAATCCTTTATTATTCTTAATATTATCATTGGTTAGTGGAGGGAAGATGCTGAATACATTTAAATCTACAGTACCTGTTATAAAGCACAGCAAAACATGTGGTATGGATTTAAATGTGTCCTTTATAAATGAAATTAGAAACAAAATTGTTTTTTCCTCCAAATGGCATCATTTCTGTGGAGCTGCTGCTGGCAACAGACCTGACGTTGCATAGAGCTGGAGGTAAGAATCATGTCAGAAAAGATTATCTTGAAGTTAAAACTATGATGACTAAGATCATGTTTTTTGGCATTTCAATCAAATCACATATTTGGGTTTAAAAATCCTTAACTGGTTTGTAAAGATAGGAAATAGAAGGGAACCCTAAGAAAAGCCCCAAATGATTAGGTCTGAGTCTAGTGTGGTCACGTGTATCACAATGAGTGCTGTGAGCCTTTTTTTTTTTCTTTTTTTTTCATTTTTATTTGAGAGAGAGCAAAAGAGCATGAGCTGGGGGAGGGGCAGAGGAAGAGGGAGAAGCCAACCCCGCTGAGCAGGGAGCCCAACTTAGGGCTCAATCCCAGGACCCTGGGATCATGACCTGTGCTGAAGGCAGACACTCAACCAACTGAGCCACCCAGGTGCCTCAGTGCTATGTGTCTTAGTCACAAACACTTCTATTTATTCACAGTCATATAACCGTAATTGTTTTAATTTTAATAAGGTGTATGAGTAAGTTACTTAGATTCACTCAATCTTTTGGCTTTCACAGAAGTGTAATTTTTAAGCCACTGGGATCAGTGAATGATTTTGCCAACTTTTATCTTGCCTTGTCAAGTATAGATATGAATTAAAAGCATCTTTCACCTTCAATTGTAATTATTTCTGAAAAGAAACAATGTTCAACATTACATAAATATAGAATTTTGGAATTTCTAAAAGATTAAATTTTGCCATATAAAATCGCATTTATTTAGTTTTGTTCATATATTTACCATAGATATGTGAAACTCCTTCACAGACTGGCACAAACCTGCAGACAGGCACCACTGATTTCTCCTAAATCTATTATAGACCAGAAAATGCTTACCTTCATCCTTCTATACTGAAAAGTAGTTTTTGTCTCTTTATTCAGTGACTGGTTGTGTCTGTGACATGTAAGACCTTGTGGCAGCCACTCTGGAGAACCCCAAAACATGTAAGACCTAGCCCCTGACCTTTTGCTGCTGATACCTTGGCTGGGGCATAGGAACACGTCACAGAATTAGGCAAGTCCTGTGTTCTCCGCACCAAGTGGGTTTTTTTTGTTGTTGTTTTTTTGTTTTTTTAAGATTTTATTTATTTATTTGACAGAGAGAGAGAGATCACAAGTAGGCAGAGAGGCAGGCAGAGAGAGAGGAGGAAGCAGGCTCCCCGCTGAGCAGAGAGCCTGATGCGGGGCTTGATCCCAGGACCCTGAGATCATGACCCTAGCCGAAGGCAGAGGCTTTAACCCACTGAGCCACCCAGGTGCCCCTGCACCAAGTGTTTTATATTTAGTAAAGCCCAGAATGCCAATGGATTTTTAAAATTTTTTTGGTCTAGCTTAATTTCTTTCAGGTCTTAACCTCATGTATCTTTACTAATGGGCAGCCAAACAGTGAGCAATGTTGATTTTGATAGCTCTAGGAAACAAGAAAAGTAGTGTTGTAAGGGGCGAAGCTAATCAAGGCCATAAAGGGACCATTACAGGAGAGTGTGAAGATTGCAGCATCCTGTGAATAGAAGACCAGCCGCACATGGACTTGTCACCTCTGGGGTCTGTTCTTCCCAGCTCCTCACTGAGGCTTCTCGCCTGCTCTCTCTAGACCTCTTTGAGCAAACGCCTGAGGAAACACCCCTGTTACTTCTGTGCTCTGTGATTTCATCTAGCCCTCAGAACTGTCTTCCAAGAATGTCTGAATTTGATCAGGACCATAAGATGATTATGTTCTCACTACAAGTGAATTGTGAACTAACTGTATCGAGTTGGCAGCCAAGATCAATAACCTTCCTCCTCCTTTTTTTTAAAGGAAGTTCCCTCAGCAGAGGCCGTTACCAGATTTTCTATCCATTACTCAGCACAGAGTCCTCTGGACTGTCTAGTGGGCAAAATGAGTTCTAATCTCTCGCTAATTTAGCTCGAAAAGAAACTGCTCGTTTCTGAAGAATGCACGGAATGATGTTTGAGAATTTTGAAATGATCAACTAAGGAGAAAAGGATTTTAAAAACAAAACTAAATAGTGACTTCTCCCAACACACAACCAAGGCATGTCTGCATTATTTTCAAGCCTCGCTTTCTACCAAACAAATCAACTCAGGTAAGCAGAAGCAGAAATTGTATCCTAATTTCATCTATTAAGATCTTTGAGAGCCAATACATTTTGGTTTAATCCCATTTTTTTTTTCTTTTCTGTAAGCTTGTTTTATAATAAACGTTTTTAAAACATTTCTTTTCCAAAGTGCCTGTCCTCATCTTGTCTAAATGGTCTATCGAGTTCCAATTTGGCTAATTTGGCAATGCTAACTCCCACTTTATTTAACATGTGAGGCTAGGTATCGAAGCCCTATCTAATTGGGGTCATTTACAGAAAACGCCCAGGAAATGGGCTTCTTACATATACCTAGTGAGATTTTGAAACACTCTTGTCAAGCCATCCCTGAAACTTTTTCCCTTGGGTTATCAGAGTCCGAGACAATTGATGACATTACATCGGTCGTTCATTTTAGATTCGTGGAGACTACAAAAATCAATAGTTTTCCATTATCAGGTCCAGCTGGGTCACTAGCCTGTCAATGAGCTGTTACAATTGCTGTACAGGGGTGAGCCTGACCAGTCAATTGCTGCTGACAAGAGGAAAACATGCTGACAGCCACAGGAACAAGTCAGAACACAGATTTGCACTTCAGTTTGCCATCCAAAGAGACTCAGAGCAAGGCCATTTTCAAGACATGGGGCACACTCTGTTGGAGGCCTGGGGGAGGGTCTACCCCATGGTTTTATAGCACAAATGCCAAAGGGCCTGTCCTACCTCCTTCAGCCAACCATCTCCTGTAGAGACTATCCTGTGGTCACTGTCATTGTTAGTAAGAGGGCCTATACCAGCCAAAGTTGTCCCTAAACACCATCTTCTAACCCACATTGTAGTCAGAGTAAAAGTAGGAGGAAAGAACTCTGCTTTTACTACCACCAATTCCGATGTAATCGTACATATCTTGGAGAATATAAAAACTTAAAAGAGGACATAAATGGGCCAAAGCACCAAATATAAACAGATATGACTAAACCTGTTGGGAGTAAGTATTGACTGAAGGACAGAAGGTCCTCCAGTGTTGATATATAGACTCCCTTGTTCCATCATTATTTATCACACTATCTCTACTTTGATCTCAACTTGAGATATTTTACTACACCAAGAATCTCTCATTGGTGTGTCATTCACAGCCACTCCCTGTGATGCAGTGAACAGCAAGCAAGGGGAACTGAGTTCTACTTGCCCTACCTTGGGGTGTAGAGTGGTCAGTTTCAGTAAGTATTTTAAATGCCCCCAAATTAATAAAATGGAGACTGGCCTGCCTTACCTACTGTGTCACAAGGTTGTCATGAGATTCAAAATGAAATCAGTTGAGAATAATCTCTGTCCAGCCAAGTGACTGTGTATGTGTGTGTTCATGTGTCTCTTGCTCTCTAGAAACTATCCATGCAGCAAGAAGTTTAGAAGCCATGGAAAGAAGTCCTTCTTTCTCCAGATTAATTCATTTTTAGGCTAGACAGAATGCTTTTAGGCTAGACAGAATGTTTTTTAGTTGAACACATGAATAATGTATCACATATTCCATCATGAGTGAAAGCCAAAATTTAGAAGACAGCTCTGAAGTCTTACTGGGTTTGATGGCTCTCCTTAGTCCATAGTACAGAGGACTGAGATGCTAGCAGAGCAGACACACGCTGTCTGGGTTCCTACATGCTGAGGGATTTCTGAAGCAATGGGAATTTGTTGAGTGCTCTGGTCTCCTCATGCTGGTTTTATTTCAGACATCAAACTTTTAAGCTCAAAAGTTAAATATTTTGAATTTGTTTCAATATTATGATTTTTAATGTTTCACTTTTATTAACATCTTTCAAGTATTAAATTCTAGCCTTTTTTAAAATGCCTCCAGTCTTGGGTTTGATTCTTTTGGAAGTCAACATTCATTTGTGTTCTATCATCAAACAAAACTGGTAATCAACTGTATTACTGGAAGCCAACTAGCTAGGCTTTTCTTCTTCTTTTTTTATTATACCACCAAAAAAAAAAATCATTTTCTTTAAATGAGTAAAAAAAAGTAGTTTTAACAAGAGCAAATTTGCTAGTAATTAGATGAACCAGTCTTATGTCTTCTAGCACTTGGAAGCATGGAATTCATCAGAACTCTCATAGCATTAATTAAAAAGAATTTATGTTTTTTTAATAAAATGCTTCATGTTTTAGCTCCTTTATTCCTCCACCAAATGTGATTATGTGGGGGCTGAAGGGAATTCAGGTTAATATGTTGACACACTTAACAATGCAGGGTCATGTTGCACAATACGCTTCACTGGTTTGGTTCAGTACACCCCCTGACAGGGCCTAATCATCCCCTGCCCTAAAGGCAGAGGGAAAGAGAGGATTTTAATTACTGCTCTGTATGCAAGTTTGCCAGCATTAAATTGAGACATAATTAGGCCTCTGAATTTTAATAATTGTCCTAGCTAATTGGGCAGACAAGTACGTTATGCAGCATGGCGTGATTAGATAATTAGTATTTCCAAATGACAAAATTGGGCTCTTGATTACAAATTCTACATGAAGGGGGGAAAGGTAGCAAGCGGATCTTTACAAGTCTATTAAGAGAGAGTTTAGCGATGTTGGTAATTTAAAGTCCATTAGGAAGCCAACATTTCATTCTCAGAGCTGGAGGTCTAGGACAAAGGCCTCTGGCCAACTCTGGCTCCCACTTAAGTCTCCTCCCCAGGGTGCTGTGATTTCTCTGGGGTCTGTTCATCTCCCATACCCCCCACCCCCATCCCAGGCCTAGCAGTCTTCACTGACCTTGGGTAAGATCTCTTTGGCTAGACACCAGATGGCAGGTGATAACTCTGAAAAAGAAATCATGGGATGTAGGAAGGGTAGAACAGAAAAGGAGTAACCTACCCGGTCAGGGTATATGTATCTATTGTGTCTTTCCTTTGCAAGCAGCTGTTCTTTCATTCTTCTCCCAGAATTCACCATTTTCATTCTGTCCTCAGCTCCTCTAAAATCTTTTTGGTGGAAGATCTTAAGTCAAAATCTTAAATTTTCGAGGTATTATGTTATTGGGGTAAAGAGCATGGGTACTGGAGACTGACCTGGGTTTGAGATCATCACTTACTAGGAGTATGCCCTTGGAGAAGTTATTTAATTTTGCAGAATCTCAGTTTTCTTATTGGCAAAATGAGGAAACTTTCCCCACAAGTTTGTTGATGGGATTAAACAAGATAATAAATATAATTTAAAGCACAATGCCTGGCACAGAGTAAGTGCTCAATAAATATTAAATGAAAATTAAATCAATGACTTTAGAAGCTACAAGGTGAAGCTACTATACTCTACTATACTCTTTACTAACTCAAATGTGGCAAGGGTCCCTGGCTACTTTGCTTTCTAAGAGAGGAACATGGTGCTCCACTTATGCTGGGGGAAACCCAATGGCAACAGCTGCCTTTACAATTCAAATGCCCAACCAGATTTCCTTTCTGTCCGTTCTTCAGAGGTTAGCATTGCAGGCAAGCCTGGCCATTCGGAAATCATGGGGACAGTTAACCTAAGAAGAATGTGGTATAAATTCTGCATCTTACTCCACCTTGTGACTCACTCTTCATATATGTCACTTAATTGCCCACAGAGGCATACTTCTGGCTGCTAAATTTTTCTCACAATAATTGAGTAGGTTGGGCTTTAGAGTTAGGGTTTTCAGGCAAAAGGAAAAACTGAATACAAGCCAGAATCCTTCTTTTTTTTTTTTTTTTTTAAGAGTTTTAAATTTATTTGACAGAAACACAGCAAGAGAGGGAACACAAGCAGAGGGAGTGGTAGGGGGAGAAGCAGGCTTCCCACTGAGCAGGGAGCCCAATGCGGGGAGCCATCCCACGACCCTAGGATCATGACCTGAGCTGAAAGCAGATGCTTAACGACTGAGCCACCCAGGCACCCCAAGCCAGAATCCTTCTAAAAAATGATTTATAGGTGATTGGTGGATGATAATATGATGATAGCTTATTACAGGAAACTTAGAAGTTCTGGATGTATATCCATGTACAGTCATTAAGGATGACTATAAGGAAAATAACAGTGTCTCCATAGCTTGGTCAGGACAATCTACCAGACTGAATGAGAATTTCTTATGACTTAGAGTTTGTGCGTTCTAGCAGAGAGATTCCAATTCAGAATACAGAGTTGTCTCTGTGGGTAAACTTTATATCACTGTGACATCATCTCTACAGTATATAACACCTAAATATCAAGAGAGAGAAAGAAAAGGCACTTAAGATTGAAGCTTAGAAGGGAAGAGTAAGATGAGAATGGATGAGAGTAAAAACAGAGATGGAGAAAGAGTAAGTGATCTCCTCTTGAGGCTGTCTCTCTGTTGTTCACAGGGACCCTGTTCCCAGGGTCACACGAGTGGCCTGGAGAGTGGGTGCAGGGCTTTAGCCTCACTACACTTCCTAGATGTCAAGAGGAAATATCACCGTGGGCAAAGGGTGGGAGAGGTAATAACTGTCATAAGATTTTCTTCCTCGCCACACAAAGCTAGAGCTTCCTCCCGCTCTTTTTGAAGAAGTGCATTTATGACTGATCGCTCAACACCTTGTTGGTTCTGATTGCAGAAAACACACCTTATAAATATATGATAACCATCCTGTAATAGAGAGTGTGACAATTTACTTCACAGTGCGTTTCGGGCTGCTAATTGATCGTTTCAGTCCAGGGACGATTTGGAATAAATTATAGCCATCAAAAGGATATCACAGCTCATTTTGGTGGAAGGCTTTCCGTGTCGCTTCGCGTACGTCTCCGGGAGAGCGCAGATTGCACCCGCGGGCGGAGAGAAGGGGTGGGAGCAGGAGGAGGAGGAGGAGGCCGGCGGGGCGGGGCCGGAGGGACGGGGCGGGGCTGACAGTGGTGCGCGCCCTCGCGCGCGTGCGCGCGTCCGGCAGCTGCAGGTCCGAGGCCGGACGGTAGAGGCCTCCCTTCTGAGGCGACGGCGCGGCCGCAAACGGCTAGGGTTCCGCTCTCCAACCCGCGCGTCCTTCCCGACGAGGTTCCTGCGCGGCCCGAACCCAGGGTGAGTATTCCCCCACCCGCTCTCCTCCCCCCGCAGGCGACAGCGCCTCCTCCTTTGAGGTGAGAATGTCCCCCGGGCGGAGGGCCGTAGTTGGGGCAGAGGTGCTCACGTGCCCAGAGTCTCTCCTCCAGCTCGTCGCTTCCCCTCAGCCGGCTTCGCCAGGCTGGGGTCGGGTAGACGTGGTAGCGCGGACGCTGCTTTCTGAGCTCCGGGAGCGGGATTAGCGAGGCTTGGAGTCGCCGCAGCCCGGTTGGGGGCTTTGTGTGCAGTTGGGGTCGGCGGCTCCGGTGGCTCTGCTTCTCACGCCGTAGTTGGGGAGGAGGGCTTGTGACAGACCCAGGCTCGGGGTTTGAGGGGAGGATGGGGGAGCCTTGCCCACCGCAAACCCCAGGGGAGGGCAAGGAGAGCGCGGGTCGGGCCTGGTGGCGACGCGACGCGGTGCCGGGGGCTCCAGTGCTCCACGTCGGGAGGGCGGCGGGACGCGCCCTGGGGTTCGCGGCGAGAGCGGCGGCCCGAAAGTCTAGGTGACCGGACCCTGTCAGCCCCTCAGCCGGTCTGGAGCCGCTCGCTCCCCAAGACCCTCATTTTGTTTTCATTTCCCAGCGAAGTGTGTGCAGTTATGTGGTGGTGGTCATGGAGAAGGGAGACCCAAAGCCCTAGCCCTGGATGGGATTCGAATTTGGGGGCGGGGGCAGTTTTTCCTACTCTTGTCGCAGGCACTTGGGTTTCTGGTCTCCCCGCCTCGCCCACGAGACCCCCCTGGCAACTTTCATTCTCCTCCGAAGTTAAAGCGTAAGAAGGGTTGAGGCCCTTCAGCTCACACGTTAACACACCCCTCTATCCCAAGTGCTCAAAGTCTGGGCTTCGCGCGGTGTTCTTAGTTGTTTAGTCCTCTGTCACGCTAATACATTATGTCAATCTAGGGCACGGATGTTTCCATGCAGGCGATTTTGACAGCAATCATCATACCAAGCTATTATGAAGTGTGATGTCAGTGCGTTCTGGAGGAAGGATAATTTATAAGCCAGTTCTTGACACACTCTCTTACAAGGAAACCTCTGAGACCATCAGTAAGAGGCATTTTAATTCACACACCAAAAATATTTTGTGTTTGGTTGACATATTTCAAAATGCTGAAAGAGGTAGTAGCGTTTATCATTTTGTAGGTATTTATCAATATAGTCACAGAAGCCCCTCCCCCCAGGAATGAGGAGGGTTTTGTCTTATTCCTGTTCTATCATATAAACCGAGGAACAAAGATGTTTTGTCCTACCAAACAGTCAGTGAGAAGGCTCTATTTATGAAACTAAACATCTTGTAAAACTGGAATAATTGGAAAAGTGAGGAAACTAGTTGTGTTTATACCTTTGTTGTGAAAGAAAATCATCTGCTAGCTTAAATGAGAGACCGTGTGTTTTTAGCACAAGTGCTGGGTGTGTGAAATGATCAGTTTATCTCAGGTATGGTCAGGCAAACATTCCAGTCTTAGTGACTACTTGGGTATTAAAGACTGATTATATCAGGAGTCACTTAAAATAAGTGATTAGGTTCAAAAGTATTGCTAGGGTCCAGAATTCAGAATGAATTCTGAAATCTGAAAGTGATCCAAATCTAAGCAAATGCTTTAGGCTTGATATTATATAAGATAAACTGTATTTACATGGACCAAATCCTGTAGGAGTCAGTTTTACAGTGGACGCCACATGTTTTGATCCAAGATATGATTTTCTTTTCCTCTTTTCATTAATTCAATAAGTACTTATTCATTATTTGTTATAGGTCCTCCATTTCATTTAGCCATTGAACAGGATCCCCATGGGCAACTAATAAATAATTGTTGAAGTGTAACTAGACTATGTGAATCTTCTCTTGGCTCCAAGAAATTCAAGGAGTATTATTATTATAAAAGAGTTTAAAAGTGTAGCCTTTCATTTATACAAAAGAAAAATAGTAGTAAATCAAGGAAGGAAAAATTAGAAGTCAGAGTTTTCACCAGCTTGTGCCCTATTCCCACATAGTGCCACGTGTTTTATTTTGTTTTTTTTTTCCTCCTTAAGACATTAAAAACATAGTTTAAAGGACTTACATGATTGAATGGGTTTATGATACTCTTTTTAATTATTTTAGAATGTAAAGTTTTCCCTAAAAGGTCTGGCTCCTTATATGGTGTGCTGGCCTGACTGGTTTTATGTGAGTGAAGACCTTATATTTTTAATAAAACTCAAAACCACATACCCCTTTCCTCCCAACCTAAAGAAAGAATTGCATACAGTTAAGTCAAGCAAATAAAAAATATCTCAAGTAATCACAAGTCACAAGCACACCTGGTTAAAATTCATTTTCATGGGGCACCTGGGTGGCTCAGTCCTTAGGCAACTGACTTTGGTTCAGGTCTGATCCCAGGGTCCTGGTATTGAGCCCCACATCAGGCTCCCTGCTCAGCGGGAAGGCTGCTTCTCCCTCCCCTCTCCCACTCCCCCTGCTTGTGTTCCCTCACACTGTCTCTCTCTAATAAATAAAATCTTTTTAAAAATTCATTTTCCTTGGTTTAATAGAAGTAGAAAAATACCCAATTTGTTTATCCCAATTATTTGTAGTTTTAATGTTCTTGTGGCTAATACTTGAAATAGTTTTGAACAATGCCTAGATCCTTGAATATCAAGACATTTTTGTGTGAAATATGTAAGATGTACCTAAAGAATATAAAATTTTGTGAAGTGCAGTAATAGAAGATGTTAAGAATAATTTTATCTTTAACTCTAAAAAGTGTGCCATAGAGCTGAAACTATGTAACCAAGATATGAATATAAATTGATATAACCAAACATACCAGGACTTCCACATATATTTTAGTGTGTTTTTATCTAGCTAGTCATCTTGGAAGTCTGTCATTTATTGTAATGTTGTGTTCATTGCTGCCATTGATCAGACCTATCTTGGAGTTCTTCATTAGGCACTTTTTTCAAAACTCATAGCACATCTTGTTAAAAAGACTAGGAGGTGGTAAGTCATCTTCCTTTAAAGACATTCAGTACCTGGGGTGCCTGGGTGACTCAGTTGGTTAAGCATCTACCTTCCCCTTGTGTCGTGATGCCAGGGTCCTGGGACTGAGTCCTTCATTGGGGCTCCTTGCTCAGTGGAGAGCCTGCTTCTCCCTCTCCCTCTATGTCTCCCCCAGCTTGTGCTTGCACATGTGCTCTCTCTATCTCTCTTTCTGTCAAATAAATAAAAATCTAAAAAAAAAAAAAAAGAAGGAGGAGGAGGAGGAGGGAAAAAAAAAAGACCTTCAGGGCCCTGAAAAGTAAGGGGGATGATCAAGTCAGGGTAATATAATTTGGGGTCAAAATAACCAAAGAGACAATTATATGGCTTTCTTTAGTAGCTTTTAAACTAGTTCTAAAGACATCATATAAACGTAGTTTGAATAATGGCAGCACCATTGGAATAAAAGTAGCTGCTAAGAAAAGTTGTCATTTGGAGCTATACATTCTCTTTGATTGTCAATGTATTTTTAATTTAACAGTTACTTACAGTACAATGTATACAGACATATTCAGAAAGTTGTGTTGACAATTTAGTTGATCTAGATTTTATGAGGGTTCAGTTTTGCTACTATGATTACAAAAGCTGTTAAGTTCTAGAATGTGGAAATGGGTAGGAAAAATTCAAGATGTCAGGCTAAAATCAGGATTCCCCTAAATAGTTCTACAGAATTGGTGCTCCACATTCCTTGAAATATAAAAGAATCATACTCAGTTAAGAAACCAGACTTCACCTGTTTCCTATTTTGTGAGCAAGGCATTTACCATTAACAAAAAAAATCAGTGATCCTTAGACTACAGTTAAATGTAACCTTTGGGTCAAAACACTTGTCATTTTTAGTAGTTGGTTGTGAAGATAGACCCCAAAGTAGATGTGTCCAAGAACCACTGTATATTGCTGTAAATTAACAATATACTATCAAAACACAGAATCATGAAACTCCTTACCCAGTGCATTTAAACTTATGATATTCAAGACCAGAATATGAGAAAGAGAATAGAAAGATAAGGAAAAGAGAAAAAGGGAGAGGGTAAGAGGTAGGTCATGGGGCTTCTGAATTATAATTAGTTGAATTCATTTAAGGAAAGAGTTTATAAGTGCTTTCCAAAAACCACCAGCAAACAATTTAAAATCTGAGGGACTAGTTCAGATTCAACTCCAGCTGAGACTATATGGAAGACCAAGAAAAGCAGAAAGAATGTAATTAGCTGAGTAGGAATTTTTATACGAGTTCAGTTCTAATACCTCAGTATTATATAAAAGGTCCACAGGATCATTAGTGATTAGCAGGCATCCAGACTGTAATGATGAAAGATCAAGGCCAGGGGACAAAGATGAAAGAACCTTCCTGCTTAAACTGAATGTTACAAATGCTAGTGCACTTACATAGGGAAAGTCAGCCAGCAGATAAAAAAAAAAAAAAATAGAGCAACAGGCCCAAAGCAACAAATGTGTTTTTCTCTTTCACCCCAGAGTTAGATTGGATATGGAGATTAACCAAGCTTGAGCTGACACAAAAAGAATGTCCTTATTTCAGCCATTTATAAGCCCTGGAAATTTGAGTTCTGTCTGCTTTAATGAGCTTGTGTATTGCCCAGAAATTGGGGAAGGGGACCTGCTGGGTCCTGTATACCAGGGTTACATTCCTAACTAAAAGGTCAGTGAACTAGGTGGACAGATCCAATTCCAGATATTTTCTGGGTACACCCTGGATTGTTTGTCCATTAGGTAGACAAAACAGCTCCTAAATCTTATAAGTACAGGGGAGTAATAGGTACCTACTCTACCCTCAATAGATGTGACAGTTGTGGAAAAACAGGTGATATGATGTTAACCCTTTTATTTTTTTTAATGGATAGCATAACTATTATGTCTCCTCATCTTCTATAGATTTAAGAACCATCCAAATATTTCTTACTTTGAGTCTACTGAATTTTTGTCTATAGTGTTTATAGCTTCCGGATTGGAGTAGAGGGCTTTTAGTATGGCCCCAGGAAGTTGTAATAGAATTAAGTGTGGTTGGTGTAGTTTGAAGTCCATCTCTTTCATAGAGAAGTTCTTGGTTTTAGATTTACAAAGTTTACTTGTGGATCAAGAGTATAGAGAAGGTGGGAAATTGCCTTGAGAACTGGGAAGTATCAGGTGGTACAGTCCTAGGCCTGTGGGGACCAGATTTACTGTGTACCAATTGTGTTACTTGAAGAAAATTTCAGTTTTCTTATAGGTAAAATGTGTATCCTAGTAATACCCACTGAGGGTACCTTAAAAGGTAGTTTTGAGCCTCATCTGCGATGGAGTAAATGGAAGAACTCGATTTATTAAGTACTGTACAAGTGTAGGATTTTGTGTGCCACTACACAGGTTTTATAGGTAAAGGTAAGGGTCATAGGCCTTGAGCTGTAAAGATATTTAAACCAAAATATAAATGAAGATGGAAACCTGCCTTTGGGAATGTGGGTGAATAGAGTAGTTTTAGCATGGGTACTAGAGATGAGTGAATAATACAGTAATTATTCCTTCTTACTCAGACTCATCAGAAGTAGTATTCTGTTGCCAGAGTATTCTCTTCTGCAAGACATTTATACATTTATTTATTTGTTTGTTTATTTATTTATTTGAGAAAGAGAGAACATGCACACACAGTGGGAGGAGGGGAGAGGGAAAATCTGAAATGGACACCAAACCTAGCCTGGAACCCAACATGGGGCCTGATCTCATGACCCTGAGATGGTGACCTGAGCCAAAATCAAGGGTCTGATGCTTAACCGACTGAACCACCCAGGTACCCCTGCAAGAGATTTTTTTCAAAGATTTCATTTATTTATTTGTCAGAGAGAGAGAGCACAAGCAGGGGGCATGACAGGGAGAGATAAGCAGGCTCCCCACTAAGCAGGAGCTCAGTCCCAGGACCCTGTGATCATGACCTGAGCCAAAGACAGATGCTTAACTGACTGAGTCACCCAGGGGTTCCCCTGTAGGAGATTTTTTTAAAAAATTGCTTCCTAAAGGGATGCCTGGGTAACTCGGTGAAGCATCTGACTCTTGATTTTGTCTCAGGTCATGATCTCAGGGTCATGAGATTGAGTCCTGTGTTGAGCCCCTCATCAAGCCCCCCATTGGGCTCTGTGTTCAGCAGGAGTCTGCTTGAATTCTCTCTCTCTCTCTCTCTCTCTCTCTCTCTAGCCCTCTGCCCCTCCCCCCACTAGTGTGTGCATATTCTCTCTCTCTCTAGAATAAATAAATCTTAAAAAAAATAAAATAGAAAGTGCTTCCTAAAGACCTGTTGGATAGACAGGTCTTTAGGACCTGTCTTTCTTTTCTAAAGAAACTTGCCAGCTTACTTAATACTATCAAGCTCAGATCTTCAGCATTGGCACTAAAGGCAAGCTCCACATGTGGGGAAAAGTAGCCAGACTTCCAGGCCTTGATTCTTGTACTCTCAGAAGTTCTTAGAGATGTCTTAATTCCCGTTGCTACCTTCACTGCCTTAGGGGAGAGCAGAAGCTGGCTGGAGTTCCATATATTGGCTTAATTGGTCAGCTGTGAACATTTTTCAGCAATTGTTATTCTTTCTACAGCAGCAACCCATTTTTGCTGCAGAGATAGCAAAACTTCCTCCCCAGTCCCTTGCAGGCCATTTTTTTTAAAAATTAATTTTATTTTTTCAGTGTTTCAAGATTCATTGTACATACACCACTCCCAGTGCTCCATGCAATACATGCCCTCCTCAATACCCACCACCAGGCTCACCCAACCCCCCACCTCCCTCCCCTCCAAAACCCTCAGTTTGTTGCTCAGAGTCCACAGTCTCTCTTGGTTTATCTCCCCCTCATATTCCCCCAATTCACCCTCCCTTTCCTTCTCCCACTGTCCTCCATGTTTTTCCTTATGCTCCACACATAAGTGAAACCATATGATAACTGACCCTCTCTGCTTGACTTATTTCACTCAGCATAATCTCTTCCAGTCCCGTCCATGTTGATACAAAAGTTGGGTATTCATCCTTTCTGATGGAGGCATAATGTTCCATTGTATATATGGACCATATCTTCTTTATCCATTCGTCTGTTGAAGGTTATTTTGGCTTTTACCACAGTTTGGCAGTTGTGGCCATTGCTGCTATGAACAATGGGGTACATGTGGCCCTTCTTTTGTACTGCATCTGCATCTTTGGGGTAAATACCCAGTAGTGCAATTGCAGGGTCATGGGGTAGCTCTATTTTTAATTTCTTTTGAGGAATCTCCACACTGTTTTCCAAAGTGGCTGCACCAACTTGTATTCCCACCAACAGTGTAAGAGGGTTCCCCTTTCTCCATATTCTCTCCAACATTTGTAGTTTACTGTCTTGTTGATTTTGGCCATTCTAACTGGTGTAAGGTGGTATCTCAATGTGGTTTTGATTTGAGTCTCCCTGATGGCTAATGATGATGAATATTTTTTCATGTGTCTGTCAGCCATTTGTATGTCTTCTTTGGAGAAGTAAGTTTCTGCTCATGTCTTCTGCCCATTTTTGACGTGATTATCTGTTTTTTGAGTGTTGAGTTTGAGTTCTTTATAGATCTTAGATATCAGACCTTTGTCTGTACTGTCATTTGCAAATATCTTCTCCCATTCTGTGGGTTGCCTGTTTGTTTTGTTGACTGTTTCCTTTGCTGTACAAAAGCTTTTTATCTTGATGAAGTGCCAAAAGTTCATTTTTCCTTTTGTTTCCTTTGCTTTTGGAGACATGTCCTGAAAGAATTTGCTGTGGCTGATGTCGAAGAGGTTACTGTCTTTGTTCTCCTCTAGGATTTTGATAGATTCCTGCCTCACGTTGAGGTCTTTTATCCATTTTGAGTTTATCTTTGTGTATGGTGTAAGAGAATGGTCAAGTTTCATTCTTCTGTATATAGCTGTCCAATTTTCCCAGCACCATTTATTGAAGAGACTGTCTTTTTTCCACTGGATATTTTTTCCTGCTTTGTCAAAGATTATTTGACCATAGAGTTGCGTGTCCATATCTGGGCTCTCTACTCTGTTCCACTGGTCTTTGTGGTTTTTGTGCCAGTACCATGCTGTCTTGGTGTTGAAATCAGGCAATGTGATCCCCCCAGCTTTGTTTTTCTTTTTTAATAACTTCCTTATCAATTTGGGGCCTTTTCTGGTTCCATACAAATTTTAGGATTGATTGTTCCAGCCCTTTGAAAAATGCTGGTGGAATTTTGATCGGGATGGCATTGAAAGTATAGATTGCTCTGGAAAGTATAGACATTTTAACAATGTTTATTCTTCTGATCCATGAGCGTGGAATGCTTTTCCACCTTTTTGTGTCTTCTTCAATTTCTTTCATAGGTGTTCTGTAGTTCCTTGAGTACATACAGATCCTTTACCTCTTTGGTTAGGTCTATTCCCAGGTGTCTTCTGGTTCTTGGTGCTATAGTAAATGGAATCAATTCTCTAATTTCCCTCTCCATACTTTCATTTTAGTGTATAAGAAAATAACCCTTGCAGGCCATTTAAAAGAATTAACGCTCATATCTTTTATTTGTTCCTACTTTCCTCTTTGTATTTAAGAGTTACCAAGGCTGCTGGGGAAAGAACAGTTTGCCTCTCTATCTCACAGAAACACCTGTACAGATACAGGCAGATTCATTGGCTCCCACCAACATGGGGCATGGCTCCAAGAGAGAATGGGAGCATGGAAAGGTGGTCTGGGACATTAAGGGGTGGTATACACTCATCTTTTCTTCTGTTGAGTTTCAGAATCTACCTTACTAAAGAGTAAAAACAGTGCCCCTTGTCTGAAGTCATTGGTTAGAGGGATGTTTTCTGGTGGTTTGTTGAATATCTTCCATACAGTGATGCTTCATAAATTCACATTCTGTGAGGCACAGTGCATTTGAGCCAGTATAGTATATTGGGGCATTTGATTCAGACAGTCTGTGTTTCAGTATCACATCTACTACTTACTTGCTGAGTGGCTTGGGCAAGTTTCTTAATCTCTCTGAGCCTCGGTTTCTTTATCTGCAAAATGACAGTAGATTCTACTTTTTAGAATTGTTGTACCTGGCATGTGTGCTCAGCTAGTGGAGCTATCTTATTAGACTCTGGAGAGTGAGGGAAGAATATAAAGAAATTTCCATTTTCAAGGAGCTTACACTGTGGTTGGAAGGGACTAAGTAAAAGAAAACTGACAAGACCATACAGGGCAGAGAATAGGCATGACATGTAAGTGCTACAGATAATGAAGAGTTCAGCAGTCCGCCAAGGACTAGGATGATGATGAAAGACTTCAAGATAGAGGTGGGAATTTCTCTCTGGGATTTACATTCCAGGTTGGGTTCAGATATATATGGTGCAGCTGAGGCATCCCGGATGGCAAGAAGAAGCAGTGATGAGAACACACACTACAGCAGGGGTGGAAGTATGCCAGAGTGGAAAGTAATCCAGCTTTTGGGCTAGATAAAAAAGCATAAGAATCTTATCTCTGCTGTGAGATTTTGGTTGGACAAGTATCTTAACCTCTTTAGTCTCAGTTTTTGCCATCTTAAAATGGGCATAATCATATCTCATTTAATTGAAGGGATTAAATAAGATGATATTTGTAATGCCTAACATGGTATCTGACACCTCACAAGTGTTTAGTAAAATGAAGATAATCTGTATGGTATTTTCAGAGGACAACTGGAGGACTGTCTGTCTGAAGAGCTGTCTTTCCTTGTGTAGGCTAGTGGTGGGAAACAAACCAGAAATGTCCAGTTAGGGAGAGTAGAGAGGAGGCTTAAAGGCCAATTTAAGGAGCTGGGGCTGTTACAAACCATCAGAGCTATCAAGGGCTTTCTCGTAAAATATGGGTTTAGGGTAGTTAATCTAAGGCATTCTGTTTTGGAGGAAAAAAGAAACTCATTTTGTGCATGTAAGGTGACAGGGGTATAGATTAGGGATAGTGAAAGGGTGATCAGACCTGGTCGATGTGGTCTCTCTAAAGTTTCTTTCAAGGGCACCTGGGTGGCTCAAATGGTTAAGCATCTGCCTTCAGTTCAGGTCATGATCTCCAGGGTCCTGGGATTGAGCCCCAAATCGGGCTCCCTGCTCAGCAAGGGGCCTGCTTCTCCCTCTCCCTTTGCTATTCCCTCTGCTTGTGCATTCTCTCTCTCTCTCTCAAATAAATAAGTAAGCCTTAAAAAAAAAAAAAAAAAGGTTTCTTTCATAAAAGGAGCTAAGGACTAAACAGTGTGGAGTTAGGGAGCCTTTTTGTTTTGTTTTGTTTTGTGTGCAGACTCCTAATATTTAATGTCAGTTACCCATAATAAAATACCAGTATAGACCCATAACTTTGGAAAATAGAACTTACTCAATATTCAGAGACTATAAAAGTTGGGAAGTAACTTTAATGCTAAATAACTCCTAGGACTTGATTCAGCTTAAATAATAGCCCTTTAAAAAGCTCCTTTTCCTGAGATCATGATCTGAACTGAAATCAAGAGGCAGAGGCTTAACTGCACCCCTATACTCCTACACCCCTACACTCCTACACAAACATTATTTCTAAAGTCATAATCATTGCAAAGAGTCAGGAGGACAGATATCATTACTTAGGGTCCATTTTGTGAGAAGATTATCATTGTGAGCCAGGCAGCTGCCCTAAGAGGTGGAAATATCTCATCTTATAGAATGAGTAAATTATCATTCTTTTGGTCAACAGAATATAATACAGATATCAAAATTATAAGTAAGGAGACTAAGTAACACTATGTGTATAACGTGATATGAAGTAAAAAGAGTAGGATATAGAACTCCAGATACCAGAATTATTAGAGACTGACTACTTAAAAAGCTGTATTTGATATATTCATTGAGCTAAAAAGACAGACTGAAAATTACAGCATAATTAAAAAATTATGGAACCCATAAAAAGTGACCTGACATGTTTGAAAAGCAATTGAATAAAAACTCGAGTAGTGAAAACTATAATTGCCAAACTAAGATCTCCATGGGTAGATATAGCAGCATCTGAAGAGGGACTTAGAGAATTGGAAAATGGGTTAAAAAAAAAAAAAAAAAGCTCCTTTTCCCTTCCTGTTAATGAAGATGAGTGTATGCCTTTCACTGGTTTCCAGAGGCATAAGTACATATCATTTGTAGCCATATGAAGTTTGAGGTTAGGATTGTAGTGGAATTGGGTTAAACGGAGAGGATGGTGCTAGCAAAATGGTAATTTTGATGACTTTATTTGGTAACATTGTGATTTGGATGAGAAAATTCTGTCCTTTCCCTGGGGTTTAGCAGTGATTTAATTAAAGACACAAATCTAGGAAATAGTTTTGGATACTAAGGGTTTTATTTATATTGTCTCTCATTTTCTCCTCACTTCTTTTTTTCTGCCCACTATAGTTTTATAGTGGGAGAATACATGTTAGACCATTGTATTTCTAAAGGGAGTCACACTGATTATATGGGCACCAGTTTTTTACAATGTGAGGAAATCGCCACCACCTATTACTGTTCAGTGGTACGCCTTAAACATGTTAAGCAGGAAAGGATAACTGACCTACCATTGATTTCATGAATTCTGCTGTTCTCTCATTCGGGGCAAGGGCAACATGGTGCTAATAGCTCTGGGGTGTCTGGGGTGTCATAGTAGTTAACTATTGCCAAGGATTGCTTCCCTTGGAAGGAGGGTGCACATGCCAAGAGAATTGTGCACAGTGGTTGACAAACACAGGAAGGGGATGAATGACAAAGGAAAACACAGGCCCTGTGAGGTTAGAGGCAAAACAAGCTAGCTTAGTCCTGTTGCTTCTGAGCAGGGACAAGGAGTGTATTTCATTTCTCATCTCTTGAGTTTATTTAAATTATCCGTTGGTGTGGAGGTGGAAAGAAAGCATGATGTTATAAGGCTCATTAGTATTAAGATGCAAACATGCAGATTATATCCAACTCCTGATACTCCTTTTCATTCCAGCTTAGAAACTGAAGACTACAAAAGAAGCTTGTTTAAGGGAAGGAAGGAGAGAAAGCAAAAGACATTTTCCTACTTTTTAATGAGAGGTGTTTTGGGAATATATATATTATTTTTGGATTTTTTGTATCCATGCCACCCAAACAGGTCATCCAGAGCAGCTCCTGGCTGAAAACTGCCAGGGGATTTAAATCAGGGGCGGGTGGCATTGGACAGGGGTATTCAGGGTGCTGCTGTCATTAATTTTGCTGAAAGACCCTCATCAGAGACCCAAGTCTCCTCTCCTTGGTGGGTGGCACTGAGTCTTAGAGAGGGCTTCCATGCAGATTTCAGGCTTGCCCCCTCCTCCAACCCGTCTGCCTTCTGCTCCTACAGTGGGACTTCTCTCTCTCTTCCCCTTTTTTTCAATTAAATGAATTAATTACCAGGCATTTAACTTTTTGCCAGACTCTTTCATTATGCCCAGAGTTGTTGCTGAGCGGCAAAGGGAAGTAATAACATTCGCAGTGAGGGGCAAATCCTGTTAATGAACAAATTAAAGTTCAAACAGTGATTCAAGTTCACAACCTCTCCATGGCTCTTCTCTTTAATAAGAGTTATACATGTTACTTTCCTGCTCTTTTCTCCCTTTTATTACTTTTTAAGCTTTTCATCAACACTGCTGGGGCATATTTGAAGCTCCCAGCCTTTCAACCCTGACAAGGACTGGAGCAGTTATAATCCCATCTTAATTTGGCAACTTTTGTAAAACACATAAAGGGCCCAGGGCCACCTTTGGTCACCAGGACTGGGTGACCATATAGCTTCCACCTCCTGCCAGCGCTCTGTAGGTTGCTCCTCTCCCTGTGCATTCCTCTCCCCACATACTGCTCTTCTCCCTATGCATTCCTCCAGCAGTCAGGATCTGATCACTCACCTTCCTGTCTGTTGGCACCACTTTGCTGAGTGAGTGGGTGGCAACTGTCTGAGCCCTTGCCTCTCTGTATTCCTTCTCCTATCATCCTCTCCACCTGTCTGGTTGCAGCACTAGAGAGAAGGGGACTCCATGAGAAGAGGGAGGAGTCTCCAGACTAAAAGCTGGGAACATTTATGGGGAAAGGAGTTTGAGGTAGGAAGGATGCCTGACCACCATTATTACCAAATGCTGCTAGCTTCACTTAGGGGACCATGCCTGCAAAGGCGTTGAAAGGCCCAAGCCTCATTGGCCCAAACTAGAGCAAGGCAGGGGCCTGGTGGGAAGGAGCCCAGGAAGCGTCGGATGCCCGCCTACTTCTCCTTTTTTTTTTCCCCTCCCCGTACTGTGGATTGCGTGGGGGTCTTTTCCACCTCTGTGCCTGGCTTCTCATCACCATCCCCTGAGCGTGGTGGCTTGATATAATCACCATGACAACTGCAATCTACAAGCATACACATAATAGAGATGAAATAGACAAAAGATTAGCATGCCATGAAAAGTACAATAAGTTTCTTATTTAGCATTTAGATAACTGTCTTTCCTTCGGAGCAAGCTTCAAAGTTGAAGCCAGTTTAGACCAAGAGGATTAATTCTTTCTCCCGCATGCTTCATTGAATCTCTCATTACCAAACTTTGTCTGTATTGATGTAAGATTTGATTGAAGATTAGAGCATTTAGCAAATCTTGCTTTTCTGCATGTATCAGGTCCTTTCAAGCACGGATCGCAGTGCCCAGTGGTCAATACCCTTACTTTTATCCAGTGTCTGCTTCATTTAAACTTAATCAACTCCATCAGCGAACTGGAACAGGGAAACGTCCCTGCGGTAAGAATGTTGTGCTTTTGTGGGATAATTCTTTGCTCTTTCCCGATCCGTTGCCGTTAAACCTAAAATTGCACTATGATGAACTTTTTTTTTTAATCAATATGATAATGACAGTTGGGCCTGAACACTCTGGTAGGACTTAGACTAGAGCTGAATCTGGCTTCCATCACCAAAACAACTTCTGGTCCTATGATAGTCTGCCTCCTTTTGTGTGGCTTTAATACCTTTTCTTCCCTGACATTGAATATTGCTCAAGCTGGAAAATGATGCATCTTTGTAGGGAAGGCTCATATGTCACAGCCAGAAAGTGAAGCAGACCGATTGGTTGTGTGAATTATCTGACTTGCTGCAGTGAATTATTTCCACTGTTTCCCTACCTAGTCAACAAGTTCCTGAGGTATAGTAGAGATCAATCAAAACTGACAGCCCGCATGTGAAGGCTTTACTGTGTAAATCTGGCGCACTCATCCTGGCCATGCCGGCCCTGGCATCTGTATATCATTTTTATACTGCTACCAGTAGAGCAATTTCAAAAGTATTTGCAAGGAAAATGCGTGTCCCCATCTGTTCCTAGAAGCATAAATGTGCCACCTTCAGAGGGTTTTCACTGGTAATCATATCTTTAATGATCAACAGACTAGTGATATATATTTTTCCATAAAATGGGGTTTTCTTCACTTTATTGTGATTGGCTAGAATAAATAGCTTTTCCATATGTTAGGAAGATAAAATATAAGATTAGCAGAGGTCGTTTGTTGGATAGTAAACAAAAGAAAACAATTCATTCCAAATAATCTCTGAAAAGAAGCAATGACAAAATTAAGTTGCAATAACAGAGCATCTGAGGCCCCACATCAGAAAACAGACCTTGTTCCTCCTTGGAAAAGGAGCCGTTTAAGAGCAGAAACTTAGAGTCTTCTAGAGGACTCTGGTGGCTTATTTTCATGAGACAGGGGAGGGAAGGAGCAGGGTAAGGAAAGACTGAATAATACTTATTTGTTCTACTTCTAAGGTCATATTTCCTATCCCTTTATTTTTTGAACTTATTTCTCAAATTCCCTTCCCTTTATTTTACCTGCTATTTCCCCATCTTCGCTGTAGCACCCTTGGTAAGTAGGTGGGTGGTGTGTACAGCAAGTAGGAAATGCCAACCCTGATTAATTTCTCTTTAGGCCTACAAGGAGATGGGGATTGTTATGTGCTTAAAAAATCAAAAGGCTGTCTTCCTTCATGGGAGATTTCTCTCCTCCCATAGTAAAGGGTGACTTTGGAGAGCCAGACACAGTACCTGCCTTTAAGTGAAATTCCGTAGTCATTGAGAAAGGTACCTGAAGATAGCCGAGACCTACCAGAAAATCCTCAGGAAGTGTTCTTAGCAATCTAATCCGACCTGTATAGGTTACAGTCCAAAGACACAACCAGGCCCTGATCTGCCTCCCCACACACACCCATGCATGTATTCTCCACTCTCAGCACCCAGGAGGTCCTCCCTTTTCAAATGCAAACACTCTTAGTTTTGCAGACACTGTTAGCTCTTGGGGGAAATTTGGAAACTTCTTCTCCAGGTAGAGGTTTTTACTGCCTGCTCAGGAATCTCCAATTCTACTTTGTTTTCAGAGTTGGAAAAGAATCTCCTGTTCCACAAAGGACTGACAGTTGTAAGATGCCTGAATCTATCTGAACAATGTCTTCACCCTTCAGGCTCTCCAGAAAAAGCTATACAGTGGTTTAGACCTGTTTTCTATAAGTCAAGAATTGAGAATAAGAAGTTGGGGTGGCAGTTTCTCTCTAAACATTGAAAATAAGACCAGTTGGTAGGTTAACTGTTAAGCTGATTCAATATTATTGTTATTACCCCCCCTTGGGACAATGGGAGGGAAACTCTTTCTTTTCTATATATGTTACCCACTCCAACCCCATAGTCCATAGAATTTTTTTTTCTCTTTCTAAATGCTTACTGCTGTCACTGCAGCAGGAATATATGGGTATTAGTTTGAAAATTGGAAATGTGGTCTTCATGCTGGTCCCAAGCAGAAAGTCTACTAGCATCTTAGACCTAAGTTGTGTTAACTTCCTGGCCCTAATAAAGCTTGGGAACACTGACAGAACAGTAGAAAATAGCTCACCCAAGTCTCTGGGCAGAAGAAGCTCGGAAAGCCATCATCAAAAGATTTTCTTTTAAAATTTCCCCTTAATCTTAGAAACATAAGCTTATAGGCTTAGGTTGCACATAGGCAGGTATAGACTGTATAGGATTTACAGGTAGATCACATTTCGCCTGATCTGAAACCCCATTTGCTATAGTACTGCAATTAAGACTAAAAGAAAGGGAAGTTACACTTGTGGTTGCCACACACTGTATTATGTTTACACTGCAGATCTGCAGTCTTCAGTGAATTTGCTTGCCGCAAGGAAATTCTGGCACATGTTGTGTATGAAACAATTTACACTTAATTAAAAAAATTGAATTTCCTGATTTCTATGTATTTTAGTTTGAGACTCATTTTGCATTGAATTTTTCTATGTTGTTTTCATAAAATGAAATAAAAAAACAAAACAAAACCAATTGATTTTATGTGGGAGAAATAAATGTGTGATGTTTGCTCCTTGCTTTATTCAGGAAGATGAGGCTTTTATTACTATAGGTGGGACATTTCCCACTCTTTCTTCCTGTGCCCAAGGGTCCTGTCTAACCCACAGACCTCTGCCAGGAATGTTGCTGTCTATATCAGAGTAGAAGATGCTGCAGAGCTTACCTTTGGGTCTCATGTTGGCTGGGGTTCTGAGCCATAGAACTGCAAGGCATCCAAGTTTTTGCTAAACCCCAGATTGGAGTCATTTGCAACACATAGTCCTTTGCTGCTTCAGAACCACAGACTCTCTGTACATGCGTATCCATAGCAGAGATGGAAGTCTGGGCAACTATTGGACAAGTATTGCAAAATTTAAAAACAAACGTACTATATTCAGGGTGAAAATTACCTGCAGTAACAATGCTGTCTCTTTCTCTGCACGGCTTCACTGCCACCAAGCAACCTCATCAGTTCGGCTTATTTCACTGAAAATGTACTTAATTCCAGAAAAACTACTAGATATCTATATGTAACTATTATTTGTTAGCCAATTTTATGACAACAACCTTCCCACCTTAAAATATTGACCCTGAACTCTAATTCAGATATTTGAAAACATATAATAAAGTATGAATTTGTATATAATCTCTCATGAGTGTAATATGCATAGTATTTGGTTTTTTAGATACCCCTTAACAAGTCAGGGTGGAAAGGCAGTGGGGTGTTTTGAAAAGAAATTCAGATTTTAAAAATAAGCTTAAGGAAATGCCTGTTTTGATTAAGGAAAATAAATTGATCATTAAGACAAAGTGAACTGTTAAAATTTAGTGTCAGTGAACAATCTTTATGTTAAATTACTGATAAAATGGCACCTGGATCTTAAAAATGCCAAGGTGTTTAAAGCTACCAGAAAATGAAAATTTTGGAGGAATTGCAGTTTTTTTGTTCTCCCTTACTCTGAATACCATGCTAGTAGTACTTTCAGTCACTCTTGGCTTTCATTAGGAATTTTCATCTTGTTCCAGAAAAGCAACTTGTATAGTTAATAGCCTCAGTCTAAAGAACGTTATTTCTAGGCAGAAATCTACAATTAGTCTTGTCTGTGAACACTTGTTAAGGGATGTGTTTTAATTTTAGGTCAGAACAACTGGGTTAAGATGTGGAGAAGACACTGAGTTTTCCCTGTGGGTGATGGGGGAGGAGAAAGGAAGCTAAATTAGTTTTACTGTGCAGCCAAAGGACTACTCCAGGCAGCAGTGTGGTAGGGAAATTTGGATTTCTAAGCAGTGCTCTTCTGCCAGTCCGTTTTCTTTTTTTATTTCTTCCTTTCCTTCCTTTCTTTTTCAAAAGATTTTATTTATTTTATTTGGCAGAGAGAGAGAGATCACAAGCAGGCAGAGAGGGGGAAGCAGGCTCCCTGCTGAGCAGAGAACCCGATGCGTTGCTTGATCGCAGGACGCCAAGATCATGACCCGAGCCAAAGGCAGAGGCTTTAACCCACTGAGCCACCCAGGCGCCCCTCTGCCAGTCCATTTCGTAACACTCTTGGAGCCATTCCCCTTTGGAGCAGGTTGCAGGTGGTCGATAGGAGACCTCCGTCTCTCCCACCTCCTCTCTGTCGCCTTTTGCCCAGACTTAAGGTACTTTTTTCTGGATTCCCCTCCCCCATCCCAACACAAACGTCGAAGGAGCAGACAGCTGTTTGAAGAAGAGTGCTGGTCTCCCTAGAGCGGGGTCGATCCCATCCCCCCTCTGGGCGGTCAGGATCCGAGTTTAGGCTCCTTCCACTCTGCGCCGCTGGACGAAGGAAGGGGCAAGTCAGCGGGCTGTTCTGGGCCACGGCCTCCGGGGCACGTGACCCGCGGGCAACGACGGGAACCGTCCGTGGCGGACGCCAGGCACGACTCCGTTCCCGTTAGTCCGACGCCTTCCGACACATCTGTCCCCGAGCCCGGAGCGCAACGGCCCAGAGACCCTGGACCCAGGTCAAGTCCGACCTCTGGCAGGAGGTGTCAACCTGAGCACGCGCGCGCCCTGCCCTGGCAGAGCTGGGGGTCGCCTTTTACGTTGGAGAGGCTGGTTTGAGGGCACCGGCGGATCACTAGTTACTACTCGCCTTGGGTTAATCCCAACGCAGACGGGCGGGAAAAGGGAGAAATAGGGACTGTGCCCTTACTGCCCGCCCTCACCCCTTTGTGTCCCAGCACACCGCCTTGAGAGTGCGGTCGCGGCTCCCCACCGCGGGGCCAGAGACCCTCGGGTTTCACTGTCCTTGGCTTCAGGCGGAGGCTGAGGTTGTGGGGGTTGGCCTGACTCCGGCCAGGAGAGGCCCTGCGATAGGGAATGGGAACGGGAACCTCTGCAGCGTCCAGTGGCCTCTCCGTCACACACTTATTTCCAGACATTTCTGACGAAACGCCCTTGGGGAAAGAGACGCTTTTCGTCTCGAGTTCCTGGGATATACTGGCCCAAGTGTTGGGGATGTTGCGCCTCACCTGTGCCTAGGCCGCTCGCCTTCGCTCTCAGGTCTCTAGGGGCCGGGCCTGGGTGCAGTGGCTGCGTCCTCTCTGGGTCCGCCCCTTCATCTTCCCCTCCCACCCTCTCTGGGCTGAGTTGGAAGGTGTGTGAGCCCCTATTGGGGCGCCCTTTCAGAGGGGGCCAAGCCCCAGCACTGCCCTGGGGCTTCTGCGGCAGAGAGCTGCGAGTTGGGGCCTTCGCGCCTCTCAGCGCCGGCT
>CM053606.1:66106285-66126285 GCA_028646535.1 Procyon lotor | reverse complement strand
GATAGAAATAATAGCCTTTTTATACCTGGATTCAAATATCTTCTCTACTAATCATGCAACTTTCATACATTTCAAAGAGATGATTTGGATTGCATGAAAACAGGAGGCTGGAGCTTCCTGCATGCCCCTATGTTTGTGTTCGTACAGAATATTTATGTAATATTCCAACTTGGCTATAATCTATAATTCCTGGCTATTATTTCAGTTGCAACTATAATTTTTAGATTAATGGTTATAATTTTGGTAGGGAATACATGAAAAGTTATATGTTCATGCTTGAAAGAAGGATCATTAAATATTCATTATTACCACTCAAATTACTTGTCGTGCTCTATAAAACAGTTACCCGTTATCATTTCACTAGTTTAGATTCAGCAGTAAGTGAACAATATATGGCTCATATCAGTAGGGGAATTTTTGTTGAGAACAGAGGGAGAAATGATTTTTAAAACCCATTTGACATATTTATGTTGACAAATTATTTAAAAGAATTACTGCTTTGTCAATAAACATGTTTGTTTGTTGGAATAGGATTGTGACTGGATTTACTTCTAGCTGTTTAATTACTCTGTGATTGTGAAAAACAGTGCTTCTTCAAATGGTTATGAGGGGAAAAAATGAAAATACAGAGGTTGGGATATTTTAGTGTTTTGCAGTTGCCTAAACTTGCCATTAAAAAATACTTTTCATTTTCATAAGCAGGCATTGAAATCTTGCTTTTTCAGCAAAGCTAGCTTGTATAATTTGTTAGTTTTCTCCATCTGATAACAAATCTATCCTTAAGAAAAAAAAGCAAAAAGTAAAACAAGAGATGGATTTTTATAAATGTTGTGGGTGAGCATATGTGGAGATGTCTCCTTAACCTGTTTTGGAAACATGTGAAGTGAAGATAAATATAAATATATTTTAGTGTAAAAACATTTTGCTTTTCTCTTCCACATACCTTGATAATGCCTTTCAGTTCTGTGAAGACATTAGGGACAGCCATATGGTTTTTTTCTTTTTTTTTGATCACATATATGAATCATTTCATACTCCTCAGTAATTTAAATTGGTTCTTTTTCCATAGAAAACTCCCCATAAATTTGATTCTGATCTCATCTAACTTTAGAGCTTTCTATCTTAAAAGAGCCAAATTGTAGCTGATGAACACATTTTGCATTTTTCTACATTGCATCTGGGCTCTTCAGAATCATGGTTTATTTTATTTTATTTTTTCTGCACAGAGGAGAGGAAAAAATATATAGGTCCATGAATCAATCTAGATAATGGGGAAGGCTGAATATAATAAATAATACAGTAACAACCCTAAACTAATGAGCTGTTGCTAAGGTACATTTCATAGGCTCATCCTCTATATAAAAAGTCACTAATAACCCCTTGGTGTAATCAGATGATAAAGCTTTGCCATAAGGCAACACCTGTGCAATTAGAACTGCAGATTCTTTTGCACATTTCATTAATTTCAGGATTTTGTAAAGGCACAATGACTACGCTAATAATCTAGTCTACTTGACTCCATGTCTACTGGAAACAAAGTGTCTAATTAGATAAAGGTAATTAATTAGAGATAAATGGAGCTAATCAGGCTCAGTTAACACTAATTCTCTGAATTAAGACATTTTGGGACACCTACTATCCCGCTGACTTTGATATTTTGCATTAAGAATAGGTTCTAGAGGAGTCAGAAAATACTGGCATTTGAGAATTGAGCAGTCGTTTGATGGCATATTTAGGCATCAGAAGTGAAAGGAGAGTTTTCTTTCATATTGTGCTATTTCACCACCTTTCTATTGCAGCTTAAAGAATTCACTTTGTAGTTATTCCAATCTTTGCTAGTCTCCATATAAATTTTAATAGCTTTTGCTATCATTTTTATTATCTCTCTCGCCCACCAATGGAAAAAAATCACAAGTTGTTCTCTCTTAAATAAAGAATTAACATGTTACATTAAAGAAATGTCAGGACTCATCAGCCTATATCCTAAAATTCTGATCCTTTAAGGATAACAAACACCTATAATTCTGATTATTTAATTCTGATTCTTTAAAGAGAACAAACCTCTGCTTTGCAGTGGTGGACTGAAAATTTAGTGGTATGGGGGAAAGATCATTGGCTTTGAAGTCAAAAGACCTGAATTCAAATTTCTGCTCTCTCTTACTAAAGGAGTGATGTTAGGAAAAATGCTTAATTTCTCTGAGTTCCTTTGGTTATAAAATGGAAATGATAGTGATGCTAACTTTATGGGGTTGTCATTAACATTGAGCAAGGTAACTATGTAAAGGCTGGTTATTATTAACCGTTTGTGATTGGGATTGAACACATAACCTCGCACCATATCTTGGTTGACTACAAGATTAAGTATCAAAAATGTTCTATTTTTTTGGGGCACCTGGGTGGCTCAGTGGGTTAAAGCCTCTGCCTTTGGCTCAAGTCATGATCTCAGGGTCCTGGGATCGAGGCCCGCATTGGGCTCTCTGCTCAGCAGGGAGCCTGCTTCCCCCTCTCTCTCTGCCTGCCCCACTGCCTACTTGTGATCTCTCTCTCTCTATCAAATAAATAAATAAAAATCTTAAAAAAAAAAGTTCCATTTTTATCTCAAAAATGTTCCATTTTTCTCTTAACATTTTTATATATGTAGCAAGGAAGAGTTCAAGAATTTTCTCCCAAATAGTCAAATCAGAAAAAAAAAATTCCTGCAAATTCTTTACTTGGAGAATCTGAATTTATCTGCTTTTGTTTTCTATACTGATATAATTAGCCCTCTTGGCAAGTTGTTCCACAGCCCACAGGGAATGGACAGTTTGCCCTGGAATTGAACTCTGGGATGTAGCTTAATATGAAGTGGACATTGAAATCTTTCTTTTATAACTTCTCTGGGATATTCCCCTTCCTCTTTCTGTTTTCTGTCCTAATTTATCTGGACTACTCCTACATTATCTAATGATCTCTTAACTAATATCCCTGCTTTTGTTTCTTTTCTCCTATAATTTAGTGCCCTGTAATTCAGTGTTATCACTTTAATCCTCCTCACAGAACACATTTCTCATTCTCTGTCTTGTCAAGATCGTAAGAAGATTCTTTGTTAAACTAAGACTCTACCAAATAGGCAGTCAAAGCATCTGTGTCTGGCTCGTATTATTTATCCAGCTTATCTCCTGCCCTTCTCTGCCAATGGAGCTTTTTATTCCAGGCAGGCCAGCCTTACTGTTCTTCACCACACCCATGTCTCTTTTTATGCTCTTGTTTCCCCCACCTGACAACCTCTCTCCTCTTCTTTCAAGACTTGTTTTAAATCCTGCATTTCCCCTGAGGTCTGCCTTGACAACTCTGGCCTACCAAGAGCTTTCTCATCTTTGAAGGCCCACTGCAGTTCTCAGTGGCACCATGCTGACGAGATGCCTAAGGTCAAGAACCATATCCTATTCTTGTATGCAAGGCGAAACTTGTTCACCATCCTCTTCCCCTAGATCTCAGCCTTTACACAGTGTGGCCATCCAGAGCACACAGAACTAAATGATACATGTCTGTAACTAATTTGTGAGGTGTGGTTGGCCTGGTCCTTGGTAGTTAGGTCTAATGACTTTTGTAGTAATCCTGGGCCTCTTTGCCCACTGGGGCTGGATTCGACCCTGGATTGTGTTTGGAGACAAAATTACCTTGATGAGAGGCCTGTTTTATGTTCCTGAGGCTTTGTTTGTGGCTTATGGGTTATTAAGCTTTTATGACATGCAGTGAGGGAATGCCAGGAAGTGACCATTAGTATTTCATGACAAAAGTTTAGCAGCAAACATTTCAGAAAGGGCTGAGCAACAGTGGGCTGAATTTGCATTCATTAGAGATCTTTAGTGGATTTTTTTGGTGAATGCTCTGTATAGGAGGTTTTCCATGGAGAGTCCATGCCAGAGAAATTGAAACTTGTATGCATTAGATATCCAGGGTGACTGACTGTGGTTGTTGTAAAAATGTCCACAGTTCCTTCCTTTTATATATGTTTCCTTCCTTATTTCTATACACTTTGATAGCATCCTCCCAACACTGACTCTGAGTTTGTCTGTGTGATTTCCTTTGCCATTGACACAGTAGCAAACAAATGACAGACAGATTTAAAAATTATTTGTGTATCAAAGCTTGCTCTCTGGCTGTTCTTGGAACTCTGAGCAGCCCCATGAATGAGCCCAGGCTAGCTTCCTGGATTATGACAGACATGTGGTCTAGTATCCTTCTTTCCCCAGGCAACAGTCAGCTAACCCCAAAAGTCAAGTGGCCTAGCTGACTAGCCCCTAATCACAGACGCTCACATGAGTCCAGGTGAGACCAAAAGAACAATACATAGAATTGAACTAAATAGTTACTGAATGAAACATTAAGTTTTGGGGTTATTCATTATCTGGTAGTAGATTACTGATACACTGGCGTAGGCTATCTGTTTCACTGCTTAAACTTAGAAGAAATCCAGAGGATATCAAATGTTTAGTCTCTAATCTTGGAAGATACATAAATAGGAAAGTGGTGGTACCTTCAAGAGAAATAGGGAAACAAAGAAGCCTTCTCAGTCTTGGAAAATAAGAAAACAAGTTCAGTTTTTGTTATTTGGGTTCATACAGATCAAAGTTTGAGTCAGATCTTCTAGACAGATGATAGGCCAGATTTAAAGATCTATATACAAGGGATAGCTGAAGTTGTGGGATAGGATGAGAATGGAGAGAAGAAAAGACTGGTGACAAAACTTGGTAGGATTCCCTCTTTTAGTGGCCTGTTAGAAAAGAGACAAATCAGAAAAGGAGGGACAGGGAGCAAGAGACACGGAATCATATAGTACAGGTTTAGGCTGGGGAAAATTGCAAGAAGAACTGAGTGGTCAGCAAAGCTGATTGCTAGAAAGCGCAAGCATAGGGGGCGCCTGGGTGGCTCAGTGGGTTAAAACCTCTGCCTTCAGCTCAGGTCATGAACTCAGAGTCCTGGGATCGAACCCCACAGGGCTCTCTGCTCAGCGGGACCCTGCTTCCCCCTCTCTCTCTGCCTGCCTCTCTGCCTACTTGTGATCTCTTTCTCTCTCTCTCTGTCAAATAAATAAATAAAATCTTTTTTTTTTTTTAAAAAGGGCAAGCATGACAGTAATAATGACTAATAATTGAAATGCAATTTGTAGTTTATGAAGCCCATTTACATACAACTCATTTCAATGTAGCATCGTAGATAGTGTCAAGATCATTATTAGGCCCATTTTGTAAATGACAGTGTAGGCACAGGGTCAGTAAGTGCTTTATAAATATTACTGGTAAGATGACAAGTTCCAAATGTCTTAAAATGGATTCTACTGAAAAAAAATGGATTCAGTTTTTACTTACAGGAGATCTCTAGAACTGTAGTTGAATCTGGTGAGAGGAAAGTCATTAGTCTTCAAAGAAGCAGTTTCAGAAGAGTTGGGGGTAGAGAGGATAGTAGTTGGGTAGAGGCAAGACTGCATGGAAATAATACAAAGAATATGGGAGATAAGGAACAGAACACTGTTGAGTGACAGGAGAACAACATGATAAGACCTTGAGGGGACACCAGGTTTGAAATGAAGGTAAGAGTGACCAAAGCAAGTCTATAGATAGGAGAGAGAGGGAGAAGTAGAACATGAAAGGAAGAGAGAAAATAAACAAAAGGGGAAATACAAGGAGAAAAAAAAAACGAAAAAAAAAAAAAACCAAGAAAAAAATATCAAAAAGCAATTCCTGAAGGTATAGATGCCAGTATCTGGAGCACAGGTGAGGAAAGGGCTTAGACTTGAGAGGGACAGAGGCTGGTGGGATAGGAAAAGGAGGGAAATGAAAGCAAGAGATTTTGAGTTAGAGAAGAAGGAAAGTAAATCAGTTCATACAAGAATCTTTAAATCCTGTGCTCATTTTCACTCCAAGAAGAGCAGTTTGCCATCTCAGGAAACACCTGGCATGGATCTACCTTTATAATGAGACAGTTGAAAGATTTCTGGACCTGCCTTCATTAAGCATACTGTCCTTCTTGGGCAGAGAGATTTAATTTTGTGATGGAAAAAAAGATTCTTGGGGTAAAGACCCTGCATGACTCATGTGTGTATGTGTGTACGTGTGTGTGTGTGTGTGCGTGCTCACGCACGCACATGCATACACACATGCACACACACTCTGGGCAAGAGATTGGAAGTCTGGGACCTGGGAAATTGGCTCTAGGGAGTGAGGGGCACCAAAACCAAATTGCCTTGCCTGAAACCCAGGGTTGTGCTGAGAGGTAGAACAGATGTCCTTTTAGAGGGAAGAGATCCTAATTAAAAAGTACCTTTTTACCTAGTTCTGGAAATCTACCACCAGGACTTCCTTCCAGTGTCTCAAGGCTTCTGCTTACTGCTTCAAGACAATAATTCTGGGAGGAGAAATCCACTACACCTCAAGGTTTATTAGATTTTTCCTGAGAGCAAGTTTTGTTAGGTGATGAGGATGAGGACTGATGAGGAAGAACTTGCCTCTAGATGCAAACAGAATACAGAAAGAAAACAGAAATCACCAAGTCTTCTACATTCCTCATATCCTACTATTCATGCCAGAAGTTCTGTGCGTGCGCCTCAGTTTCTCTCACCTTAATCCCCACCACCAGCATAATCAGCTGCTTTGTCAAGCTGCCTGATAGATCACTGGTGCTCAATAAATGTGGATGAATGAATGAATAACTCCCAACTGGCCTCTGCCTCCAAGTTTGATGCCCTGCAAACCATTCATCAACATGCTGCTTTCCTAATGATCCTTCTAAAGCCCAGTTTGATCTATTTAAAGTCCTTCATGGCACCTCATTACAGGATCAAATCAAAACTACTTAGCTTGGAATACATGGCCCTTCATGATCCAACTCCTCCAGCCCCTTCCTGATCTGGCTTCTCGAAGAGATCCTGTGTGTGCAGAAACACATTGACAAACACCTCCAGACTCGATGAACCATATTGTACTACGTTCAGGTCCATGATTACCTGAGATAGTTTACACTGTACTTTGCCTGAGTTGTTTCTTCCTGGAACACTCTACCCCATGCTATGAGGTAAGCATCTACCTCTATTTTCAGTTTAAATAATTCCTCCTCAGTGACACCTTCATGAGTTCCTAAATTGAGGTACCAATCTCTTTTACTTGCGCTCCTTGTATCTAGGTCTGTTATAGCACCTGTCACAAGTGAACAGCATTTATTTGTGGACATGAGTATCTCCCCACCAGATGATCATGTCCCTGGAAAGCAGGACCATTCACATCTTATTTGTCATTATATCTTCAAACCAGGCATCTATTTTACTCTTAAACATTTAATTGAGAATTTAGGTTGAGACTGCTTAAGGCCAAGTTCCCTTCCTTCTCCCTTTTCCAGTAATTGTCCTGGTATAGCATTATCTCAGGTACTTTCTTTGTAAAGCAAGGGTATAATTATGGATCTTTTTTTAGATTGCCTACTAACCATCTAGCCCAGATTGAAAGCCCGCAGAGGGCCATTTGGTTCCACTTTCTGACTCTAGAAGTGCCCTTAACCCCTATATCTCATGCCTGGAAGAGTGCATCAGGCACCTTCATCCTCCCCTACTACAGGGATTGTTGGGCAGGAGGTGGCCTTTGGAACACTCTCCAGAGTATGTTCTGACATTTATCGACATCTGGCTTTAGAGGAACAGGCAAATAAATCCACTGGAAAGATGCGCAGTAGCCGTGAAGATCCCCACTCACATTACTTCTGCTTTCCCTTGTCTTGGAGGCTTCTCTTCGCTATTTGCCTGACACGTTTCCAGGTGGGCTTCCTTGTGATGTAAATTTGTTCTATTATCTGGTCCACAATCCAATGAGTTTAGAGACACAACCATTTTCTAAAACTACCCAGCAAGGTGTCCCCAGAATAGAACCTCTATCCTTAGAGACAACAGTAAGGTTTTCATTCTCCTCTAGGTTTCTGAGAAGCCAGTAGGCTAGCTTTGGTGTGACCTACATATTCTAGTACCTTTTTAGGAAGGAGCGCTCACTCTCCATGTTATTCGTAGACAGAGTCAGCTTTTCAAATGGGAAATTGAAGCAAAACACATAGTGGGGGTGGGGAAAGTAGATGAATATAGGCAACCAGTGCCTTCAGCCTTCAAGATCATGTTTTGAATTCTCTTCCACCAGATAGCTTAATCCTTCTTATATCTGAGAGTGAAGTTACCGAAGGGGCAGATTCATGGCTACCTAATCAAACTGTGTGATAGGAGCCCAAGTCACTGCTTCCTGGATGATTTCTATAGGACCCAGTTGTTTCATCCTGCTCTAGTACAGACCTGTGCTTCAATGAACAGCAAGTGCCTTTCCCATTGGTGTGGACTGACATTATCAAGAGCCAAGTTTTAAAGGCCAGAAAATGCCTGAATCTTGAAAGCTGCTGAGGCAACTGAGTCAAGGCTCCAAACACTGGATTAGGAATCAAGTGACCTTTTTTGATTTTAATTTTTTTGTCACGTACTATTATTAAAAAGGACTTATGATTCAGTTAGCTCCTTTTATTCAGTGAGTGTTCCTGTGGAGCTATTAGTTATTTAACAAACCACAATCTGGCAGAAACAAAGAACTTACTTGAAATATATCTTCATAGGAAAAATATATTCTCTTTCTAACACACAGGAAGAGTTTTCATAAGTATTCTTATAAGCCAGCTGAGCAAGGGAAAGCATTGTTGTGAGAGAAATTTAACTGCATTGCAGTTGCCAAATATTTAATACTTTAAAGAGGAAGTTCTAAAATTTAATAGTTGATTTTATTATTACTCTTTGGATATAATTAACTAGGGATGCACTTTAAACTGCTTTATTCTGGCTATTGAAATGGATTTTATAGTTTACACTGGGGAAAAAAATTCTGTCAGACCACGGGCCTCTCCCTTGGTGCACATTATTAGAGTCTTTTTAGAGACAAGCAAGCAATTTTGCTGTCATTGGTCTTGTTCAAATAGAGTATGTTTATCTATGCAATACTCTTGGGAAAGGGTGTCAGAAAAGGATCACCAGTTAGCAGCTGACATAGCTCCTGTGCACACGTCGAAAAAGCTCCTCAAATAGTAAATGAACACATATATTTCATTTTTTATGTGGCTGATAAAATGTTATATCATTAAGTCAAAAGAACATATTTGTTCCATCCAACTTGAGTTTAGAACTAGCTCTCACTTCTAATACAAATGAGGGCCCTGCGGCTCCACAGAGCATGCTCTGCAGAAACCGAACAGCCGTTTAGGACTTGAGGGAAAGCAGGTCTTTACACACTGAATACCAACTCTTTAATCGTCTGTTGGCATATTCCTGATCTGTTCCCAGATACTGAAATGCCAAGTGGGCTTTGGAGAAATCTAAGTCTTTCTGAATGTTTAGTTTAACTTGAGTATTGTTTTATTTCAAATACTGAAGTCTCATCTCTTTGCTCTATCAAATCAAAGCAGCCATTCACTCATTTACTCCATAAATAAATATTGAGCAAAAAACAACAAATAGGCAGCAATTACTAATCTGGGCTCTTACAAAAAAGTGTACAAAATAAATAAGGCACTTGCCTTCAAGGAACTTACAATCTGGTGAGTATGATAAATGAACAAGCAGAAAATCTAACCACAAATCAGAAATGCTATGAAGAGGGGGGCCTGGCTGGCTTATTTAGTAGAGCGTGCAACTCTTAATCTCACGGTTGTGAGCTCCAGCTCCATGTTGGGTGTAGAGATTACTTAAGGAAATTAAAAAGAAAGGAAGGAAGGTAGGAATGCTATGAAGAAAGAAAATTAGTGCCGGAAGTGAGAGAGAATTGAGGCCTTGGTTTTCTCCTGTGTCAAATGTAAATAGTGAGACCTACTTTATAGAGTTGGGGATTAAATGAAACAGAACAATGTAGCTACATTCCTTAATGCAGTGCTCAGCATGAAGTCAGAGATCAATCATATAGTTAAATACATGGATCCAGATAGGATGCATGGTGTATTTGGTTGGTGACATTAATTCCAATAATGCATTTTGAAGCAATGTCACAGAGAGCAAGGAGTAGTCATTCTTTTTTTTTTTTTTTTTAAGATTTTATTTTGAGGTAATCTCTCCACCCAATGTGGAGCTTGAACTCACAATGCCAAGATCAAGAGTTGCATGCTCCACTGATAGCCAGCCAGGCGCCCCAGGGATTTTGCCATTTCTTGCCATTTATTTGTGATCAAAAAAGCATGACAGTTTACTAATCAGTTTCCCTTAAAGTATTCGTCTGATATTTTGCTTACAGAACTCTCCCAGCTCCTTTGAATGGCAGTTTTCCTTGGGGCCTTTTCAAGGAATCTCTCACAGGAAACTCACCTTCTCACTCCAGTTTTACCGAAAGCTTGGATTCTTCTATAAAGCATCTGACTGCTAGGGTTCTTTTTCACTTCTTGAGTTCTAGAGAAATCCTTGCCTAGAGAAATCCTTGATTTGGGATATCCTACTTACCAAAGATCTGTGAACTACTTGCTGTGTGCCCAAATTTAATTTAATCCTTAAACAGTCTTGTGAGGTGGATATTGTCACTTGCATTTTTTAGACACAAAGACACAGAAGCTCAAGGAAGTTAAATAGCTTGCCCAGGGTTATGAAGCTAAAAGTGATATAGAATTTATACTTATCTTGATTATTTTATTAATCCATGTATTGAGTACCTGCTATGTTCCAGGCCTATCCTGGGGCAGGTGGTGATGATATACCATTAAAGGAGAAGCAGACAGTTAAGTAATCAGAAGTGTGAGGAGGATGCTGTGAAGGAGAGACACAAAGGAGAGTGGGAAGATGTATCAGGGAACCTACAGTTGGAGGCTTCTGTGAAGAATACCGTTGAGATCTAAAGGGTGAGATAGGTAAAAGAGTGTTTGGGATGTGTGTGGTCATTGGCTGGGGAAGAAGCTGTCCTAGGCAGATGGAATAGCATGTACAAAAGACTTAAGGGAGAAAAGAACATGAGATGTCTTCAGGTAACTACAAAAAGGTAATTGTGCCTGGGTTTTAAAGAGCAAGGGGGATTGACATAAGGATGTTGAGGAAGGTTATAAGCCAAATCACATAGGACCTAGTTGGCTTTGTTAGGGATATGGGTTTTATCCTATTCTCAATAAGAAGTCATTAAAGGACTTTAAGCTGGGAAATGATTTAATCACTTTTGATTTTTTTTTTTTTAAAGATACTGCTGACTACTTGTGGAGAATGGAGTGGGAAGGGGGGACAACTAAGGAAGCAGGAATAGTAGACTTGTAATAGTCTAGATAGTAGGGGCGCCTGGGTGGCTCAGTTGTTAAACGTCTGCCTTCAGCTCAGGTCATGATCCCAGGGTCCTAGAATCGAGCCCCACATCAGGCTCTCTGCTCAGCAGGAAGCCTGCTCCTCCCACTCCCCCTACTTGTGTTCCTGCTCTTGCTGGCTCTCTCTCTCTCTGTCAAAGAAATAAAAAATCTTAAAAAAAAAAAAAAGACTAGGTAGTAAATAATGGTAGTTTGGATCACGGTGGTGGTGGAGGGAATGAAGAGAAGTGAATGGGTTCCAGAGATATTCAGGAGGCAAACCTCTTTTCTTTTTTTAAGCTTTGTTTATTTAAGTAATCTGTACACCCAACATGGGGCTTGAACTCACAGCCCAGGATCAAGAGTTGCATGCTCTTTCAACTGAGCCAGCCAGCCGCGCTTACAGGCAAACTCTTTGATCAGATCATTTGGAATGCTTTCAAATGCAATAGAATACTGAGTAATAGAAACTGACTTAAAGGGAATGTGTTGATTAATGTGACTGTAATATGTGGAGGTAGAGCTGGGGTTAGGTAAAGCTCGATGAAGTCTCTAGGGGACTGGTTTCTATTGGACTTTGTTTTACCTATTGCCATACATGTTTTATCAAAAGGGGACTACCGTCATGCTCCAGGGTGGCTGCCAGGGTCTCCAAGGCTGCATCCTTCTTTCTTTACATCCTGTTTGAAAAAGACAGTATTTTTGTTCTGGCATTCTCAGCAAAAGCCTTCAAGTCTCACTCTGATTAGACCACCTTAAGTCTCTTGCCTGTTTGTGAAGCAGTTATTGAGGCTAGGAAGGTAGAATGTTCTCACTGACTAAACCTAACCCATGACCTTTGAAACTGGAGCTGTGGGGTCAGCTTTCCTTCAAACCATGTGGTTCACCAGTGGAAATGGAGATTGTCGAGGAAGGAGAAGGGAGGAATATATGCTGGACTCAGCAACGGTCTCTGTTAATGGATTGGAAGTCAGGGCTTAGGGAGATGTGGGTCAAAGATTCACTCTTCTGGTGGTTTGCTCATTGAGGTGGGGAGCAGGAGAAGCAGGTGTATGGAAGAAGTTGATGAGTTCGGCTGTGTTTATAGGGACTGAGAGATATCCAAAGGAAGATGTCAGCTGGGCAATTGGATTTGCCAGCCTGCAGCTCAGAGGTGTTGGCTGAAGCTAGAATTTTGTGTATTGTTGACCTACCTGATCCCAAAACTTGTGCTTTTAATTGGAAGGCATATTTTACATTATTTTTAAGTCTCTTCAATTGTTACAGCAACTTTTAGTGGCCAGGGAATGTTTAATCACAAGATGATTATATATCTCACTTGTATATTATTTTAATATTTACAACTATTGCTTTCCTATTTTATAGATGGGAAAACTGAGGCATTGAAAGGTTACATCTAAGCTCATAGAGCTAATGAAGAGTAATACTGGGATTTGAACTAACTAAGAAAGTCTGATTCCAGAAACCTTATTCTTTTTTTTTTTTTTTTAAGATTTTTATTTATTTGAGAGAGAGGGAGAGAGCAGGAGCAAGGGGGAAGGGCAGAGGGAGAGAGAGAAGCAGATTCCCCATTGAGGAAGGAGCTGATGAACATAGGGGTTCCATCCCAGGACCCCAGGATCGTGACCTGAGCCAAAGGAAGTTGCTTAACTGACAGAGCCACCCAGGTGCCCCTTCAGAGACCTTATTCTTAATCTCTGTTCATACCATTCTGCTCTCAAAAGGAGAGGAATGGGTTCACCTGGATGACGTAGTCAGTTAAGCATCCTACTCTTGGTTTCCGCTCAGGTCGTGATCTCAGGTTTGTGAGATTGAGCCCCACACTGGGTTCCGCCCATGATGCAGAGTCTGCTTAAGTTTCTCTCTTCCCTCTGCCCCTCCCCCCATTTATTCTCTCTCAAATAAACAAATAAATATTTAAAAATAAAAAAGGAGGGGAATGGCTTAGATGGCCACTTAATCACTTTCTTACACAGAGCATAATGGTTGCTCTGATTAATTCTTGATTCCCTCTGGGATGCTGGTCTTTGGGTCTGAACTGCTTTTGAAGTAACACAGCCTTAGAGGTGAGCATTCTTGTTTGCAGTGATCATCTTGGACATCAGCATGGCAAGCAGGGAAAAGAGCTGTCATAGTCGGAGACATGAAACAGCTGAGCAAACCAAATGACACTAAAACCATAGGTTTCTCTTACCCCATTCTTGCAAAATCCTCATCTTTCTTAAGCTGATTTTGATAGTGTGGCAGAGCTGGGAAAAGCTGGTGAAGGTGTATAGTTCTATGACTTTTTCCTTAAGCAAAATAGAAATGATAGTCCTATCCTGTCATTTTTGTATTATCTGTGCCTTTTTGTTCCCATTAGTATGGATAATTAAGAGCTAAGGATAAACCAACACTCTCTTTTGTTAAAATACTTTTTGTCCCCCACTGAAGTATAATATCCATAGCTTTTTCTTCTCCTCAATGAATGATATAAACAAGCACGAGGACAAAAAGCCTACATCATGTATTAAATAGGCAAACCTCCAAACTACCCACATTATTTAGCAAGAGGATTTTTTCCCCCTGAATCAGATGTTGATTATAATGGTCAAAATAATCCTTGGCACTTTGTCTAAGCTTGCTCATTATCATTCAATATGTTCAACAGAATTATTAAATTTAAAATAATATGGTGCACCTGGTTGATATGACGATGAGAGATTTGGCTTCCTGTCTCTTCGTTAAGGATGAATTCAGCCCAAGGGTGTACTATGAACTTGGCAAATAGCATTATAATAGTGAGAGAATATTGCCTATTGGGTAGCAGGAGTCGATGATTAAATTTAAGTGTGTACTGTCCACATAAAACAAATAATGCTCTTTTTTTAAACTTTTACTGTGAACATTCATCACTGGTGCCGAAGATGCACAGTTGCTAATTATTGTGTTTTTAACTTGTAATATACTGTAAATTTTGTATAATACTACTGTGACCTTATACAGAATAGAAAAGATGACAGGAGGCCTATAATTATTGTATGGGGAAGAAATGCCTATAATTATCTACTATTTTTAGGACCAGCGTGCATGGCCTCTTAATTTACATAAGCTTTAGACATTCACACATTTTCTGTCTTTGCTTGTGGATGATAAATTTTGCTCAAATGAAATCAGAAGACATACTGTTAGATGAGGAGTTAGCCAACTGGGAGCTTGATTACAATGAACAACACAAGCTTTGGTGCCAGCTAAAAAGGGAGCATTTATTTGGATAGGATTTATTTAAGGCAAGATTCAAAACATTAAAAAAAAACCCCACCATATTACTATATTGGGGCCTGATAACGTGTGATTATTTTTTAGAGAATTGGTTAGATTATTTTGTGGAAAAGCATTAACCTAACAAAGAGAAAACCTCTAGGATATTTATCACATGGAGGGTGATTATGACAGCATGTTCTTATTAGAGATGAATATTTTGTGCTCATTAAGGTTACCCCCTTGAGTGCTCAAAGATGCAAAGTGCATTGCAGTGAAGTACTATAGTTCTATTGTCCTGTGAACACTTGCTGTTGGCTGGGGGGTTTTATTCCAAATTAAGGGGCCTCTCTAAAAGACCCAGCCCTGGCAGGGCCTGTGTCAGAGCCATTGGGCAAATCAAAAAGCCTGGGAGGTTTTCAATTCAAACACTGCAGGCATTTATCTACAAGAATCAAGAGTGATAGCAAGAAGCCTCTAGTCCTCTAATGTGGGATAGCAGGTGGGAAGGGCATGGATGGACTTGGTCCTCGAAGAGCCTGCAGGTGAACCCCACTTAAAGGAAATGCAATACACAAGATTCTAAATGGAAACTGTAGGCAAACTTAAACTCAGACTGAGGACAAATGTAGTGAAGAGCACTGGGTGTTATATACAAAAATAATGAATTGTTGAACACTGCATCAAAAACGAGTGATATAATATATGCTGGCTAATTGAACATAATAATAAAAATTAATTAATTAACTAATTTAAAATACACCTCAAACTCTCCACTTTATAAAAGGGTCACTATAAAAATAATTAAAAGTGACTTCCCCAGAAGTAGTACATTTTTCTGAAGCATATATAATTGTTTTTGTTTCATTTGCTTTTTAGAAAATATTATTTTTATTAGCTTACTGAAAATTACACATATGCAAATTATAATTTAAAAGGTTATATACAGGGGCGTCTGGGTGGCTCAGTGGGTTAAAGCCTCTGCCTTCGGCTCAGGTCATGATCTCAGGGTCCTGGCATTGAGCCCTGCATTGGGCTCTCTGCTCAGCAGGGAGCCTGCTTCCCCCTCCCTCTCTGCCTGCCTCTCTGCCTACTTGTGATCTCTCTCTGTCAAATAAATAAATAAAATCTTTTAAAAAATAAATAAAAATAAAAGGTCATATACCAAAAAAAGGTTACATACAATTATTAAAAGATATTTTAAGAAAAACATAACTTAACCCCACCCCTTCCCTCATATTTTTAAATCTAAGGCATGGCAGAAAAGTAAGTTAAAAGTTCTGGTTGGTTTGTTGGTTTAATCAGGGTTTTTAATGACCATGTGATGGATAATTCTAAATGACCAAGAGTTGACGGGATGTTTAGATATGTATCATGTCCAAGGGCTCAGGGCCCATACTCCTAGGCTAGTTAATCTATGGTTTTTGTAATATCTATCCTTAAAAAATAAGGATACTTTAAAAAAACCACAATACTATTGTTGCATCTAAAAAATCGAACAATTCCTTAAAAGCATCATCTATCAAGTCAGAGTTCAGATCTCATGTCTCTAGTTGTCTTACAGTTTTTTTCTGCATTTGATTTGTTACCTGTTTTTGCTTTTTACATTTCATTTGTTTGAATCAGAATCCAAAGAAGGCTCACCAATCACTCAGGCGATATATCTCTTGAATCTCTTAATCTATTGGCTTCTCAACCTACTCTTTTTTTTTTTTTGTCTTTTGTGATTTATTTATTATAGAAATCTGTTCATTTGTTTTGGAGAGTTTTCCACATACTGAAATTATTAATTGTATCCTTGTGGTATCACTTACCACATTCCCCTGTACCCAGTATTTCTTATTAGACACTAGTTAGATCTAGAAGCTCATTTAAATTCAGATTTGGGGGGCACCTGGGTGGCTCAGTCCTTAAGCATCTGCCTCTGGCTCAGGTCATGATCCGAGGGTCCTGGGATTGAGCCCTGTGTCAGGCTCTTGCTCAGCAGGAAGCCTGCTTCTCCTTCTCCCACTCCCACTCCCCCTGCTTGTGTTCCCTCTCTCGCTGTGTGTCTCTCTGTCAAATAAATAAATAAATAAATAAATAAATAAATAAATAAATAAATAATTTTTTTTTAAGATTTTATTTATTTATTGGAGAGACAGAGACAGAGAGAGCACAAGCAGGGGAAGCAGCAGGCAGAGGGAGAGGGAGAAGCAGGCTCCCCGCTGAGAAAGGAGCCCGATGTGGGACTCGATCCCAGGACCCCGGGATCATGACCTGAGCTGAAGGCAGCTGCTTAACCAACTGAGCCACCCAGGAGTCCCAATAAATAAAATTTTTTTAAAAAAATAAATAAATTCAGATTTGGATTTTTGACAAGACTGTGTCATGGGTATATTGTGTTCTTTTATCAGGAGGCCCACAATATCTATCTCTCTTTCTCTTTTTGTGATGTTAGCAACTATTGACTATCATAGCTTAAATCCATTATTTTACTAAGAATTGCAAAATGCTGATCATTCTATCATCTCATTCCCATGTTTAATCTAGATTACTTCTATAGTTTTATTAACTGTTTGGTTACCTAGGGTTTTATTGCTTTGCCCAAATTTCCATTCGTAGACTTCTCTTTCTTTTGGTAATACAACTTGGATTTTTTTAGATACTGAAATCTTCACAGGTTTTCAGCAAGTTGCTTGAATATAGAGATACTTAGTGAATAGGTGGTCCCTTCCACACATTCAGACATTCATGTATTTTCCTTGGAGATGATGCATCTCCGCCTTCAAACTTTACTTACTATTTCCACCTTTGAAGTGGTAGAGATTACTTCTCTGCTTTGTATTAGACTTGCTTTTATGCCTGCCTATCTCCCCTATTAACATAGATAACTAAGGTCTCTGATTCTTAATTTTTTTAATCCTCCACACTCAATACAATGCTTAACACATAGTAAGAGTTCAATAAATATATGTTCTCTGAAAGAGTAAGTGAATAGTGAAGGCTTGGGGAAAGCTATTGGGGGTAAACATCAGCAGTGTGGTTTGCTAGAAAGTGCAGTAGTCTAGGACTCAGTTGGACTTGAGCTCAAGTTAAAAGTCTACTTTTTGTTCTTGGTCAAAATGCTCCCAGTTTCTGCTCTATAAAATAGCACCCTCCCTGGCACTCTCACAAGGTTATTGTAGGATTAGCAATTCAGGACGAGGAGCTGGTTAAAAACAGGGACTTGGCAGCCACAGATCAATGTGACAGGTGCCCACTATTTACCCACTAGGAGACTATGAAGTCACCTCTAAAATGAGAACAACAATAACTACCTCCCCAGATTCTGGTAAGCATTAATGTATGTTAAGTAAAACTTCAGTAAAAGTTCTGTGTTATTTTTATGTGAAATAACTTTGGTAAATTAGAGACAGTATGCAGAACATTTAAAGTAGTGTTTTCCATGACTTGTATATTCTCAATCTTTGAAATCGTCTTCCTCAAAATGCTTTAAAAGTGATTAAAAGATGGAGTTGTTGGTTGAGTGTTCACCAACTGAAGCTTGTTACTGTCAGGAGGCCAGTCTAGTTAGACTTGCTTTCCCTGGTTCTGGCACTAGCTGAGGGCTGGCTAGGAGAAAAACCCTGGATGAAAGACATCCTGGCCTTGAGAACATTAACACCCGTTCTTAAGCCAGGAGGTAGGTGTTAATGTCTCTAGCTGGATTCCTAGTGGCAGAAATATTTAACACCTTCCTAGGATCCAGGAACCAAACACCCTCTTTTTAAACCTAACTTGGCAGATAAAAGGGAGAGAGAGCATTTCAGTTGAGCTGTTGAGAAAGTATAGAAAGCTCTATGCCACAAAGACAGACGCCAGTGATCAGAAGGTAAAGCCTAAATGGAGAAGCAGTCTTCTCTAATTGGATTGTCTGGAGAGGGACTCTGGTTGACTCTCCCCAACAAACCTCACCAGTGTGGGCCAGTTGAGATTTTAGGAAAGTAGTGGCTCTAGGACAGGGTAAGGATGTTTGACGTTCAGAACAGGTTGGAAATCCGCATCTGGATAGAGCCTGAAGTGTAGCACCATGACAAGCATGGTTGTTGGAGTGATTCTGCTTCCTAGAGGACCAGGAATTCCTTTCTGGGGGACAGGGTGTAAATGTGGGAAGTCAGTGGAACCAGTTCCTCAGGAGAAAGAATGGGAAGTAGAGTGCCTCAACCAAGTCGCCCTTTGGAAGGTGAACTAGCTTGGAGTCAACTTGGAGAATGCTATGGATGTCTTAGCTGCAAAGTTCATGGTGGAAGTCAGCCAACTCCAAGAACTAATAAAAAGTCCTTCTTTATTAGGGTTTGACTAACAGCAGTGGTGAATTTTGACTTAGGCTGAGTTTGAAATGTGCTTATTTCCTCTCCAAAGCTGAGGCCTATTTGCACAACAAGCAAAAAGACAAGGTAAACAACTTCTGTTTGGACTTTCCAAGGTCTGTTTCCCTGGGTGACATTGCAAGAACTCTATGACACCACCTCACCCTGGAGTGAACCCAAACACTGGGGATCCTTTCAACATCCAAAAAGGGTCACTTCTTTGAAATGTGATGACTCCCTAGAATGACTTTCTCATTTAAATTACATGGATATCAGAGGAGCCCAGGCCAGGAGGTGAAGCAGAGCAAACTCACACTCTTTGACTATAAAAGAAAATGCATATTTTTGATGAGCCTGCACCGGCTGCCTTCTCAGGCTTAGAATGATGTTTTCTTCCCCTTTTGCCTACGAGGAATGTTGTTAGTAGGCATAAACAAATGCCTTCATTATTTATTTATCCTAGTCGTGCTGCACTAAATCATTCTACATGGGAAATTTGCTATTTTGTTTAGCTGGCAACTGCTTAAGCTAATAGGCTATGAGAATCTTCTTTGGGGTTAGCACTTGGAATTATTCTAGTACAAATGAACACCCATTGGACTGAGAGTTGTTACAAAAACTAGAGGCATGAGATTGGGTTAAAAACTCTATCCCTCTGACCTCTGGCACCTTGTAGCCCAGGATATATTGTGAATTTAAGGATAATCACCTCTCTACTTGGGCTGTGCTCAGTTTTGTCACAGAGTCCTGAATGGAGGTCTCTCTTGAAAATCAGACTAAAAGGGAGTCTCTCCAAGTTTTCTTCAGTGTGATTATCCCTAATATAAAAGAAATGGTAAGCAATAGCAGATTTTTCAAATGAAAACTTGATTGTTAAATACTATATTTTGTGCCATGCTGAGCAGAGTCTTTGAGTACTTTGTCTCCACATTCTTTTCATGAAAAGTCTCAGAGACTGGGTAGAAATCCAGCTGGGTAGACATAGAGACATCTGCCCCCATACCAGCAACCCCTTGATTGTCTTGCTTCTGGCAATAAATCACCATTGTCCTAATTACCTAGGCCTGTGAACACTTATTCCTGAAAATTCATCCTTTCCTGTTCCTCTCAAATATCTCTAAGCATTTTCACTTC
>CM053606.1:66064363-66106185 GCA_028646535.1 Procyon lotor | reverse complement strand
TTTTTTTTTTTTTTTTTTTAAAGATTTTATTTATTTGACAGAGAGAAACACAGCGAGAGAGGGAACACAAGCAGAGGGAATGGTAGCGGGAGAAGCAGGCCTCCTGCCGAGCAGAGAGCCCGATGCGGGGCTCGATCCCAGGACCCTGGGATCATGACCTGGGCTGAAGGCAGACGCTTAACGACTGAGCCACCCAGGCGCCCCGGTAAGTACTCTTTTTATGCCAATTTTCAGGTGCCTTGCTTATGGTCAAATGGCAAAAAGGGGTAGGATTTGAATCCAAATGTGGTAGACTAATTGCATTTATGGCCCAAATTCTTCACTCCTTTCTGTATCCTTCCATGTGACTTTGTAATTCTCCTTTCAAGAGGGGGAGTCCATTTTCCTAACTCTTGAGGCTTAGCTCAGCCATGTGACTTGCTTTGGCCAATAGGATGATAATAAATGTCATATAAGCAAAAGCTTGCACATTTTTGTTTGCACTCTTGTCCTCTGTCATGGCCATGAGGAAAAACATGTCTATGTCAGCCTGCTAGAGGCTGAAAGACGCACTGATGAGATCCAGGTCACCCCAGTTACCCTAGCCTTGGTCATCTTAGATCAGATTATAGCTAAACCAAGACAGCAGAGCTGTCTAGCTGCCTAAGCTCCAAAATCCATTACACAATAACTTTTGATCAAATAAATCATCTTCTTGTTAAAAACCAGTGTACCAACCAGTTAGTCAACCTACCTATTTCTCTTCAATAACTACACTGCCTAAAAGATAAAATACAGACTTCTGAATTCCAGCATGTAAGAAGCTTGGAAGTCATCTGTCCAGACAACAAGTAAAAAGCTGAACAAGCAAACAATCAATAACTCTTCTTAGATATGACAAAGAAATGATGTTGTAGGGCAAACCACTGCCCCCAAAATCAAAAAGACAGACAAGCAGATACAGAGAATCACAATTTACCTGAGCAGAAACTCATAAGTAGAAACCTCTGTAGAAATACCAGTGCTGTAGTAGAAAACCTTGAACTATAATTGTCAAATTGCTAAAAGCTCAGTGTGGATAGGTCTGTGAGTTAAAAACTATAGTGAGGGGGACCTCATATTCTTTTGAGTTTTACCTCTTGGAACTCTACCAGGTTCTCAGAGAGAAGACTGGAGAAAAATAAAAATTCCCTTTGTGCTTTCGGTGGTAAGGGGGAGGGAGAGTGGCCTTATTGAAATACACTAGAGCATTCTATTCTTCTTGAAAAGACCTGCCTCAGACAACCTATTTTACTAGAGCCTAATCTATCGGGGTTTTCATAGAGTCTAACTAGCCTAGGGGAAGGGAAACACCCAACTCCCGCCCTCTCCAGTCATTATCTTTCCCACCTCAGATTGAGGAAAAAACTGAGCTGCATTTGTGACATTCACAGCCAAGGGGCATAGGCTCACTAAAAGACTGAGACCTAATCATAGGACTATAAAACACTTCTCCCACCCCCACACCTTACCACAACATTGTTAAAGGCCTATTTACTGCAGTTCCTCTTACTAAGTATATCATGTTTGGATTTCAATAAAGAATTATAAGGCATACCAAAAGGGGGAAAAAAACCCTTTTGGAGAAACACAGCAACCATTAGAATGAGACTGAGATATGCCTGCGGTGTTGGAATCATCAAACTGTGAATTTAAGACAAATATGATTAATATGCTGAGGGCTATAATGGAAAAAAGTAGACAACATGTAAGAACATACGCGTAATTTAAGCAAAGAGATACAGACTTGAGGAAAGAATGAAAAAAGAAATGCTAGAGATCAAAACCACTGTGACAAAAACGAGGGCTGTCTTTGATGGGCTTGTTAGTAGACTGAACATGGCTGAAGAAAGAATCTCTGAGCTTGAAGATATGTCAATAGAAATTTCCAAAATTGAAAAGCAAAGAAAAATAAGACTAAGTAAAGAAAGAGGATCAGATTATTCAAGAACTGTGGCAAAACTACAAAAGGCATAATGAGAATGCTAGAAGGAGAATACAGAGAATAGAAGGAGAAGAAATATTTCAAACAATAATGACTGAGAATGTCCTCAAATTAATGTTGGACATCAAAGTATAGATCTAGGAAGCTCAGGGAATATCAGTCAGGATAAATGGGTAAGAAAAACTACACTTAGGCATAGCATATTCAAATTGCAGAAAATCAAAGATAAAGAAAAAATCTTGAAAGAAAAAAATAATTAAAAAAAAGAAAAGAAACCAGAGGGGGATAAACTACCTATGGAGAAGTAAAAACAAGAATTATCTCTGACTTCTCCCCAAAAACTATGTAAGCAAGAACAGATTGGAAGGCTGAGAGAAAAAAGCCACTGGTCTAGAGTTTTGTGTCTATGAAATTATCCTTCAAAAGGGAAGAAGGAATAAAGACTTTCTCAGACAAATACTGAGGGAATTTGTTGCCAGTAGACCTATCTTGCTAGAAATGTTAAAAGAAGTTCTTCAGAGAGAAGGAATTTCACATAGGTAAAAAACGTAGACCTGCATAAAGAAAGGAAGAGTGTTAGAGAAGAAATGTGAGGATAAATAAAAACTTTTATTTTTCTTATTTTTAATTGATCTAACAAGTAATAGTTCAAAATAATAATAATAACAGTAATATATTCCATTATGTTTGCTTAGGGTGTGTGTATATATACTGTGTATAAGCAAAATGACTGACAGCAATGATACAAGAGACAAGAAAGAGGAATTAAGAATATATTGCATTAAAAATTACCTGCACTACCCAGGAAGCAGTAGAGTATTATTTGAAAATAGACCCAGCTTAGTTGTAAATATATATTACCAACTCCAGGCAACCACTAACAAAGTAAAAAATAAAAAAAAGTTTACATGATATATTAAGAAGAGAAAATGGAATCGTGAAATGTTCAATTAAAACCACAAAAGGCAAAAAAAAAAAAAAATCCTGAAAGACAAAAAATAGTAATAAGAAACAGGAGCAATGAATAGAAAACAGTAACAATATGGTAGATACTAATACAGCTATACCAATAATCAGTTTAAATATCATTGGTCTAAGTATATCTAGTAAAAGACAAAGATTGTCAGGGATAATCAAAACACAAGATCCAAATATATGCTGTCTACAAGAAATGCAATTTAAAGATTGATTGATTGATTGACTGATTGATTTGACACAGAGCACAAGTAGGGGAAGCAGTAGGCAGAGGGAGAGGGAGAAGCAGGCTCACTGCTGAGCGGGGAGCCCATAGCAAGGCTTGATCCCAGGACACTGGGATCATGACCTGAGCTGAAGCCTGCTGCTTAATGACTGAGCCACCCAGGCACCCTGAGAAATGCACTTTAAATATAAAGAACCTTAAAGTTTAAAAGTAAAGGAATGGAGAAAGACGTACCATGCTATCACTAATCAAAAAAGCTGTAGTAGCTATATTAATTTCAGGTAGAGAAAATCTCAGAGAAAGGAAAATTAGAGAAATTAGTTAAAAAGGGGCATTACAGGGGCGCCTGGGTGGCTCAGTGGGTTAAAGCCTCTGTCTTCAGCTCCAGGTCATGGTCTTAGGGTCCTGGGATCAAACCCCGCATCAGGCTCTCTGCTCAGCAGGGAGCCTACTTCCCTCTCTCTCTCTCTGCCTGCCTCTCTGCCTACTTGTGATCTCTCTCTCTCTCTCTGTCAAATAAATAAATAAAATATTTTTTTAAAAAAGGGGACATTACATAATGATAAAGGTGTCATACTTCAAGAAGACCTCACAGTCCTTAATGTGAATGCCTAACAATAGAGCAACAATAAATACGTGAGGCAATAACTGAGAAGACTGTAAGGAAAAAGAAATGAATCCACTATTATAATTGGAGACCTCACCATTCCTCTACTGGGAATGGACAGATCCAGGGGCGCCTGGGTGGCTCAGCAGATTAAGCATCCAACTCTAGATTTTGGCTTCCTTGGTCGCAGCAAAAGGCAAGGGAAACAAAAGCAAAAATGAACTTTGGGACTTCATCAAGATAAAAAGCTTTTGCACAGCAAAAGAAACAGTCAACAAAACCAAAAGACAACTGACAGAATGGGAGAAGATACTTGCAAAAGACATATCAAATAAAGGGTTAGTATCCAAAATCTATAAAAAAATTTATCAAACTGAACACCCAAAGAACAAATAATCCAATCAAGAAATGGGCAGAAAATATGAACTGACATTTCTCCAAAGAAGACATCCAAGTGGCCAACAGACAAATGAAAAAATGCTCAGCATCACTTAGCATCAGGGAAATACAAATCAAAACCACAGTGAGCTACCACCTCACACCAGTCAGAATGGCTAAAATTAACAAGTCAGGAAATGACACATGTTAGTAAGGATGTGGAGAAGGGGAAACCCTCCTACGCTGTTGGAGGGAATGCAACCTGGTGCAGCCACTCTGGAAAACAGTATGGAGGTTCTTCAAAAACTTGAAAATAGAGCTACCCTAAGACCCCCAAACATACAAATGTAATGATCCGAAGGGGCACCTGCACCACAGTGTTTATAGCAGCAACATCCACAATAGCCATACTATGGAAAGAGCCCAGATGTCCATTGACAGATGAATGGATAAAGAAGATGTGTGTGTGTGTGTGTGTGTGTGTGTGTGTGTGTGTGTGTGTGTGTGTGTGATGGAATATTATATAGCCATCAAAAATGAAGTCTTGCCATTTGCAATGACATGGATAGAACTAGAGTGTATTATGCTAAGTGAAATAAGTCATCAGAGAAAGATGATTATCATATGATCTCACTGATATGTGCATTTAAGAAACAAAACAAAGGATCATAGGGGAAGAGAGGAAAAAATAAAATTAGATGAAACCAGAGAAGGAGACAAACCATAAGAGACTCTTAATCATAGGGAAAAAAAGCTGAGGATTGCTGGAGGGGAGGACATGGAGAGATGGAGTAACTGGGTGATGGACATTAAGGAGAGCATGTGATGTAATGAGCACTGGGTATTATATAAGACTAATGAATCACAGGCCTGTACCTCTAAAACCAATAATAGAATATATATTAATTAATTGAATTTAAATTTAAAAAGTTTAAAAAAGTCCTCAGTGAGATGATAGCAAATTGAATCCAACAATGTGTAAAAATAATTATATACCAGGACCAAGTGGAATTTATTCCAGGTGTACAAGGCTGATTCAACAGTACAAGATCAATTAATATAGTCCTAATACATCAGTAGGCTAAAGAAGAAAAATTACTTTATCAGAGGAATAGATGCAGAGAATGCATGTGACAAAATTCAACATTCTTTTATGATAAAAAAAACTTTGAGAAAACTAGGAATAAAGGGGAATGTCCTCAACTGGATAAATAACACAAAAAACCTACAGCTAACATCATAATTAGTGGTGAGAAACTTGAAGGTTTTGTGTGAAGATCGGGAATAAGATTAGGATGTCCCTCCTCATCACTCATTTTCACCATGGTACTGGAAATCCTAGCTAATGAAATAAAACAAGAAAAGGAAATAAAAGATATATAGATTGGGAAAGAAGAAATAAAACCGTCTTTGTTCAAAGAAGATATTATTATCTATATAGAAATTACAAAATAGGGGCAACTGGGTGGCTCAGTTGGTTAAGTGTCAGACTCTTCATTTTGGCTCAGGTCATGATCTCAGGGTCCTGGGATGAAGTCCCACATCAGGCTTCTTGCTCAGTGAGGAGCCTGCTCTCCCTCTGCCTGCTGCTCCTTCTGCTTGTGCTTGCTCTCTCTCTCTCTCTCTCTGACAAATAAATAATTAAAAAAAAATTTTAAGTTAAAAAAATAAGTCTATCTAAAGGGAAAAATAAATCAACTAACTAAAACACACACACACACACACACACACACACACACACACACACACACAAAGTACAGGTCTTTAGCCTTAACAAAGTGACCCTGTACCTTTGAAACCTTCCTTTCTCAATTTTCCATCACAAACTTCTACTCTAACCAAAGCAGCCTATTCAAGGTTCCCCAAATAATTCTGTCCTTTCCCACTATTGTCCCAGCTCACAATGTCTTCTCCCCCTCCCTCAAGCACTGAGTCCTACACCTTCCTAATTTGTCTTCTCTAGAAGTGATGTCTCTAGCCTCTGAACTCCCATGTATCTGTGCCAATCATCTGGTTCTTAGCATTGGCTACCCTGTGACATTAGAAAGAGTATATGGTTTTTATATATGTGTATTAGCTCTCTACTATGCACATTATTTTAGAACAAGGACCTTGCCTTATGATTTGTAACATCTCCCTCAGACCTGCTTGTATTTAATTTAAGAATTAAATCAAAGCATCAAAACCTGCACTAAAATTTCAGAATGATAAGTAACCACAAAACTTGCACACTGGGAGATGCTTCTCATAGTCCCTTAGTGTCACAATGTCACTGGTGGAAGTCATACCAAAGCAGCATTCAGAGTCACCTTCTGATCTTCAAAGAGCTAGACTCCTGGGAAATATTATTCCTGCTCTGGTGGTGAAGGTCTCAGGCCCCTCAGTGTTAGGGAGTGACTTTAGTCTGGAAAACCTTTCCTACACTTAGCTTTGGAAAGAGTGAAAACGAACCCATTTCCAAGATAATGATTAGAGAGCCTTTTCCTAAGCAGGAAGCTCAGCTCTGTCATCTCTCTTATTCCCTCAGAGCACTTGTGCAGTGATTCTCAACTGGGTGTGACAGAGAATGTCTAAATTTGATGGTGGTGGTGGGAAAGGGTGTCGTGAAAGCTTCTCAGTCAGCTGCATATCCCCCTCCCCACTCAGCCCCAACCACACCCACACTGATTGAGAACCACCACTCTAATAGTTTGACGTTCTGTATATTCTAGCAGGGAAATCAGACTCTTTTTAGTGTGCCCTAATTATACAAACATTTCAGGTAAAATACTTCACCCTTACTCTAAATTATCTGAGCCAAGATCTCAGTTAGATCATTTTGTTATAACATTTCCAACCTTAAAGTATTTAACCTTAGAGTATTCCACAGCTCCACCTTGTTCTGTAGAGAAGTCTATGTGTCCATAAAAATACACATGTTTCTTTGTCCTTGTGAGTGTGAATAATTATATGGGATTTTGATAGCATGTGCACCATATGTATTGTGCATGCAGGTACATGCATGCATAACACAGTAATTGAATTGTTCTAAAACCACAAATATTTTGCAGGGCTACAGAAACACACACTAAATGTCTAAATCTACAAACTGCTGACAAACAGCACCTTTTCCTAACAAAAGAGAGCAGTTTAATAACAGTGTTAGAAAGCTGGCAATATGTTTGTTAAAATCTTTAATTAGGAACAGACTTCCCAGAGGCCTCTGAAGGCAAAAGGTGTAAATGGAGAAACTGTCCCAGCCTGCATGGTCCGTGGTGGCTCTGTTCCGAGCACAGATGGGCTGGTGAGGAAACTGTGAATGGACAAATGATAACAGACTCTTCTGTCATTCCAACATCAGCTCATTAGCAATCTGTCAGAGATTTAATATGGATACTGGTGAAAATCCAGAAATCACATGATCGTTCCACGTGTCTAACTAAAAGGCCATTGTAAATTGATTGGCAGAATGGCTATTAGTAAAATGATAATGTCATGGGAAGTACATAGGATGCTTTGTGCTCTTGTTGGAAAATCATGATTTTGTGTGCTCTTTGGCCATCACAGGAAGCCTAGAGAACAATGGTTTTATGATGGAAATCATTAATAAATAAGCAGCTAGGCCAGCATGGTGGGATATGTCAGGGACATGATGCCATACAGGTTTCCAAAGAATGAACAGTGACATTTCTCAGTTCTGAGAAAGACTCTGTCAACAACTTCAAATTCCCTTGGATCACAAACCTGGTTTCCAAATGATGTTAAACTTGATAGTGGTTCAAATAGTTGCTGTTGAAAATACATTTTTAAAAGGAAACAAAAATATATTTATTTAGGTTGTGGATACACAACAGGCTAAATTTGATGGATAATCAGTGTTCGGTCTTTGAAGGAAGAAGAATGAATATTTGGGGGGCACCTATTATATATGTCAAGTACTTTGCATTTGTGATCTTAATTTAATTTTCACAACAATTTAATGAGATATTTCTCCTATTTTTACAGGTATAGAAGTAACTAAAAAACAAATTTGTGTTTGCACCCCAGAGAGATTATGTGACTTCATAAAGATAGTATGGCTGGTAAGTGGAGATTTTTCTATTTGAACTTAGTTAAATATGGTTCCAAAAGCTCATTTTTTTTTCTACTGCATTTTACTGCCTCTCACGTTGTCTGTCATGCACCCCAGGGATTAGCATTTTAGGATCATTATTACTTCCTGTGGACAGGCTCAAAGGCCCCAGAGATTCAGTGGACGCATCTTAGATAAAGCTATTCAATGTTAATGGCACAAATGGACACTGACTTACTTAAAGTATATACTTTTAAATTTCTGTTGGGGGGGGCGTGCCTGGGTGGCTAAATGGGTTAAAGCCTCTGCCTTCGGCTCAGGTCATGATCTCAGGGTCCTGGCATCAAGCCCTGCATCAGGCTCTCTGCTTAGCAGGGAGCCTGCTTCCCCCTCTCTCTCTGCCTGCCTCTCTGCCTACTTGTGATATCTCTATGTCAAATAAATAAATAAAATCTTTTTAAAAAAATTTCTGTTGGGATATTTGTGCTTCAATATTGGGACTTGTTTGTACACAACATATGGAGTTAGACTAATGATTTATTAAATCTAGCCCAAAAAACTCTGTAAGAGAGCATATAGTATATGATACTAGTTATAAAAGCTCAAAAACAGGTCAAACCAATTAAAACTGTTAGGAATAAGGATGCTGGTGACATTTGGGGAGAATACTGGCTATAAGCTGGCACCAGGGGATGTCTGGGGTTGGGGTATTTTCTGTTTCTTGATTTGGATGCTAATTTATACCAGCATGTTGAGTTAGTAAGCTTGTGATTTGAATACTTTCTTTTATGCGTATCATACTTCAATAACATTCACCCACCCAAATGGAGGACAAATGTTTTTCCTTATAATGATTGAAATTGAAATTCAATTGAAATTGAAAATGGATTGAAATTGGATTGAAATTCAATCAATAGGTTGATTGAAATCAACCTGCTTGATTTCCATATTTTGTGACCTTGGGCAAAATTGTTCTTTACATGAAGCTTATAGTTGGAAATCTTCTCTTTCGGATGGAGTTGGGAGATTGTAAGTAGGGAATGCGTGCCTGCCTTTGTTCCCGTGAGTGAGTATAAGGATACTTTCTTAAGCTCACTCATATCTCAGAAACGGAGAAATACCTATAATCTTTTATACTGTCATCTCTCAAACTTTTGGAGAACTCAGAAACAGAATGCCAGTCAAATGTGGATTTATACTAGTGGAACTTGGGAATGGAGCCGTCTCGTTTGCTGATTCTTTTTGGCAGCAATCTCCTATGCAGATGGCAGTGGCAGGCACCGTCCCCTCTCAGCCACCAAGAGGTTAAGTCCACTCTTACCATGTGTCTTTGCACCATCCCTCCTCAACTTTTCTCGTTGCCAGGCTCCATGGAAGAGCCAAGGGGTTGTTTGAAGAGGATTTATACATCCCACAGACACCCAACAGGCCGGTTCTAAGGGCCTTTGGACAGACTTAGCCTGTTCACCCACGCTTCAAATGTCCTTCCTGCCTTGGGACATATACCTGCCTTCATTACCCAACCTTTCTATCAACACGGTAACTACAAGTACAGTAGATTATTGAAATGCTACACGGCATAGCCTGTGCCAAAGTGAAGAGTTCACTTTTAGAACTTTATCCTAAGAAAATCATCAGATGGAAGATATGAATTTGCAAAGGTGTTTACTTCCTAAAATGTACTTTGAGAATTATAAACATCAGTATCACTTGCACTGCTTGATAAAATGCATATTCCTGGGTCTTAGGCCTTTCTTCTTGACATAGAATCTCTAGATGTGGGGCACAGCCATCCATGTATTTAAAATCCCTCAGGTGCTTCTGAGTCACATTGAAGTTTGATACACAGGGATGTACTTTTAATGTAACTTAAAAGAGGAAGAGAAGGAAGGGATTTAGTAACATTGTTGTTGCCAAATATGTGCGTAGATAATGCCAGAGTATCAGCAGTGCTTTTGTCTGGGTAATACCCTTAGTTTTCATTGCTTTCCTCTATATTTTCTGATTTTTTTCCATGTATCACTTTTATATTCTAATAGCTCAGTAAAGCTATTTTTTAAAAAAGAAAGTATTTGATTTTTGATTTCCTAGACAGGTACCCCAAGTGGACTATCCCAGTGAACTGTCTGGTTAATTCAGAAGATAGCACTGGCTGTCTGATCCTCTTAAGGCACGAAATATTTAGAAGACATCCTTCTGTTGGTCCATAGATCAGTCAATATTGCCACTGGAGTAGAACCTCCTGAACACAGCGGTGGCTTTATGGCTAATGTTTTGTTATATCACAAGGTTTTTTATTCATTTGAATTGGTGCTTTTTGTGGAGGATAAGAATGGTGAGGAGGACTGAGAAATGCATTCTCTGATTTTGGGAAGTGAATCTGGTGCCTGAAGAAAGACTGTCTGACTCTTGTATACAGAAGATTCTCAGTAACAGAAAAGAGTACTAAAGAAGGCACTTGCATCCTGCTTTTTATGCTCTCCCTCAGCCTTTTGCCCCTAAAAGTGTCCTTTTCTTCCCTCCCTCTTCCCCCTGCTCCTCCTCCTCCTCCTCCCTCTTTATCTTGTTCTTCTTCAGCTTGTTCTTACACTGAAAGAGGCAAAAATGAGATCCACTGCAAGTCTGGTAGTTTGCCACTCAGACTATAATCTTGAGAATGCATTTTCTTAATCCAGTTCTGTTTTAAATGTTGTCAGGATGTACCATAATTGGTTGTGGTAAATGACACTGGAACCACATTGCTACTCACTCTGGAAATGATATGAGCTCAGCACGCTGCTGATCAAATGCATTTCTGCATTAAAACTATTACAAGCAGAATGCCTCAATGGGATTCTTTCCTTCTAATAGTTTTCCAGGGTTGATGCTGAAATTTTCTGTCAATCAAGTCTGAAAATCAGCTTAGCACCCTGACTTGGGTTAATAAAATGTAGCTGCCAGGCTCTCAGCTCAGTGGCCGCTATTCCTTGGTTCCGACATTATCAAGTCACAGTAAAAATGCCTCATTATAATTGATACTCACTGATAACACACTTTTTTAATGCAAATAATATCTACAAAAGCAGTCTTTGCCTTACACACAGTCTGTTGAAAGAGAGACCCATATCAAAGATAGAGGGCTAAGAGGAGGTAGGACAGGCAAATGTAGTTTCATAGGTACCCTGGAGACAGACTTGGGGCAAATTCTGACTTTCTTGCATGGCTTGGAGTCAAGATAATGCACCAAAAATCAATACAGAAATAGAGATATGGCCTAGAATAGATGGTTGTGAAGGGGACTCTGATAGCATTGTCACCAATAATGAGAAGATGAGAATTCCAAATGAAAAAATTATTTTAGTAAGGAACATAAGATGTCACAATGCAGAAAGGCTGTGACAACTGATATGCCAGTTAAAAGGGAAAAAAAGCTTCTTGAATCACTAAGGCACTGCCTGGCTATGTAGTCCCCACAGTACTGAGCCTCAGTTCTTCCCAGACTAAGACTTAGGATTCCGTTCTCTTCAAACAGAAATATTATTCTGGTTTCCTGGACAGAGGCACCCCCACTAAAACTATCCATATTAGAAGGACAGCAGGGAGGTCAAAGTGCTGGAGAAAACCTTGCTGGATTTCAAACAAATTGTACTTTCTAGAAAGTTTCTGCTGGCTGCCTACGAGGAGGAAGATGAAATAAACAGACAAAGCCTGAGGTGAGGGGCAGCTATTTCAGCCTGGAATTCTCAGCGTGGTGGAGTATCAGGAAGGTGTACAACAAAGAGGAAACTGAGGAAGGAACCTTACTAATTATACTTCATTATTGTTTATGTGAGGGTCTCTATTCAGAGGCAACTGAGGTGATTTCACAGGAAGGGAGAAGAAAACAGGTTTTCATGGGTGGTAGATCTATTGTTAGTAAAGTTTTAATGAGGCACTCTGGGTATGGTCTTCTTAGCACAACCAAAATGGTTCTGGAGGCTTGGGGTCACATGACATTAATATGAGGGAATGCTTGACTTCATTCTGTTTGCTTCACATTCCTCTCCAAACATTGATTGCCCAAGTCCCCCTGTTCAAGTGGAAAGAATAAACATATGCAAATTTTTCACTTGATTGTTGTATTACATTGGCCTGCATTTCTGTTCACATTGAATATTCTAGCATATGACCCCCCACTTCCCCCCAGGTACAGGTGAGGAGCATAGGCTCCTGCATTCCCTGTGGGCTGACTTATGACTGGTGTATATTGAGGACTTGTGCTGTGCTTAGTACTAAACTTTTTATAAACCTTATCTCCACATAACCCTGTGAGGTTGGTTATGTTCATTTTATTCCCAATTGACAGGAGATTGACTAAGAGGAAAGTTGAGTAACTTGCTCAAAATTACGCAGCTAGTAAATGGGTTCTAACGTGACCTGTCTGTCTACAAAGCACTGTTCTCCACTGCAGTGCTATCTGCCTTTAGGGATGATGATGCTCCATGCTTGAGCCCCTCCTGATGTGAATTCTTAGTGTCTTATGTTTGGTGGGAAAGGGTGCTCTGTTTCTATTTCTGGATCAAGTTCTGAGTTACTCTTGGAGCCAGACCTGCTTTGAGAAATTGTTGCCACTGGAGAGGAGACAGCCTGCTAAGGAAAGAGCTCTAGCTTTAAGGTCAGAGTGATCTGGCTTTCGATTTTGGCTCTTACACTTGCTAGCTGTGTGACCTAGGCCAAGTGACGTAACCTCCCTGAACTTCAGCTACCCAGCATTCTACTCTATGTAGAAAAAGCCAAAACATTATTAGTGGTACAAAACCTCTACATTATATTCAGGTTCTGTGCTTCACTTTACTTCAGTGCGCTCAAGTGGGGAAAGCACCATGCTTTTGCTGATACAGCGGACACTGAGTAAATGCTGGAATCCCATTAATCAGCGAGGCCTACAAGTCCCTGACTGGTGATGGCCACACTCCTTGGACACCAGGTCTTGACTCCTGACCGCTGGTCAGTGTACTTCTCTGCTTCCCTGTCTCCATTTCCTCCAGTTCATCAATCTTTGGTTCAGCTTTTCCCCTCATAGTGTTTGTGTCACAGCTGAGAGTTCTGGTGAATCTAATAAGAAATTTTCCTTAAAAACCTTGAAACAAAAGCCTGAAGATCCTAGAACAATTTCACACTAAAAATCCTTTTCATTCAGGGGCACCAGGGTGGCTCACTCAGTGAAGCATCTGTTTTCAGCTCAGGTCATGATCTCAGGGTCCTGGGATTGATCCCCATGTCGTCGGGCTCCCTGGTGAGTGGGTAGCCTGCTTCTCCTCTACCCCTCTCCCCACTCGTGTGTACACATATACTCTCTCTGTCTCAAATAAATAAATAAAAATCTTTTTTAAAAAAATCCCTTTCATTCAGGGGTGCCTGGGTGGCTCAGTCATTAAGCGTCTGGCTTCTGCTCAGGTCATGATCCCAGGATCCTGGGATCATGACCTGAGCCGAAGCCAGATGCTCAATGACTGAGCCACCCAGGCGCCCCTAAAAAAAATCCCATTCATTCAACAAATATATATATTGCCAATTTGGGCTCTGGGCCTCCAAGGGTCCAACCTAGGCTAGATGCTGGTGATAATGTGGTGAAAAGCCAGGTCGAACCCTACCCCTTCTGTTACCTTTCAACTCCCACCTGCCTCATTCCTGAGAGCCACCAGCCCTACCCAAGGTGTACACTCTCCAGTCTTGTCCTCTGCCATCTTTAGCCAGTCCAGCCTTCCCTGCCACCCCAGTTGCTTTCCAGGTCCTCTGTCCTACATACACACAGGTGAGGCATGTGTCTTCTCCCCTCCACTGAATCAGCAATGGGCTGACATTGTCTTAGAATTCTGCTGCTGCTTCCCAAACATCCTTCTAAAGTCCTGCAGTGAGACTTACTGTTTCATATTCATTTATTTATTAATTCACTCACCAATCAATTTTATACTGTACCCTGCCTGTAAACCACAGAACATAGGGTTCGAGCATGGACTCTGGTGTTAGAGTGAATTTAAATCCTGGCTCTGCCACTTACTAGCTGGGGGACCTTGGGCAAGTTGCTTTTGTTCTCCGAGCCTCAGTTTACTTGTGTATAAAATATGAGATGTTAGTATTACCTATTCCATAAGGGCTAAGTGAGTTAAGTCATGTAATGTGCTTAGAACAGCACTTTACACAGATATCCTCAGTGAGTATTAGCTACTGTAGCTACTGAGTGCCAGTGCTGGGCTAGGAGCTAGAATGCAGTGGTGAACAGTACAGAGACAGTCACAGGAGCAAATACAAGAACGAAGGAGGAGGTTTGTGGGAGGCTTAGTACCAGGTGCTGGGGTGCGGAGTGGGAAGAAACTGTAGACTCACCTGGAGGGCTTGCTAAATGCAGATTCCTTACTGAGTTAGTTTCCTGTGACTGCTGTACACAAATTTAGGTGGCTTAAAACAACACAAATTTATTATCTTATAGTTGTGGATCTTATATCTTATAGTATGCAGTTGGAGTGGATAATGCATTGCCTTGGGAGAAGAATCAGAGTTGATAGAAAAATACCATGGCTACAAGGAATATAGTGGACCTGTCTAAGGCACCTGCTCAGCCCGCTCTGTCTTCTTTGAGAATATTCTTCTCTATAGATCCCACTGAAGATGTGAACCTCAGGCTGGCCTGTTTGGTCCACATGACCTTATTTGATCTGTAAGCTAAGCCAATCAGATTTCCTTTCTCAGTAACTTACTCTAGAGATACAAAGGTTAGGTAGACTTGGATTGAGAATGCCTGTGGGGGGCCATGTGCTTGATGAACATGTGGAGGGTGGTACCCACGTACCCCTACATTTCTGTTTCTGAAATAACATGGAGTATTTTTTTTTTTGTAGATGATGATTACCATCTAATCCAAAGTTCAGATTTAGGTGAGGAGAGGGTAGGGAGGAATCTGCAGGAGAATGGGACAAAGTCACAACATGAAGCAGACCTGACCTGAGATACACAAGACAGCAAGAGAGGAACTCCCCTGCTGCCTGGCTATACGTCTTCCTTTGTGAAAGTCTGCCCCTCCCTCCCTTCCATCTCTCTTTCTTTTCTTTATGATTCCTTCTTAAAAAAAAAAACAAAACACTTTATTTTATTAGAGCAGTTTTAAGTCTATAACAAAACTGAGAGGAAGGTGCTGAGATCTCCTGTATAGTCCCTATCCCCACACAAGTGAAGCCCCTCCCATTATCATTCCCAACATCGCTCATCACATGGTATGGTTTTTACCAAGGGTGAAGTTACATTGACACATCATAGTTACCCCAAGTCCATCCTTAGTTTCTTTATAATACATTTCTTTTTACTTTTTGTTTATTTTTTTAAAAAGATTTTATTTATTTGACAGAGAGTGAGAGAGAGCACAAGCAGGAGGAGCGGCAGGGAGAAGCAAGCTCCCTGCCAAGCAGGGAGCCCAACGCGGAGCTTGATCCCAGGACCTCAGGATCACAATCTGGGCTGAAGACAGACACTGAACTGACCGACCAAGCCACCCAGGTACCCCTACATTTCTGTTTCTGAAATGACATGGAGTATTTTTTTTTGGTAGATGATGATCACCATCTAATCCAAAGTTCAGATTTTATCTTGGCAGAAATGGGCCAGTGGCAGTGTATGAGGCAAAGGAGTATCACAGTTTGATTTGTGTTTCAGAAAGAGATCTAGCTGCAAAAGAGACCAGGGGAGCTGGTAAAAGCCTCCAGCATTAGGTGGGCAATTGAGGATGAGAGCCTGAACTCAGGGAGAAGCAGGGAGGAGACGGTGAGTCTGAGGGGATACTTGGGAGGTGGAATTGATAGGATTTAGTATCCTATCTGTTGTAGGGAGCCTAGGGCAGAAAGAGTTAAGGACAGTCTTCAGTTTCTACCTCAGTGAATCTAAAGAGTTGCAAACTGTTAATAGAGAAAGTAAGGACAGGTTCACGTTTTGAAAGAAAGATAGTAAGCTCAGTTTTAGACACACTTTACATCTGAGGAGTTCATAGCAACCTCCACTAGGCATTGACACTTTATTCTGTTAGTCAACAGATGAGTTAGAATAGAGATACAGGGGTGCCTGCGTGGCTCAGTGGGTTAAAGCCTCTGCCTTAAGCTCAGGTCATGATCTCGGGGTCCTGGGATCGAGCCAGTCATTTGCCTCTCTGCTCAGCAGGGAGCCTGCTTCCCCCCCTCTCTCTGCCTGCCTCTCTGCCTACTTATGATCTCTTTCTCTGTCAAATAAATAAATAAAATCTTAAAAAAAAAAAAAAGAATAAAGATGCATATAGATAGTATCCACTTCACTAGATTAGATTCCAGAAAGAATTTAGCATGAGAAGGGAGAGGAAGGCAGGAAGGCAGGAAGGAAGGAAGGAAGGAAAGAAGGAAAGGAAAAGTAAGACAACAGAAACATGGGGAACACTAATACTGACTGGCCAGAGGAGGAACGTAAGAGAGCCAAGGAATCTGAGAAGGGATGGTTGGAAAGATAGAGAGTCAGGAGAAAGCGAATCATAGAAGGTAAAGGAGGAGAGTTTTGAAGAAGAGGGGAGACTTGAACATATCTGCACATTATGAGGGAAAGGACAGGTTTAAGATTCAAGAAAGGGAGTAAGTGGCAGAAGGAGGGGACATCACCAAAAGCTCAGGGGGAAGATGAGGCTGGGAAAAGGCAGAGGCTGCCTTTGTTTTTGAGGTAAGAGAAGCAAGTGGGGATGGAGACCAGGGTCCTGGACTGAAATTCATTGCATCACTTGGGCTTCAGCTAGGGGTGAGCCAGGTGGTGGCATCTCTGGACGTGCTCACAGTTAACATCCAACCAAAAATTAACGTCCCAAACTCATGCGTTTCCACATCTGTCAAAGCTAAAAGGGGCGTCTGAGACAGATTTCCTTTTGTTTTCACTGGCGTGTCAAATGCTGCAGTGACAGCAAAGGAATAATCTTCAGTTTGTGTATAATGAGGTCTGAAATTTCCGTCTCCACACATTGATCATGAATCTTATTTCACTAGATAAACTGACAGCAGAGTCTCAGGTACTTAGACAAAATTTTGAAAAAAATCAACACAACCACCCACATCTATGATTTTTTTTCCTGCCGTCACTTTCATGGTTCAGTTATTTTGTCTATATGCGCTCATTTCCAGTTTTGTCTGGATTTCTCAACAGCCAAATCATTCCTTAATCCTAGACATATACTCGTCTATCCTGAAGAATGATTTAGTAGAAAGACAGATGGCATGGGAGGCAGAAAAATGGAGGTCTAGTCTTGACTCTGCTGTTAACTAGAAAACTTATCTAAGCTAAGTCACTGAACCTGTTTCCTTATCTGAAAAACATATTCCTCCAACAGAAATTTATTGGTACCAGGCACTGTTGTGAGTGTTTAGGATATATCAGCGAAGAAAGCAAAGACCTCCGCCCCCAGGAGCTTACATTCTGGAGGAGTCAGACAATGAGAAACAAATGCAATAAACAGGATAATTATATCATATGATAGATGCTGAAAAGTATTGTGGAAAAATTGAAAATAAAGTGGAAGTGGGGGCTGGAAGGAACTAAAGGAATTACCATGAGGTTATCCAGGGAAAGAGTGTTCCAGGCAAAGTCCCTGAGTATTTCCTGTCTTTCTTGTCCTCCACACTCCATTTCTCCTTACCAACCTCAGAGGAGGTTTATAATGCATATAAACTTTAGTCCGGTCATCCATACTACTCCATACATTTCTTTGAACAGCCAACAAATTACCATCTGTCCACTTTGAACTAGTCCCATTGACATTAGGTACAAGAGCATCTCACCCTGCATTTACTCTCAGGGACCTCTTGTGGTATTTTCCTGCCATCCAAAAGGCTAGATCTGTACGTATATGCCAAACATCATGTGGGCATTTCCTCCCAGCTCTGTACAGGACAGTGGAAGCCAGCAAATGGATCTCTAAAAAAGACATAGCTTTTGATAAAGTATCTACCATTTCTGAATGCCTTTATGTGCCATCTTTATTCCCCCTAATCATCACCACACTTCCGTTTCTCTCCAAGGTTATCATTTTCCCACTTTACCGAAAACAAAATGGTGTTTCAGAGAATTTTGAAAACTTACTGTGGTCACACAGCTAGTAAGTCTCATGGTCAGAATTTGCTTCCCAAGCATCACTTTCCATCAGCTGTACTGCAAAGCTTCCTCTTCCTAAGTGTCCTTTAATCCCACTGGAAAACCACATGTAGATATATGAGACGGCAGGAGGGTGGTTTTGAGGCCCTGGCATGGTGGTGAAGTGCTTGACTCTGCAGCTAGACAGCCCAAGGTCAAACTCCAATTCTGTCATGTTATAACTGTGTGATCAGCAGCTAGTTACTTAACTTTTCTGAGCCTCCCTTCCCTCATTTGCAAATAGGCATAATATGAGTCCCTGTCTCATAAAGTTTTGGGGGGAACTCAATGAAATAATTCACATAAAGTGTTTACTTAGCATAGTATCGCTTGCAGAACTCTAACATAGGTTAATAATTATTCTCCTATATTATTGATGGATTTTTTTTAAAGCACATGTATGTATTAAAATATCTCTAGAAGCCTCAGGAACTGGGGACTTTCTTTTCACTTTGAGTATCTGTACAATGTATACATTTAAATGTCGGGCCAATGATATTACTTATCCAAGAAAACAACCAGACAACTAGACAGCTTTAAAGAAATACCATTATTATGCTCATCGTAAGGAATGTGGAGTAATAATAATCATTCCATAATTTATTCGGATAGACAGATTTGGAGGAGGTTTCTTGGAGGAGATGATTGAGCAGGGCCTCAAAGCAGGTATAGCATTTTGATGACAGAATGACAAACTGAGAGGCATTTTACATGAAAGATTCTTGCAAAGCCGAGCAGACAGGCAGGAAGGAGTAGCCAGCGAATGCAGTTCCCTTCAGTGATAATTGTTTGGTACTGCGGTAACAACTAATACAGGTGATAGTGTTTTTCAAATACCTGTAATAGAATAGAGAAGATGTAAGTGAAAAATTGCCTAAACACTCCACTCAAACACAAAAAGTGAGAAAGATTGCTGGTTGAGGCCGATTCCGTGAGCCCTGCTGCCAGAATTATTCCGGTTCATCAACCCAAATTGAGCTGGAGGCACCTTTGACATCCCCCTCTCTCTGCCTGCAGGTCAGCTGTCTCCAATCCTGAGGTCATCACTCATCAAGAGGGGATAATCCCAAGGACAGCAGGACCTGCTTCGTCCCTTGGATTTAGGAGTGAGAAACCCATCAGGCAACTAAACAGTAACAATGACCCACCATTAAACACACTGAGAGAAGAGCATGATGAGGAGATTGTAGAGAAGAATCCCAGAGCTCTTGCTGACAACACCTATGGAGACGCTGACCACTGTGAGCTCTGCCCGTTGAACTGCAGTAAAAAATCTCTCCCTCCCCAGAGATGCTCGGATGCGGGCACAGTACCCGTTCAGACAATGGCCTATGTGTAGACTTAGAGCAGAAAGAATTTGGACTGTGGGGTAAACAGACGTGGATCTGAACTGTTATTCTGCCACTTCTGTGTAGTATGTTTTTGGCAACATCAAAAAAAAAAAAATCTCTCAGCCTTAGTTTTCTTGTCTGCAAAATGGATCTAATACATCCACAGAGGGCTTTTACGAGGACCAAATGTAATAGTGTTTGAAAAGCACAAGCTAGGTACTTCACTTTATGGAAGAAGAGCAAGATGTGGGGCCCAGAAAGGAACCGGCACACAGACACAAACTTTTCTCAGAATTATTTTTTGTCCTGGGCACTCAACCTCAGAACATATGCTTATTTCTTTAGCTTAGATACCAGGGGAAAGACAGAGAAAGACCGGAAGTCGGATTCTGGCTCTCACACAAGAAAATGCACTGTATATAATTTTCAGACAATGTTGCTGTCCTTCCTCAAACACTGGGGCCACAGGCATCATGCCAAAGAAATCGGCAGCCTGGAAGATATTTTAAACTGATTCTGGGACTGAACAACAGGCCATTTGCACCATATGTCACTGACACATTAATCTAGGCAAGGCTGCTAGGCACCTGGGGACATCCATGCTAAAATGCCATTTAGGCAGGGCATGCCGAGTCCAGCGGCAGAAGTTCACCAGCGCAAAGCGTGAGGGCAGCCGAGAAGATAGAAATGGCAAGGAGGAGCGAGAAGAAGTGCGGTGTCTAAGCCTTGGAAGATTTTCTGAGTTGCAGACACTTTATTATGCTTCTGTGAGAGCTGCAGATTCAACAAAACACCAAACTGGGCATTTACAGGCTGGACAAATGAGTATCTGCTACTTTTTGCACCCATTATACCACGTGACCACCCTTATACCCACTGGCAAATACTGGGCAATGCTCTAGTCTGCTAGAATGACCTCCTTTATCCCTCCTGTTTCGTCATGAAAAGCAAGTGGCTGCTGAGCGACTGTAGTAGATGCCCCAGTGTCAGACTTTCCAGAATCCAGTTTGGGGGGAGTACTCTGGGCCTTTGGTCTCCCTCTTCCCTTTGCCCAGCCCTGGTTTCTTGGTTACTCTGAGCAGTAATGAGCTTCTCCACCCCAGCATGAGGACAGGCTCACAGTTAGCACATGAAAAAGGCTGAGCTCGTGTGGGGCAACTACTCTGTTTCATGGGCAGATCACACATCTGTTTTTTCCTTCTTCTGCAATGCAACTACACTAATGATTTTTTTTTTTAAGTAGAAATAAGGCAGTACTATGGCTTTCTGAGAAAAAGTCACACTGCAGGATAACTGCAACAGACATCATAAAAGGAGCTGGAATGAAATGCCCACCCACTCTTGTCATTGGAGCAAATGATTTCCAAGAGCAAAAGAATCATTCTAACTTAGAGGATCTCAATAAACAAATAGAATCACCGCCCTAATTATTTTCTTCCAGGCAAATGAAACTTTTAAAAATCAGCTCTTCCTGTTAATGTTAGCTATTTTGCATAATCAGAAGAATCTGAAGGCTTATAAAAATAAGATTAGGCCACACAAGAATGTAGGAGTTCCCCAAAGTTCTCTATGGTAAGTAGTTCAGGGTTGTCATTGCTGAGGATGGGCTCTAGAATCAGCCCATGATTCAAGTCCAGAGCTCTGTCCCTTACTCCCTAATGACCGCTGGCAACTTACTCAACACCCCCCACCAAGTCTCTGTTTCCTCATCTATAAATTTGCACAGAGTAACCCCACCTTCCAGGGCTGTTATGAGAATTCAAACAGAAGGTCTGTGTGTAGTGAGGAGCCTGCTTTCTGTCATGCAGTCCAGGGATCTGTTAAAATTATAGACCTGATCTTGGGAGCCATATGTCATATGCGTTTTTCAATGGAGAGACATTATTTCTATGAGTTCTTAGCAAAGACCAAATAGATGTTTTAATCACAAAATAATGGGCATTTTCTGAGCCTTTACCACTAGACTCACTGGACTGTTATGCATTATAAAAGATTTATAAGAAGTAGAAGGGTTTTTTTTGGTTTTGTTTTTTGTTTTGTTTTGTTTTGTTTGCTCAGGAGTAATTTAAAGTCAGCCCCGAAGAAAAGCAACACCAATCTTATCCAAAACCCAATGTTTGGCAACTCCATCTTAAATTAGATCCATTTTAAAACCCATCTTAAATGAGATCCTAAACACCCTACTGCAATAGTCCTTACATGGTCTCTTTGCACCCATCCTTGACCCCTATAGCCAATTCACAGAGCATTAGCATCTTTTCAAAATGTGCTGATGGCTCCCTATTTTACACAGAATGAAATCCAAAGTCTTCGCTTAAGTGCCCTTCATGGTCTGAACTCCAGTTACCTTCCAGAGCACATCTCTTACTACTCTCCCTTTGTTCACTCCCCTTCATCTACACCAGCCTCCTCAAATGCACCAAGTATGCTCCTGCTTCAGAACCTCTGGACTTGCTAATGTCTCTCTCTGGAATGTTCTTCCCCATGTACCCATATGGCTTGCTCCTTTACTTTTTTTAAGTTTCTGTTCAAATGTCACATAATCAGAGAAAGCTTCTCAATCTCTTTTTTAAAGTAATCAACCCACCCTGCTATTCTCTATCCCCTATTGTGCTATCTTTGTCTTCATAGAGCCTTCAAGACTTGATAGAGGAAGGCTAATGTGGGTGCACCAGGCCGGGTTAGTTGGTGGAGCATGAGACTCTTGATTTTGGGGTCATGAGTTCAGGCCTCACGTTGGGCATAGACCTTACTTTAAAAAAAGGTGGGGGGAAGGGAAGGTTAATATAATGAGCTCCAATCCCCACTGCTACTACTGGTCCCAAGACTGTAATTGATATTTATCATCTTCATCTTCTACTCATTCTAGATTTCCCTCACCCTTTGTCAACACTTCAGCTGGTCTCGGTTGCTTTCTAGATGACACGACTTAGATCTGCATCCCCAAGGGGTATGAGTTGTTTTAACCCTTTTGGACTGAGGTGGCTTCAGTTCCAGTTCCAATTATCAGGTATGGAGTTTTCACCAAAAGATGGCTCATTGAATCCCTGGGTCCTAGATAATATTCTTTTCTACCCTATTACCTCCACTGTGTAGTAGGAACCCTAGTTTCTCATAGTAATTGCGTCAATTGTCCTTAACAAGATTTCAAAAGTGGATCATTGAGAATGATAGTGAAAAGAACCAATCTGATTTCTACCCATCAATTCTTGGACCCATGTATTCTAGCTATAGAGAATCAGCACTGTTGGTTCTTTATATACTGCATGCTGGAGGATGCAGTCCAACCTTATAGGGTATTACGCTCAAGCTAGCACCTTAAATGCAGCTTTAATAGGCCCTTCCATTATTCTACCAGCTGGCTATCTCTGGATGATCAAGTACATTGCAAGACCAATCAGTCTCATAGACATCTGCCCATTGTCACACTCTCTTTTACGATCAAATGGGTCCCTTAGTCTGAGGCAATGTTGTGTGGGATCCCATACTAGCAAAGAAGGCATTCTATAAATCCTCAGATAGCAGTATTGGCAGCAACAATATGGTTAAGGGAGGCAAAGCCATATGCTAAAGAGGTGCCAATTCCAGTACTGGAATTGGGTCTGATGTAATCAGCTTGCTACCAACTAATTGACTAGTCTCCTTGAGGATGGGTCTTTATCTGTGCCAATAGCATGTGCTGCTGGCAGAATGGATATTCAGCCATGGCAGGGATTATATTGGTCTTAGTGAAAGAGAATTGATACTGTTGTGTCCTCACGTCATCTCTATCCCTGTCATTACGGCCATGTCATTCATGAACCCACTGCACAGTACTGGGGTGGACATGGAGAGAAGCTCACCTACATCCAGACGACAGGTCTTCCTCTCCACTTGATTGTTGATGTTGTCGATGTTCTATTGATTCACTATGAAGGATGCTCATGGATATTAACATGAGAATCAATAATCCTCACTCATTACATCTTTCCTCCTAAGTCCATCCATATGCCTCTTCCCCAGACGTCCTTATAGAGAAAGCTATAAAAATGGACATTATCAATCTGGTCATCACTATGGGCCATTTAGAATGTGTCTCATAATTGTCTAAACAAGGGCAGAGGAGAGTAGCTCTACCTACCAGTTTCCATCCTTATTAGTCAAGGGTCTCTTTAAAGGATGTTAATCCCTCTGAATGCATATATGTGAGTGCTAAGCAGATTCCTGCAGATATCCAGTCAGGTTATCAGAGAAGCTCAGGCTAGAGAGTGTGATAAATTTATGTTCCACCTGAGACAAGATCCCTGTTAGGTTATTCCTGAGAACAGCTGTTTGTTGCAGCAAAGTTGGAATAGAAGATGGGCTAAGAGGATATGAAATGAAGTTCAAGAAGTGTTTGATATACCCTTAAAGCCTGGGGAGAAAGACATGATTGGAAGAATGTGTTAAATTATGTATTTTAGATAATTAGATAATGGGATATTTTTTAAATATGTGCTAATTGTATAGTACTGCCAACAAAGGCAAAAGTTGTCAGCAAAGGAAGACATCAATGTGGGCTTGAGTTGGCAGGATAGGAGCTAGAGCCTTGAGGCACGGTTGATGGTGAAGCTGAGGATTCTGGGTAGAGTCCCTCTCCATGTCAAGGAGGATGAATTGAGAATTCTCTAGAGAGGATAGGGTGTCAAAAACACGGAAGAGATACCCAGACTGCTGAGAAGATAGGGATTATCTTGGTTCAGATAGATTTTCTGTTCTGCCTCTGACAAGACAGATAGTTACCTTTGTTATGATGTAATATAGCATGTGGTTAAACAAACATGCTTTGGAGAGACTGAGCTGCTTTGAATCCTAGCTCTATTGCTTGGGCAAGTTCCTTAATCTCTTAATCTGTTTTCTTCATCTGTTAAATGGAGGTAGTAACAGTACCTACTTAATAGGTTTGTGGGATTGAAGAGGATTAAACTGATTAATTTATATAAAATACTTAAAATGGACCTGGCTCATAATAAGCCCCAATAAATATTAGCTATCATTGTTATTATTAGGGAAAGTGCAAATGATGGCTTTTACAGCCTAAGGAAACTTAACTGGAACAAAATTAGAAGAAAAGAATAGGAAGCATTGAGCAGTTAGGAGAAAACAGAAAAACCATATTTCCATGCCAAAAGTTCAGAACACGTATTCAGTCATGAGTTCTGCAAAAAGTGCCCTGAGATGTCTGAAGCATCTCAGAGATATTCACTCAGCATAAATTCCATTTAGCCTCAGAATGAAGAAAACCAATGGAACAATAGTGGCCATGTTGACATTATCAGAAAAAGCAATGGCAAAAAACTCTGTTGGTCGGCTCATCTCCTATTAGAATCTATAGCACATATGGGTTGCTTGGGCCTTTTCTCATTTCTCCAGTGTACAGCTGGATTAACCAGACGAATGCAATCTGCCTCCACATCAGAGGAAGAATATTTCCCTGCATAAGGGCTACAGCTGTCACTGACAACCCCCATGCATCCTGAGAATAGTATGGTTTGCGGCAGCCAAGTTTTTTGGGGAAAGGACTCCTCTTCCTACCTGAACTGCCTACCAAGTTCCCTTTATATTGATTGTGCCGTGTATGAATAGAACAATATGTTGAAGATTCCAGGCACTGAATGGGGTTGAGAGAATATCAGAGCATTTCAAGGTTGGTTTGACAAGATATCCAAAATATCATGAAGAGTTTCTTTTTGGTCTTCTGCCTTCAAGGTGCACTCTCTCCAATGCTGAAGTTTTTTGTGAATCTGCGTTGGCAATTAGCATGAAGATATAAATGACCTTTGGCAATCATTAGCTCCTTAATCATCATCTGCCTTCCCTTTATTCTCCAACAGATCCTGACCCACCTCATTTTTGTGTTGTAAAAACCTTCCATTATTTTCTAAGTTCACAAAGGGCCTTCATAAAAAATTTTTCTTTTATTATGAAAGTAATACTTGCTTATTAGAAAAAAATCAGATTAGACTGGTACAAAGTGAAAGTAAAAGTTTTCCTCTCCACTTTATCAAGAACTACCCTCAGGGTCACCACTCCCTAGATCACCATTGACAATGGCAAATGGTGCGTGCTTCAAAAACGATCCTACCCCCACCATGTACCCTCACAGATCAGTGCTCTTGTGTAACTTTCTCTTTTTATTATACAATATTGAGACTATCTTTTCATGTATCCACATAGATTTACCATGTTCTTTTTAATGAGTGCGATGTATTTAATAGTGTGGTTTTTACCATAACCAGGCTCCTATTAATGGATACTTAGGGTGCTTTCGGCTTTTCTCTGTTACAAACCATGCCAGTATGAACACCCTTATATATATACATCATTGTGTAGTTGTGAAAGCACATCTCTAGGATAAATTCCCAGAAGACAATTTTGCTGAATCTGATGGTTGTGTACACTTAACATTTTGACAGACATTGTTAAATTTCTCTCTAAAAAGTGGAACCAATTTACACCCCCATTAGCAGTATATGAGAGTGTCTATTATCCTACTCCCTCCCCAAGGCCCTGAGTCTCCAGAGGAAGTGGCATGGACTTTCAAAGCAGGCAGACCTCTTTCTGAATCTGGCTCTGCCATTCATGAGCTGTGCGACCTCTTTTAAGTCACTCTGCCCCTTGGGGCCTCAGTTTTATCACCTATAAAATGGAGAAAAAAATGGAAAAAAATCATGTCTTCTGGGTAGGTTTGCTGTGATAATTAAGTGAAATGACACAGGTGAAGAACCTAGTACAGTGCCTGCCAGGCAGTAGCCACTCAGTGGGAGCCGTTTCCCTTAGCTGCAGTTCTGCAACATGCCATTCTTGTTTACACCTCCCCCCCCCACCCCCCGCCATTGCTGTCTCCTCTTCCCAGAGTGCCCTTTTTTATTCTCATGGTGTAAATTCTCACAGTGCTGTAACAAGAGACATGTATGCTGGGTTCTGAGAATCACTTTCGTTTTCCTATTTCATCTGTGTTTTTTTTATGTATGTTGTCAGAGAGGTAATGACACTTTTCGGGGCTTCACGTCCAGAATGTGGGTATCTTTGGTTACCAAAACTGATAAATTAACTACTAGATTGCGTTTGAATTATTTTTGTGCAAATTCACCAAACCTAAAAGCTTAAAGAGGACTGAGTAATGAAGTGACTCTTGTGAGTTACAGGGTGACTAAAGTGTCTGCTTAATTTCTGAAGAATTTCTCATAGAGGATTATGTGTAATGGCCGCCCAACCACCACCTGCCTCCAATACCTATGAGCTCATGCAAAAAACCTTGAGAAATAACTGGCAGCTTCTATTCATTCTCAACCTACATAAGTTCAGGTAGTAGCAATTCAATTATCAGGTGATGCTCATAGCCACATTATATACATTCCCTGTAGAAATTCAGTTTCTTCTGATTTCTAAGAGCTTCTGGACTAACCATTTAAAACTAAGGGATTCTGGTTTGGCTGAATCACTACCCAGCAATTCAATCCCACTTTGACTATTTGTTTTTATTATTAAGACCTGAGGGGAGAAAAGATATAAAAAAGTTAAGAGAAGACCACCCCAATTAGGTCCTTTAACCTTATCAGAAAGGATTGTACCCAGTAAAGAGGAAAGAAAAGCAGACCTATTCAAAGATCTTTTCTTCTCCATGTGATGTTCATTCTTCACAGATTTTCCTCAGTTTCTGGGAGGAAATTCAGATCATAAAGCTTGGATGGCTTCGTGTCACAGAGAATGAGATACGATGCTCTCTGCAGAAAGGCCACCTTAGACCTGCCCAGTTAAAAAGATCTGTATGAGCATTGACTGCAAAGAGATTTTAGTTTTAGCATGAAAAGCCAATATCAGATCATTTGAATTTATTTTCCCCTTCAGTTTACCCATTTGCTCCAGGAAATCTGATTTAAATACATTTTATCAGAAGCTTTCCACAGGCACCAAGTTACCTAGCAACTCCAAGTTTCCTTTAGTGAGTTGTTTCCAACATAAAGAGTGTTCACAACTTGGGGAGGATGTGTTTTTAGCCTTCAAAGTTTACGAAACAAGAATTAAATATTGAAACTGCCATTCTCACTCTGCATGAATGTAGAATCTATTAAATTACTTAGAGTCTTGGGGGCTATATTTCTAAAGAGAAATTTTTAATTAACCTACATGACCATAAACTTGAATGAAATAGTTCTATTTAATTTGTACTAACCAATCCAATGCAGCATTGCCCAGTTCTAATTTAGGATCTTTAACAAAATCTAATTTGATGCTTTGCATTTTATACCTGCTTGGTATAAAGATTTAGTTTTTCTGGACCTTGGCAAATAGATCCCTCAGCTCCATTATGAGGATATAGGCTCAGAGCTCTAGGTCTGATGGTGGGTCGAACACATGCAGCAACATCACTCTTCTCCAAGTGCATAGGAATGATAGTTAAAATATTAAATATATATGCAACTCTATGGCCTGAAACAAAAAGGAAAGTTTTTGTGGATTAGAAATGGGAAGGAAGGGGCACCTCAGTGGCTCAGTGGGTTAAAGCCTCTGCCTTTGGCTCAGGTCATGATCTCAGGGTCCTGGGATGGAGCCCCTCATCGGGCTCTATGCTCGGCAGGGAGCCTGCTTCCCCCTCTCTCTCTGCCTGCCTCTCTGCCTACTTGTGATCTCTCTCTCTGTCAAATAAATAAATAAATAAAAGCTTAAAAAAAAAAAAAGAAATGGGAAGGAAAACTCAGTGGTTAGCAAGGACTAAAACTTCACAGCCCATGGGGAGCCAAGAGTAGATAAGGCCACCAGTACTGGAGTCTTAACACCATCTGGGATCTGGGACCCAACACCCCTCACATGAAGCAGGAATTTAAAACCTCTTTGTTTGCTTGTGAACAGAAATAAAAATCACTTTGCCCATTACCCAAGTGTATGACTAGAAATGTACCATTTGCTATGCCCAACCAAATTATTAATCAAAAGTAAGGATGAAATAATGGTATTTTCAGACAGACAATGACTCTGGAAATTTATTTTTTTATTTGTTTGTTTTAAGATTTTATTTTTAGGTAATCTCTACACCCAACATAGGGCTTGAACTTACAACCCCAGAATAAATAGTCACATGCTCCACTGACTGGGCCAGCCAGGTACCCCAGGGACTCTGGAAATTTAAAACCCTCAGAGTCTCACAAATCTGAATCAGTAGTACAATAATATAACTGTAATACCACTGATATTTTTCTGCTTAAAACAAGTTGGAACTAAAATTCTAGACAATTACATGAGCATCATTTGGGATGGAAGGGGGAGTAGGTTTGAGGAAAGTTACATTTTTCAAAAAGATGTGTCTTATGGAACTCAATTGATGGCTCAATTGGTTAAAGTGTCCGACTCTTGATCTCAGCTCAGGTCTTCATCTCAGGGCCATTAGTTCAAGTCCCATGTTAGGCTTCGTGCTAGATGTGGAGCCTACTTAAAAGGAAGGAAAGGAGGGAGGAAGAGAGGAAGGGGGAGACAGAGAAAGAAAGAAAAGAAAAGAAAGAAGAGTTGTCTTGTATATTGTAAATATGTATGTAGAATTTTAAAGGATGTGGACTGTGTTTCTGACTGAGGTCTTAAAGTCTATGGCACCAACTCATACTAAGGAGACATAAGATTGAGTTGAGCAGAATCATTTTCCATCAGCAACAAAAAGTTGAGACAGAACCATGACTTCAGATCTATAAAGAAGCTAAATTACCATCAATAGAGCAGATTTTGCGCCAACAATAAGAAAAGGCTTAGAGCAAGGCATTGTGGGTCACTGAAGTGACATGTTGCAGCTTAGGTCCGTCAAAGTCAAATATGCCTTTGAGTAGACTAAAGCAGCTGTTCTCCAACTTTCTTGTTTTAAGACCCCTGTACACTTAAAATAACTTTGGTGTGCCAAGGAGCTTTTGTTTATGTGGGCTATATAGAGGTTGATATTTGCTGTACTAGAAATTAAAACAGATAATTTAAAGACTCAGTAGTACACAGGGCACATTCCCTTCACTGTCAGAGTAATGATGTCATCACATGTCTTGTATCCTCTGAAAAGTTCTCTGTAAATACATGAGAGAATGAGAGAGGAAAAGGTAAATAAAGTCTTGATATTGTTATGATAATAGATTTGGCCTCATAGACCCCCTGAAATGGTCTAGGATCTCCCCAGATCTTCCCAGAGATCCCCAGACCTCTTTTGAGAACTGCTGTTCTAAAGGGTAGAATATACCATATATTCTTTCAATCTTAACTTGCATGTCTGGTCCACCTCCATCTGATTAAGCCCCAGATGTGTTTTCTGCTCTTGCTCTCTTCTGAGCTCACAGAACTCATTTCCAGAAACACATTTGGCACTTATTTGGACCATCCATGAATAGGCTTGTTTTGTTCCATAATTTGATTTTTTTTTTAGATGTGTGTCTTCTCTCTTCAATTTGATTCAGAATGAGGGCAAGACACACATATACTCATTCTTTTTTTTCCTAAAGGAATTAATATGGGATGCTATGACGTCAATGAGAATGAATAGTGATTATAATGGCTCCGAATTTATAAATTAGTTGTAACTGTAATAGCTACTCCTATAATGATTAACAAATTATTTTTTTAGGCAAAAAGGATCACACTAGATTGGGTCCTTCTGTATTACTGATGGTCACTAGTGCTTGAGTGGAACCACTGTCCCAGGCCAGAAACGTGGATCTCCTTAGTTCCTAACTTCCCATTTTTGTCTAACCGACCAATAATACCTGTCAATTCTACTTTGGAATCCTGTCTCCTGAGGGGCCCCATCCTTCTCATTCCTACCATTCCTACATCAGTGGTGTCTCCACTACTCTATCCTTAGAGTATAGGGACAGCTTCCTTATTGGGCTCTCTGGGCCTGACCCCTTATCTCGTCTGCTTCCAGCACACACGCTACTCAGTCACTGGAGTTATTTTCCCAAAAAAGTGTTTGACTTTGGCATAGTTCCCATGTAGAAATCACCCATGACAACCAGTTTTCCTCTTGCAGGTGTTAGAATATAGCACCTTTCCTTACCTAACGCAGTTGGCAAAAGGATGGCTTTCAGAGTGGATGCACCAGTCCCCTGTGGCCCCAAGCTGACAGCCAGGAATAAGACCACCTAATTACATAGTCAAGGGACTGAAACTACCTGGGAAATAGAGACTACTTGGCAGAAAACAATTTTTCAGTTCTTTAAAGTGATCTGGAAGAGCAGACTGCCCCAGCTGCTGTAGATTATGTTAAACTGCCTTTTACTTTTTCTTTTTCTTTTTTCCTCCAACTCACTCCATACTTTCACTTTGTCTCTGGAAGAATTTCCTGCATAGTACCTACCACAAAAGGCACATCAGTGGTACTCAACTGGGGTAGGTTTGCCCCCAGGAGACATTTGGCAACGTCTAGAGGCATTTGTGGTTGTCACATGGGGTTGGGGTTGCAGGTGCCACTGGCATCTAGGAGATAGAGGCCTGGGATGCGGCTAAACACCCTGCAATGCACAGGACAAAGAATTATCTGGCCCCCAGTGCCAGTAGTGTGAGGTTGAGAGACCCCAAGGTACACAGCGAACACTACAGTGTAGCTTTAAAAATATATGTAATACTTTCTTTATACATCTTTCCTAAATACCTTAGTAACTTACATAACCATTTGCAACCATTTGCTAGATTTGGATCAGCTTCTCACATGCCTACAGGATAAAGTACAGACTTTGACATGATGTTCAAGATCCTTCCAAGTTTGCTCCTGCTTCCATTGGTTACATACTGTGTGAGTTAGTCTACACTGCATTAAACTGCTGGGTTCCCTGCAGTGCCACACCCTTTCACACCTTTGTATGGGGTCTTCCTTGCCTAGATTACTCTTTCCTCTTACTCACCAGCCAATTTCTATTCATTCTTAAGGACCCAGCTCAAATAAAGCCTTCTCTGGTACCCTCTTCTCTGATACCCTCTTCTCTACACTGCGAATTTTTACAATATTTTATACTAATTTGAATTGACAGAAGTTAGCACTGGGTCTGGCATATTGTAGGTGCTGAAGATTATCTTTCAAGTATATATGTGTAGGTGCTCTAGGTGTGTCTCCATAGGAATGAGCACATACATGCCCCACCACACACACACATTGGGCTTTTTGAGAAACAATAATGTGGGTTGAAGATAGATGTTCTCACCATTACTATGCAAGATAACTCCTCCCAGACTTTGCATGATATTCTTTTTTTTTTTTTTAAGATTTTATTTATTTATTTGACAGAGAGAGAGATCACAAGTAGGCAGAGAGGCAGGCAGAGAGAGAGGGGAAAGCAGGCTCCCTGCCGAGCAGAGAGCCCGAAGCGGGACTTGATCCCAGGACCTTGAGATCATGACCTGAGCCAAAGGCAGAGGCTTTAACCCCCTGAGCCACCCAGGCACCCCTTTGCATGGTATTCTTATAAGAGGAATTTAAATCAAGATTCAAGGGACCAGGGGTGCCTGGGTGGCTCAGTCGGCTGAGCATCCAACTTTTGGTTTCAGTTCAGATCATGATCTCAGGGTCCTATGATTTTAAGCCATGTCAGGCTCTGCACTCAGTGGGGAGTCTGCTTGAGATTCTCTCTCTTCCTCTTCCCTTCCCCTACTTTTTCTCTCTCCAAAAAATAATCTTAAAAAAAGATTCAAAGGACCAAAATGAGAGAACAATCTATGTAGAATACATCTCCAGCTGAAGGACACCTAGTACAACATTCCAGAATTGTACATGGAAAGACATTTCATTAAAAAAAGTACAGCCGGGGCGCCTGGGTGGCTCAGTCGTTAAAGCGTCTGCCTTCGGCCCAGGTCAGATCCCAGGGGCCTGGGATCGAGCCCTGCATCGGGCTCTCTGCTCGGCAGGAAGCCTGCTTCTCCCGCTACCAGTCCCTCTGCTTGTGTTCCCTCTCTCGCTGTGTTTCTCTCTGTCAAATAAATAAAATCTTTAAAAAAAAAAAAAGTACAGCCAAAGTTGCCCATATTTTTCCTAGAATGTGACCCTGAAACTGGTCACCAAATAAGAGCTGGGAATTCTGAGGCATGAGTGAATGTGTGCTCTGTATGGACATACATAAGAATAACACTTGCTGATAAATCTGCTGAAATCTGAATTCTATACCCACTGATCATTTGTCTTAACTTTATTCAAACTCATCCAGTATTTATCAAATCATGATGAACAAGCCACACGTGACTACTGATACACAAACAGGGGAGTTATAGGGCAAGAATTCCTTGGTCTATTTTTTCCCACCTATAAAATGATGGTAATGGGGGCGCCTGGGTGGCTCAGTGGGTTAAAGCCTCTGCCTTCGGCTCAGGTCATGATCTCAGGGTCCTGGGATCAAGCCCCGCATTGGTCTCTCTGCTTGGTGGGGAGCCTGCCTCTCTGCCTACTTGTGATCTCTCTCCTCTCTGTTGAATACATTAAAAAAAAAATCTTTAAAATGATGGTAATGATTTGTCAAGAAATCAGAGGAGGGGTGCCTGGTGGGTGCAGTCAGTTAAGCATCTGACTCTTGGTTTTGGCTCAAGTTTGATCTCAGGGTCGTGATCTCAGGGTTGTGAGATTGAGTTCTGTGTCAAGTTCCAAGTTCAGAAAAAGTCTGCTTAAGACCCTCTCTTCCTCTCTCTCTGCCCCTCCCTCTACTTGCGGGTACTCTCTCTTTCTCTCTCTCTCTCTTTCTCTCATATAGATAAATCTTTTTTAAAAAGTCAGTGGAAAGTGAATCATGTGCAGAACCCAATTCTGTTTGAATCCAGAATTATTCTGGAACATATATATTATTTATATATCTTGCACAATGGAGAATCTGGCAGAGTCAGAAATATGTTACTACATGAGTCTAATGTTTAAGTAATTACTTATGGTTTCTTTTGGACTGGATCTGATTTCCCTCTGCTCCTTTTTCATTGTTGTAGAGGATAAAGAAAAGCTTTACACTTAGATGTTCATCCAAGTCTTGGTAAAAGAAGGGAAAGGAAAATATAACTAATATCGAGCATTTTTAAAGAAACTACTATTGGAGATGAGCAAGTATAATTCTAGTTTTCAAAAGGAAAAAAGGTGGGTTCCCCAGACTATGATGTGAAAGCCAAAGATTTAGTTTGAGAATTTGTAGCCTCAGATTGGCAAACACATTGACATTGAAAGTTTGACACAAGCCATAAAAGGTTCTTAGGTTGGAGGTCATTTGAATCTCTACAGCATCAAAATGAATTGAGAGGCCCTGAGTACAGACCCTGTACTAATTAAGTACAACTATTGTACTTCTGCTAAGGGGTGTCCATGACCCTGACAGATCAACAGAAAAGGAGGCTTTTGTGACTCAACAGATGATCAGTGTAGATAAAGCTAGATTATAAATGGAAAAGGAAGCCAATAAAACTATAGCATCAAAAGAAAGAGTATGCCTGATTGGAAAGCTTTGAAGTACCAACACATACCTCTGTTTTGTAAAAATGCTTCCAGAGACTACAGACACAAGCCCTTCTTAGTCACCATGGACTTGGAAGGACAGGATTTAAGGACAGGTAGAAAGTCACAAGTTGTTGGTAAAGGGAGGAGCATCTCTATTTGAAAGCATTAGGGCAGAAAACATTATGTAGAAGCTTAAAGAGTGACATCAAGACCAAAGATTAGCAATTACAGGGGTTTGGAATTTGGGCTCAATTTAAGAAAATATTGTATAATAGCCATCCTGCTATAGAAGCAAATGACCTCTCTTAGTGAACAGTGAGCAGCCTGTCTCTGGAAATGCTCAGGTCAGGCAGAGGCTGCAGAGGGATGTTGAGGTGGGTTTGAGCATCAGACGGGCAGAGCACTCAGCAGACACCAGCAGAGCTCTGCCACGCACAGGACCTCCTCTGCCTTTGTGGTTCCTTTGGCTCTTGAAGTCTTAGGTTTAGATGATTCTGCTTACGTGGAATCTTGACCATGATTCTCATCCTCATTTATTTTGCCCTACATCATCTCGTACTATTGATCATTGGCCATGCTTCTACAGTTTTTGAGGGCCTGTGAAGCCACAGAATAAAATTTTATTTATTTATTTACTTACTTATTATTTTAGATTTTATTTATTTATTTGACAGAGAGAGAAAGAGAGAGCATAAGCAGGAGAAACAGCATGCAAGGGAGAAGCAGGCTTCCTGCTGAGCAGAGAACTTGATGTGGGTCTCAATCCCAGGACCCTGGGATCATGACCTGAGCTAAAGGCAGACACTTAATTGAGCCAACCAGGTGTCCCTAAAATTTTATATTGTACACATGTAAATATTTAATAGCTAAAACTGAGAAAATGTCCCTGGGGAACAGGAAGAGGAGGTATACCCTGGTTAGCTTCTGGTAGGCTCCTGATGGCAGTGTGTAATAGCAGCCAGAAGTGTGAACTTTGTGCCAGAACTACTGAACTTTCAGAGCCTCAGTTTCCTCCTCTGTATGATAATGTATGAGGATGATAATACCTCATAGATTATTGTGTCTAAAAGTTGCTTAGTTCAGTGCTGGTATAGACTCTTGCTTAGCTTCATAGAGGCTTATTAGGCTTGTGCAGATCCTGCCTAGGCTCTTACTTAATTAACACAGTACCTGGTACACAGTAAGTGCTCAATAAATGGTAATTCTTGGTAGAAAGACTAGCACAAGGATAGAAGTAGCAGTAGTAATAGTAGTTATAGTAGTAGTAGCAGCTAAATGAGGACCTAAAACATGTATCCCGACTTCTAGTCCAGTGCTCCCTTCAAAACCTAGCAGTGTGAGGCTTTATGCTTTTCCTCATTTTGCTTTATGGCAATTAGATGTGTGGATCAAGACTTACAGTGTTTCTCCCTTTTAAGAATGAGCATATCAGAGCAACCTGAGTGACTCAGTTAGTTAAGCATGCAACTCTTGATTTTGGCTCAGGTCTTGTTCTCAGGGTTGTGGGATCCAGCCCCGTGTTGAGCTCTGAGCTCAGTGAGGAATCTGCTTATCCCTCTCCCTCTCCTGCTCCCCCCTCCCCCGCTTGCTCTCTCTCTCTCTCTCTCTCTCTCTCTCGAATAAAGAAATAAATCTTCTTTAAAAAAAAAAAAAGAATGAACAGATCAAACTAATACCATGATATTTTATTTTATCTTTCATTATTATTTTTTAGAGGGGAGGAGGGGTAAGAGGAGAAGGAGAAAGAGAATCTTAAGCGGGCTCCATGCCCAGCACAGATCCTGACAAGGGGCTCGATCTCACAACCCTGAGCCAAAATCAAGAGGTGGCTGTGTAACCAACTAAGCCACCCAGCTGCCCCAAACCTGACATTTTAGAAGGCAAATTTGACCTCCATGACTTTTGCACTCTTTTCTCTGAGAAGGATATTTTGAGGATAAGGTGAAAACAATAGGGTGGCTCAGAAATCCCAGTTTACCTAGAACAGTGCCAGTTTACATCTGTTTGAGGAGTTAATTGTTAACACCCCCCCTTCACTCTCAAAATTGTCCTAGCTTAGGGGACAGATCATATGGTAACTCTAAGCATAGCACTCGCCACTCTTAATCATAGTCATTTAAACTTAGACCAAACTGCACAGACTCCAAACAATTTCTACGCAATTAGTATTTTTTTAAGAAGTGACTGTCACTTTAAGTGATTGTGCATCACTCTCTTGGGCATAGATAAGTGGCCCATCGAAATTGTCCGAACGGGACCATTTGCAAAGATTTGTCCTATTTCCCTGAGTATCTGGAATGTGAAGTTGACACCATTCTTCCTGCAGGAATCTGTGTTATAAATAGTGTTTATCATCTATCCCTCTGAGAGCCTAGTGAAAAATGAGTGGGGGCTGGAGGAGCCCAGGTGACACTCTCTTTGCATACAGAAGATTTAGCACAAAGATTTCCCCAGGCTTTTTCCCCGGGTGTGGACAGGAAGGTGAAGGAAAGAGCAGTTCCACAGCCGGCCTACAGCGGGAATGGGTTGGGAGAGGCTTCCTTCTCCTTCGGCATCATCTGCTCTGCACTCCCCAGATCAAATGTCAGCTGCCAGGACCAAATGGTGCCTCCTGGAGGTCTTTAAAAAATGATTTTCCAGCTGTGAAAGGCTGCGCTATTGTTCTGCTGCTTGGCCACCTTCTCTCTGGCTGGCCCACTGGCAGCAGCCACGCAGGGCAGCCAGAATGAGTCAAATCAAAGGGTCAACAATACAGCAGCCGCCCAGCCACCATCCCTCCTCTCTCGGCTGTCTGATGTCAGATCATCAAAGGCCCTGCATATGGCCTTGTGCTTGCTCATCATTCACCTCACAGGCCTCTAGAATTTTCACAAGTCAGAGGAGGCGCCAGGAGAAAATTTGCGGCCCCTGAGGGTGCCCTCGGGGTGGTTAATAGCCAGGGAGGGTGACAAGAAAGGGGGAAGTTTAGAGTGCTGGGGTTCCCAATTGTTTGGCTAACAGCCGGAGGTTGACCTTGAGCTTGCGTCTGCCACATGGCAGAGGCACCAGCCGGGCAGCATGTTCAGAGGGATCAGGAATAATAGAACTTGAAAATGCAAATGGTTTTAATGAATACTTCTCCCCTCCCACTCTCCCTACCCCCTCATCCCATAGTTGTGTGTGCAAGAAGAAACATTTCTCAGCTTGCAGGGCCAAGTCACTACTTGCTCTAAAATCTAAAAGTGTAATAGAGACCCACTGTCTGAGCCTTAGCGACTTGAGTTTCCTGGATCCACAGAGAAACACAAGGTGCCATGACTTGATCCCAGCCCAGGGCCGTGGCCAAATGAGACCAGAGACAAAGAGCCTTTTATGAGAATGATTATCTGGTACTTAAAAAGGTGACTAGCATTGGGCCGTGGACTCACCCGACACTGGTGTGGGCCTGTGTGTGAGACTTGTCAGCGGTGTTTGGTCCGGGGGCTAGGTCCTAGCCTTGCTCTGCCCACAACAGTGACAGCGCTGGGGAGAAAGGGAGGGGCCGATGACAGGAACTTCTGCGGCTCTGCCTGTTAGGGGCCTCCTTCCTTCCAAACTGCAGCCTGGGACAGAATTCGGGGGCTTGCTCTGCAATGATTCGATGCTGTTCCTGGATAACCTGATTCAGTCTGCTCTGTATCAGGCAGCTGATCTTGTGAGATTCTCTCTTGGCCTTAAAATCTAAGCCCCAGCAGCTTTGGGCAGCATAATCAACATTTAAGAAAAAAGCTTGATCCTTCTTATTTCCCTTATCTGAATTCTGATCCTGGTGTGTGACTAAATTTCCTGTGCCCCCAAAGGGTTTGCTCATAGATAGAGAAGCTCTATGTATATAATAAAATATGTAAGACAGACTAAGTCTATGAAAGTAAATGCAGACTGTTGTAATTTTGATCTCAGTATCTCCCAAAGTTATCAAAAGTGTTTTGTAAACTGTAAAGTAATATACACATGTAAGGAGTTGTTGCTATGGTTATTTTATTTTATAAAATGCCTTTTATTAAGAAAATGCAAAAGTGATTTCTCTTGTAGAATTAGTTGTATGAGAAACATCAGGCGAGCACAGAAAGCTCTAGCTTGGTCATCTGGCCTTTGTTCAAAAGCTGTCTCCAAGGGTCACCCTTGTACAGTAGTATTCTTTGCCCTGAAATCCAGTATAAAGGTAGATTGGAGGCACACATCATCTTAAAAACGGGTTCTGGAAACAAAACCAGGTTGGAACAACTAACTAACATTTTTGAATTGCAAGACATACAAACTGAATTAATGACTGGGAAGCTATTATTAGATGCAGGGTATTGCACCATACATTAACTACTATGTCCTCATAAACACACCCTGTCTGGAATGGCTTATTTATAGGCTGTTACGGCTTGCATAAAGAAAGAAAAAAAAAATCAAACTGGGGGCTCTTTGAATATAGCCGAGTGCTGAAAATCTCACTTACCGTTAATTTTTAAATCTACATATCTTTTTCAAATGCTTAAATTATTTTTACTGAACAGTAAGCTTAGGCGATGAGCCTGGATTTATACACTTGTTCCCGGAACGGGCTTTGAAAGCATCATGCAGTAATTTTTTCAAAAAGAAAAAACTTGGTTATGGAGCCATAGACCATTGTCCTGAAGGAAAAGGAATCAGTCAGTGTTTCTGTAAAGGTGGTTAACCCGCAGGCAGAAACAACTGCTCAGGATATTTTGCAAATTTACATTTACATTTGTTGATTCCATATTAAACTGAATAACCAGGCGCATGGAAGGTAAAACCCTCTTTTAATTAACCCTCTTGGTGTGGGCCCATGTGATTAAATATGACGGAGCTGCTCCTGGGGTTTCTGCTACTGAAAATACTAACAATAATCATTTGTTTTGTTTTTATATTTAAACACATTATTGCATAGCTTGGTGCAGAGATAATTACCAATTTTATCTCCTGTGTTTTTCTAATGTTCATTAATAACAATAAAGGGTTGTAGGTTAAAAACTCATTTAATTGCCTTTATGTTAATGACATTATGAATAGCCTTAGCTACAAGATTCTAATTCTGTCCAGTATCCTCTTTCTCAGTGGAGCCCCAGGAGGGCTGCTCATTTTATCAGCATTACTGATTCAGAGTTTTTCCTTGCAGGTGGGTTTTTGTACATAATCAGAATTAATGCACAACACATTTTGCAAGGAATGGAGTAGAAGCACTTGGAATAAGTAATTAACTAGAGTGCCCAAGGAAATATGCCCGAGCATTTTTTTAACATATTCATAAAACATTAAGAACAGTCATAAACACAGTAGAAACAATTTCCTGGTAATGTGCTTTTTAGACTATTTTCTGGTTCTTTTTTTATTTTTAATTTCTCACATAGGGGAAATTTTTTTTTTTTAACTGAAAATCCCAGGGACGCAGACAAAATGCCCAATGTGTGGTGCTTTGGGATTAGATTTGCTTGTGTGCTGCTGCAACCGGGTGGGAAGTCTGGGTACCATTTCCCTTCTCTTCCCCTGCTCCCATCTCCATCCCATAACTTATCAGGCAGGCAAAGGAGTGAATGCAGCTTGCAACATCCCAGGAGATTACTCACCTATTCCCAATCTCTGGCATCAACCTCTTGGCGAGGGAGAGAAGGCCCAGGAAGGAGGAGGCAGGAAGCGCAGCACTTCCAAGACTGCTCCCCTACCCCGTTAACCCAACACACCCATCCCTCCAGCTTTTGATGGCTGAGGGTTCATTTGAGTCACTCTCCCCAGGTCATCAAGGTCATGTCCCTACCCCCACCCCCCCCCCAGACCCGGCATCCTGCATCCAATGACAGTCAGTAGGAGAATTTAAGGGTCTGGCCCCCCTTCTTTCAAGGTGGATAATTCGGAAGGCCATCCTGATCAGAGCACCCTGGCTGAGGGGATTGGGTGAGGCCTTTGTCCTGCATCCCTCATCCTTCCTCACAGATGTTGTGTTGGGGAGCACTCCCCCGCCATCCACCTCTTATGCGCACATCTCGGTCTATTTCCCGGGAACCTGACCCACTACAGGTAAGCCGCAGTGACCAACTGACCCATCTCCATGCTGGCTGGTGGACCCTGGAGAAGAAGATCCTCCTGGGCCTCTTTGACCTCAGTATCCTTTTATGTACTTTGGGCATAGAGCTAGGCCCCCTGAAAGGGACCAGCAGCAGGGTGAGGATTCACTTCCCTCCCCGAGCAGGCATCACATGAGTTGAGGTATATGAAAAGGTTTTGAAAATCACAGACCACCGAGTTAGATGGCTGAGTTTGCATAGTGGCTGTGGTTTTTGGACAAGTTACTTAACCTCACTGAACATCAGTTCCTCATCTGGAAAGTGGAGCTAAGGGCACAGGTAATGTTCATATGGTGTTACCCCAGGCCCCAGTATGTAGTAAAGCTCAGTGGATGTAGTAGACCACTTTTGCCCCTTTCCCCTTTGTACCACTTTTTATATGGAGAGTATGATTTTGTGTGTTTTTTCGTAGAGGCCAAAAATATTGATTAAATTAATTAATCAATTAATATTTTAAATGCCAGTATAGTTAACCCACAGTATTACATTAGTTTCAGGTGTATGGAGACTATGATTTTGAATGCTGAAAGTAATCTTCACTATCAACCAAGATTGAGCTTTAAAATAGCTCTGGCTTTCCTGGAGCTCCACATGAAGTGTAACTGGGAGCCCACAGAAGACAGTGGCATGGACCCAGCACAAAGCTCTCCATCAAAGGAAGAACCAGAACGTAAGATCCCAGGCGACTTAGAGCAAGGCCACATTTATTTTTTCCAAATACCGGTAAGGAGAAATAGACAATGATATTGGCTTGCTAAGGACCCGAAGACTTTAATGCATTAGCTTATTTTATTCTCATAGCATCTTTAATTAGGTATCATTATTTTATAGTAGAGGAAACTTAGGATTAGAGAGTTTATGTAACTTTCCCTAGGTCACACAGCTAATAAGTTACGAACCCAAACCTTTGCCTTTATAACAGGACACTTTATAACAGGAAACCCAAGGCTTGACAAATTATTTAAAAGTACCCCCAATTTCAACATTTCCCAGCCAATTAGATGTCCTATTCCTTTTTAGTAAAAGTATCAAAAAACTCAAGTCCCTCCAAAGACTATTTTATGGTGGTACCTGGTGCAATTAACATCTCACAGTGAAGTCAAGGGGTCCTGGTGCTTTAAAAAACAGAGGCCTCCTTTACTGACGGCACCATAACTTCGAAGCACAACTCCCTTGGTCTTTAAATTAAAGATATGGGCTTTGAAAGCCCAGTTTAAGAAACATGGAAGTAACCACTATTCAAAACAATGTCACATCAGATTTTGGTTAATCTCACTGTTCAAAAATGTATGAGTACAAGAATACTATTTCCTTATGATACTATAGATTTATACAGCACCTAAAATTTTTCCAAATGCTCTTATATTTATTTGACTTCACAACAACTCGGTGGAATGGATCTTAGAGCACCATTTGCCAGAAGAAAAGACTTAACTTCTTTAGGGAACCTGTCCAAGTGCCAAAATTTCTCTTGACAGTAGAGACGAGTCTAGACTTTTTGCCATTCAAAATCTCGTTTTTGGGCTAGCAATGTCAGCGTCACCTGGGAGTTTGTTAGAGATGCAAGCTCTCAGGCCCCACCCAGATGTACTGAATCAGAATCTGACTTTTTTTTTTTT
>CM053606.1:66041039-66063863 GCA_028646535.1 Procyon lotor | reverse complement strand
GACTTGGTTTCTAGTCTCATTTGTCTCCAATATAATAATAGCTGGAGAATAACAAAGAAGCCCCCCAAATAGTGACTTAAATAAAAGAGAAGTTTCTCTCTCAAAGGACAGTCTGGCTGATGATTCAGGCCGAATGGGTAGCTCTGCTCCATGAAGCTGGGGTGAATCTGCCATCCCCAACATATGGCTTCCAAGGCTCTTCAAGTTGTCATCATTTCCAGCTGGTAGGGATGGTGACGAGCCAAAATCCAGCATGTGGAGCCCTTAAGTTGGAGATGACACAGAAGTTGCACACATCTCTTTCTCTCACATCCCATTATCCTAAACTTCAGGCCCATAGTCACTTCTAGCTGCCAAGGGGGCTGGGAAATGTAACTGCTTGCTGGGTGGCCATGTGCCCAGAAATATGGAAAAGATGGATTTTGAAGGACATTTAGAAGTCTGACACACCCCAGGACGAGAAATGTTTATTATAATAGACAACCCAATGAAACCTAAGTAATAGGAACTAAAGTGGTAAAGCTCTAATTTTCAAATATTTTAACAGGTTCTTCTCACCAACATAAAGCCACTTCACTGATTATAGGAGTACAGGCCACGCAAGAAAGGAATGGTGTGATAACAAGAGGAGGCTGGGCAGAAGACTAACAGCAATGTGAGGAACTGGTTCTTTGCTTTTCATTCATTCTTTGAATCATACCTTTCCCATTCCAGTAAAGAAAATGCTATTATAGGTAGCCTCTAAGGTGGAACTTAGTGACTTCAGCCTCTTGGTAATCATATTCTTGGAAGTCCCTTTCCCTCTAGTGTGGGCTGGATTTGTTGACTTGCTTCTAAGAAATAGAATCTGCCACCAGATTAGGCTCTCATCTTGGGACCCCTGTCACACTCTCATCCACCTGCTATGTGGGAAGCCAGCTACCAGACTGAGATGTTCTGTAGAGAGGTCCATGTGTCAAGGACCTCTAGGCAACTGTGAGAAACTGAGGCCTCTGTTCAATAGTCTTGAGAAACCAAATCCTACTGACAATCATATAAGCAAGAATGGAAGCAGATTCCCTGCAAAGTGATCCTCCATGTGAGACCACAGCACTGGTCCTCATTAGACACCTTGAGTCACTGGCACCTAAATTATCTATGCCTCTGGATCCACAGAAACTGGGAATAATACATGTTTGTGGATGGGAGCCATTAAGTTTAGGGGTACTTAAATGACTAATACAAGGAGATGGTTAACTCATTTCAGCACTATGTAACTACTACAATTGTCAATCACTAGAATATAGATTCTAATGGTCCTATAATTTTCTAGTAGTAATTTTGTGTGATGAGCATCCTTAAGTGGTCTAACTAACCAAGACTATAATTTAATCCACTGGTTTCTAAAGTCTGGTCTTGGAACACCTAGGGGTCCCTAAGACTCTTTTAAGGGATCCCTGAAGCCAAAACTCTCTCTCTCTTTCTCTCTCTCTCTCTTTTTTTCTTTTACAATACTACTGAAATGATTTTGGCCTATTTCACTCATTCTCTCATGTGTGTATAGTGGAGTTTTCCAAAGACTGCATGATATGGTGTAATATCATTCTTCTGACAATTTATGGAATGTATGCTTATGTAATCTTGTGTTTTCTAGAGTATTCTAAGGTAGTTAAATGAATTTAGTATATAAACACATGCATTTTCTGAGATTAACTCAGTTATTCTCAGTACTTCTGTGCTTTAAGTAGTTATCTTCAATTACAGATCTGGTATAGTCTCTGTAACCTCAGTATTGTCCAACGAATTGTAATTTTGAAGTCCTGAAGTTTTCCTTGCATCTATGCAGAAACACAACAAAAATCACACTTCTGTTGTCTGGTTTTGCAGTGACATTTTGGAATTTTCTCAGTGTTAATTTTTGATATGGTAAGCATTGGGTAGCTCAGATCCCATAAACAACATCTCTTTAGATTCTCAATGATTTTTTTTAAAGAGTGCAAAAAGTCCGAGAATTGGCAAATGTGATTGGACCCCTACCCACGTTCAGCATTGTGCTGGGTACAATGCGGGACATAAAAGTGTAGAGAGAGTCTTTTCCCCTTAAGTTGCTTAAAATCTAACTGTGGAGAGAAGCCTCATTTGTCGTCTGAGACGCACACTGCGCCGCTAAATGTTATCGTGGGGACCGCACACACAACAGAAGTGCATGGAATGGAGAAGCTGGGAGGGAGGCAGAGTCAATGGGGAATGACTGGTGCCGGGAGAACGGCCTTCCAGTCCTCCCAGTGAGAACTTTCACGAAAACGAGGAGGACATTTGTAGAGGGGACAGCGGGTAAGTATGTCACTGGGGGCACCAGAAAAGTAAAGCCACGTCGCCAGCAGCTCTCAGCCGTGTGCTCACTTTGATTTGGGGACCGTCCATGGGAGCTCCGTCTGCCAGTTACCTTCCGCTCGCGTCGGTGGCCTGTTGGCATTCCCCTCAAAAGGCGGAAACTTGGAATCTCGTGTCCTGCAAACTCAACTTCATCCTAGTGAAATCCATACTCACAATTTTGAAGCCGTTGTCCATGAATAGGTATGTGTTAGGCTCAAGGTATTTTTCTATTTGGCGGCTGCCGTGGCACTTATTTTGATGAAAAGACCGAAAAGCGGGGGGAGGGGTGGACTTACCCGCTTTGGGCAAAAGATGCCACTTCTTCTGTTTGACCAGTAAGAATTAGAGAACTTGGGCTGAAGTCTACCATGCACAAGTATGGGATCTTCCGTTAGCTTCAGCTCTCTGACTCCAAGTTCTGCCACCTGTAGAAGGGAGATATTTGCCTTGAATACTTCACGATGCGATCAGCGCCATCATGAGAGAGAATTTGTGTGGAGGAGAAAGGGAAGCCATATCTAAATGATCATAGTAATCCCAATTTTAAAAAAAAAGCTAACATGTACTAAGTACTCACTTCATGCTAAGCACTGTTTTAAACACTTTCCTCGAATTATTTTGATTACTAAGTACATGTGATCTTATTAAACTGTAACATAGTATCGAAAGCATCATTGAGATCAACAGATTCGTGAAATACAACACAGTATGTCATTAACAGTAAATTAAAAAAAAAAAAAGCAATCGCTTCTCGGCCGTTTGGCTAAGATCAAGTGTAAAAAAAACAAAAACAAAAACAAAACCAAGAAACAAGAACTCCTGTTCATTGAAAATTTCTTTAATTCTTGGACTGTAAAAAGCAGAAAGGAGATGTTTGTCCTAAAGGTGGTAGATCTGTGTCCTTCTCTAGAAAAGGTAGGTGTCCAGGGTATACTTTATAAATTACAGTAAAACCTCCCTTAATAGAGAGGCAAATTTTTGCCAGAAACTTTATAACCGGGGGGTTCGTTCTAGTATATCAAAAAGGCAGATGTACTATGATTCAAAAAACAGTTAATTCTTGATCAGCTTCAAAGACGCTCTAAACAAAAAGACATGTGTGGAAGACTTTGAGCAGAAGGGGAGTGAAGAGACTGAACCTTCAGGCAAAAAAGGCCCAGGGGCATTTGACCTGGGTTAAGATATAGACAGGCTCCCTGTGCTAGACTCAGTCAGACCTCCATGGAGAGCAGGGAAGCGTCCTAGCAGTACTACCTTTTGGGGCTCCAAAGATCACAAGCACACACACAAACGTGTGTGTTAAAGAGCACACAGTCACCTCTGTCACCCAGGATTGGTGATTAGCATTGACACAGGGTGACCCACTGTGGTGACTAACACAGTTCAAGACCCAGGAGAATGTATCTCTTCATCTCTTGCCCTTTGTCCCTTAAACAGCATCTGAAGCCACAAGGGTCTGTGCACAGTACTACCCTCTATGCAGGAGTCAGACGGTGGCCTGGAGTGCAGGGAGAATCTGACTAGCAGAAGAGCTTTAGGTAAGAGAAAAGACAAATGAACTTGTCAAGTTCTTCCTCTCATACAGTGTGAATGTTATAGATTTTTGCATAATAAAGTATCATTTCCTAGCAGCACCAAGCATCCATCTTCTTGCTCCTCTCTGTTCTAGCTTGAGTCCGGGTCCTCAGGAACTGGTGCAGCATTCACTACAGTTGGGTAGAGTAGGAAAGGAACATTTTGCAACAAATCACATCACTCCTAAAATTGCATTTGTTTGTATAGATATAACCTCTAGGGCGCATGGTGCCCATATTCTTTGCATTGGTAACTAGATGGCCTCTAAACCCTATAATTGCAGATAGTTTTGCCTTTATGAAAATGTTTAATAAGATAATTAAATTTTTCTAAAATTAAAATTCAGCTTTATTTAAATAATATAAAAGGTTTGGCTAAAAACCAGAGATCATTCATGTGTAAATAATTGTCAATGATTTCTAATTTTAATGGAGACCATATTTCTGGCCATCATGGATGAAAGTATAGTCTTAACTGGAGAGAGATTTGAATAAGTTAAGTAATGCCCTACTAATTTTTGTTTCCTTTATAAATAACCGAATTAGAAAATATAAAATAAGAATATAATACTGCATATGTCTAGATATTCCTTTAAAAGGTAGACCTTTAAAAAAAGATATTCCTTTAACATACTCATGTTAAAAATGAAAGCAGTGTCTTTGATATTAAAATAGCTTATAATATTTTCTGCAAAAGTGCTACTTTGTTATGTGTGACTGCCTTATAGTTTTTTGAGTATATGTAAAATTCATATGTAAAGTTCATTTTCTTTAAGATTTTTTTTTATTTGACAGAGAGAGAAAGAGAGATCACAAGTAGGCAGAGAGGCAGGCAGAGGGGGGGGGGAAGCAGGCTCCCCGCTGAGCAGAGAGCCCGATGTGGGGCTCGATCCCAGGACCTGAGCCGAAGGCAGAGGCTTTAACCCACTGAGCCACTCAGGCGCCCCTAAAGTTTATTTTCTAACTCAAGTGTTGGTTTTAGGCTTTTGTTGACAATTCCCATTGCTCCTGCCTTAGCAGAGTGAAGTTTCTCCAAACCGAAATGAAATAAAATATTACATATATGAACTATGGTGACTGAAGAAATACTGGTTAATTTGTCATTGCTGTCAATAGAACACGTGAAAATCTTAGCTATACCAATATAATTAGTATTTTTGCTTAAATGAAGACAAGACAAATTAATTTTATGTAACAAATATATGATAATGAATTATGTATGTCTTTATTACTCATCTCAGTATCACCGGCTCATCAATAAAACACCCAGACATGCACAATAATTAATCCAGTCATCTTTGATACTTTGCTGTCAGTTATATAAAAAATAGTTTTACACACATTTTCTCAATTTTGTCATTATGAATATTTATTTGTCAAGGTAAGAAGATAGAACATATTTTATTTAGCAGTTTTTAGCTTTATTTAGAACTTCTTAATATTTAGACTTATGATCTGTAGGCTTCCATTTGTTCTCTTGCGTTGGGTCCAACAGAAGTTGAAGTGAGTCAGTCACCTGCAGGGGAAGTAGATCTCACCCCCTGGCCCCACCCTCTCCTGGCTCATTGACCTAAAGGTTGAAATCAGAGCCCATTAGCTGTATTGGGCAGGACAAGTGAGGATTCCACACACCTTCCCCTTTCTCCTACTCAGTAGGAGACATCCACACATCAGTCCCCACATTGTCCCCATGTCCAACGGTTTTCAGCAAGAGGATAAACCTCTAGAGTAACATTTAAAAATGCAAATGTACGATTAAGGTGGCACTTTAGTGTGAACAACTGTTAGATGGTGTAATTAGTCTTCCAATTTATCCATCCTCTGGCTGAATCATTCATTAAAGAAGAGTGCACTACTATTAAGTATGGGGGCAGTCCTCCCTCATCCAATTGGTAATGTTTGGTTTAGAGAGAAGAGGAAAGGTGAGTTGAGGAATTGAGAGATGTCTTAAGAGAGATGAAGGATTTTCATGAGAGATTATATTTAATCTGTCTTCAGTGACCCAGTAGTTAGTTGTTCAGGCTCAAGGGTGCTCAAGGTGCTCAGCTGAGGGGCAGTGGGGGATGAAATCCAGTTCTTTCTTTGCTCACCAAGCCATATGATATGCCCCAATACCAGGCTGAGTCAGCCTTTCGCTCTGACAAAGGTGCCCTGTGGGCAGCCAGGTCCCTACCTGTATGACTCCAAATGACAGAATTAGGCCCAAAGTGTGAAATTTATGTGAATGCCAATTTGTGGTTAGTGTAAAGAAAATATGGCTTCTAAACTTGATCTCATTTAGTCCTTATAACAACCCTGAAAAGTAGGTACAATTATTGCCTTCACTTTACAGAAAAGAAAATTGAGGCTGAGAAGTTTTGCAACTTGCCCAATGTTTCTTTCTTTCTTTTCTTTTTTTTAAGATTTTATTTGTTTATTTATTTGACAGAGAGAGACACAGCAAGAGAGGGAACACAAGCAGGGGGAGTGGGAGAGGGAGAAGCAGGCTTCCCACTGAGCAGGGAGTCCGATGCAGGGCTCAATCCCAGGACCCTGGAATCATGAACTGAGCTGAAGGCAGATGTTTAACTGACTGAGCCACCCAGATGTCCCCACCCAATGTTTCTAAGTGGTGAACAAGTTACAAAGCCAGGGTTTTGCGATTAAAAAAAAAAAATCTATGCTCATTCTATTTTACACTATGATATGCTTTCTAACAATTTGGGCAGTTCTTTAATGAATGAGCTTTTTTTAAAAGATTTTATTTATTTATTTATTTGTCAGAGAGAGAGAGCACAAGCAGGGGGAGTGGCAGGTAGAGGGAGAAGCAGCCTCCCCACTGAGCAGGGAGCCCAGTGTGAAACTTGATCCCAGGACCCTGGGATCATGACCTGAGCCGAAGGCAGATGTTTAATGGACTGAGCCGCCCAGGCGTCCCATGAAATGAGCTGTTTCCAAAGCAAGCAATTTCCATATTGCTTTAAGTGTTAAGAATAAATTGAATGCCAACTCAGCAGATATGTCACAAAGTGGACTCATGTACCCATAAATAGTTGAATCAGGTAATGCCTACAGAGTCCAGTTTTGGTCAGGAAAGCAGAAGCCACTGTGTATTTCAGATATGAAGAGTTTTGATGCAGGGAATTAGAGGCAAAACCAACCACTGAAAGAGATTGGGGAACCAAGATCAGGGAAGCCAGCAGTGATGATCTCAGGGTGCCATACTAACTCAGGTGATTCAGTAGAGTGTAAATTTTAAAGACCTCTGGAAAGTTCCTGCCTTCTCTCTCATTCTGTGGCATTGATCGAGGCAATTCTTTAAAATCTCACCTCGTAATTCTTTAGAACCTCACATCTACTCATTTATCTAACTGAACTGCATCCTAAGAATTATGGCCTCTCCTCTTCATCCTCTCGATTCTCATAGGGGTGTCTTCATGAAAGAGATGCTGACTCTGGCCAGGACCATAAGGGGAAGGGGTTGGGAGAAATGTAGTTCTTGGATGGAAGAAGTGGTGGTGAAACTGAGTTGACAACAGACACTCCCGCAAAATCTGTAAGCCTCTTCCCACCATAATGATGTAGGAGTTTATAACGTACACTTACTAATTACCAAAATTTCTCTTATTCTGTAGTGAGTTTGGAGTTAAAAGAGCAGGAAATTATTAGGTCCCTTCAAGAGCCCTTGTCACTGCGGGAAATATAGCACAGAAAGGCAAAGCTGAAGTAAGCTATATGTAAATTTCCACGTGTCGTGATTTTGCCTAAGATTTGAGCACTTTCAACTGGTGTAGGCCCAAGAAAACCGGGAAACTCCAAAAGCAAGCCTTCTCAGACTTTAGAAAAATTAGTGTTCACACAAAGGATTGTATTCATAGGAAATATATTCTGAATGGCAAAGTTTAAGAGGCTATGTTTATGTATGGTGAATCATGGAATTTAGAACCTAGATGTCATTTGGTCTCAGATACCCCAAACCACTTCTCATTTCTGGAAATGGGCATCTCTGAGAGTATGTTTGGGAGGTATAGGTAATAAGTATGCCTTCTACTAAGAATGCTGGCAAACTACTGACAGGGAGGAATGGTGGCAAATAGGACCACCATGAATTTTCATAGCTGTCTGTTAAGGGTTCAGGACCTACCAATATGGCCCAAAATGCTGATTGGCAACACTCTAAGTTACTGCAACAATCAAGGGATGTTAAAGGACTAAGTGAAATCACAAGCAGGTTAATATCAGAGTCAAGATTAGAATTCAAGATTAGAATTCAAACACCCAGCTGGAGTTGTTTTCTATAATAGCATTCTCTACTTCTCATTCTGTCATAGCATATCATATCATACATATCATATCATATCATATCATATCATATCATATCTATCTACCTATCTGCCTATCTCTTTATCATTTATCTGCCTCTCCTACATTCTCCCCTCTATCTACCCTTCTGTTTTTCTATAAGCATCTAATCACTTAGCTATGTAATCTCTCCTTGCATCCATCCATGTACATTCATGAGACTCTATGAAGATACAAGAAGGTATCGATTTCCTTTTCTAAGGTAATGGAAGAAAGAGAGTAGGAAATGGGGGAGCTATTGACTTTTGTTTGTTTTGGCTCCTACCTGAGTAAAGAAAAGCTTTTAGTCCATAACACAGTATCATAACAATATCAGGACCTATGAATTTTTCCAATAGGTAATTCCAGGCTGAAGACAATGTATGTGAAAAAAAGCCTAGTGTGCTGCAATATTAAAACAGTAGGCCACTATGGTCATCATATGTTAGCTATTGATAATGAGATTACAAACTCCCATCTGCCAGTGTACTCCCTTCTGTGTCCCAGCACTCAATTTTATTGCTGGGGAACATCCACAGCTGAAGTGACAGAACAGGCTTGGTTGGTGTGAGCAAGTCTTTTGCTTACATTTGGTGTAAGAATTCTTGCAGCTTTTTAAGTATCAGTCAAACCACATAGTCTTATATCACCTTAGGAAACAAATCCTTTAAATAACTTGCTCAAAGATTCAACCAAAAAGAAAAAGATAGATCTAATCAATGAATTCAGTAAAACTGTAGGATAAAAGAACTACCATACAAAAACCAGTAGTGTTTCCATACACTAACAGTGAAATTTCTGTAAATTCATCTGGAGGGAACTTGATCCCATTTATAACAGCATCAAAACAACAAAATATTTAGGAATAAATTTAACTAAGGAGGTTAAAGATGTCTAATCTGAAAACTAGAAGACATTGATGAAATAAATTGAAGAAGACAAAAGTAGATAGAAAGGTATCTTATTTTCATGGGGGTGCCTGGGTGGCTCAGTCGTTAAGCGTCTGCCTTCAGCTCAGGTCATGATCCCAGGGTCCTGGGATCAAGCCCTGCGTCGGGCTCCCTGCTTGGCAGGAAGCCTGCTTCTCCCGCTACCATCCCTTCTGCTTGTGTTCCTTCTCTCACTGTGTTTCTCTCTGTCAAATAAATAAAATCTTTAAAAAAAAAAAAAAAGAAAGGTATCTTATTTTCATGGATTGGAAGAATTAATATTGTTAAAATATCAATACTACCCAAAGTTATCTATAGATTCAGTACAATCCCTATCAAAATTTCAAGGACAATTTTTACAGAAGTAGAAAAAAAACAGTCTTAAAATTTATATGGAACCACAAAAGAACTTGAACAGCCAAAGAGGTCTTGAGAAAGAAGAGTAAATCAGGAGGTATCACATTTCTTGATTTCAAGCTATACTATAAAGCTGTAGTCATCAAAACAGTATGGTACTGACATTAAAAACAGACTAACAGACCCATGGAACAGAATCGAGAGCCCAGAAATAACCAAAGCAAATATAGTCAACTAATCTATGATAGGGAAGCCAAGAATACTCAGTGGACAAAAGACAGTCTCTTCAGTAAATGGTGCTGGGGTAATTGGATAGTTACATGTAAAAGAATGAAACTGGACCCATATCTCACACCACTCACAAAAGTTAACTTAAAATAGTTTAAAGATTTAAATATAAGACCTGAAACCATGAAACTCCTAGAAGAAAACATAGGGATAAAGCTCCTTGACATGGGCTGTAGTAATGATTTTTTGGGTATGACCCTGAAAGCATAAGAAGCAAAATAAAAAATGAACAATTGAAACTACAGCAAATTAAAAAGCTTCTGCAAAACAAAAGATACCACCAACAAGGTAAAAAGACAAACTATGGAATTGGATAAAATATTTGCAAGCCATATATCTGATAAGAGGTCAATATCCAAAATATATAAAGAACTAATACAACTCAATAGAAAAAAAAAACACAGAAGGTATCCCAAGTGTCCATTGATAGATAAATGGATAAAGAAGGTGGTGTGTGTGTGCACATGTGCATGTGTGCGAGCGTGCACGTGCGCGCGTGCGTGTGTGTGTGCGCGTGTGTGTGATGGAATATTACTCAGCCATAAAAAAGAATGAAATTTTGCCATTTACAATGACATGGATGGAGCTAGAGAGTATAATGCCAAGCAAAGTAAGTCAGAGAAAACAAATAACATGATTCTAGTCACATGTGGAATTTCAGAAACAAAAGAGCAAAGACAAAAGAGAAAGAGAGAGAGATAAATGGAGAAATAAACTTAACTATAGAGAACAAACTGATGGTTGCCTGAGGGGAGGTAGCAGGTGGGGATGTGAAATAGGTGATGGGGATGAAGAAGGGCACTTGTTCTGATGACTACTGGTGATATATGGAATTGTTGAATCACTACATTGTACATCTGAGACTAATATATCACTGTATGTTAACTATACTGGAATTAAAATAAAAACAGTAAAAAATTATATCCTATTTCTTAAAAAAAAAACAAAAACAAAACACAAATAACCCAATTTAAAAATGGGCAAAGGACCCGAATAGACATTTCTCCAAAGAAATATAAAAGGCTGATGGGTATCTGAGATATCACCCTCTGCCTGTAAGAATGGCCATTATCGGGGCACCTGAGTGGCTCAGTGGCTCAGAAGCCTCTGCCTTCAGCTCAGGTCATGATCCCAGGGTCCTGGGATTGAGCCCTGCATCAGGCTCCCTGCTCTATGGGAAGCCTGCTTCTCCCTCTCCCATTCCCCCTGCTTGTATTCCCTCTCTCACTGTCTCTCTCTGTCAAATAAATAAATAAAATCTTTAAAGAAAAAAAAAAAAAGGAAAACAGGATGGAGGGGGTGACTGGGTAGCTCAGTGGTTAAACGTCTGCCTTTGGCACGGGTCATAATCTCAGGGATAGATCCCCACATTGGCTCCCTGCTCAGCAGAGTGTCTGCTTCTCCTTTTCCCTCTGCCTGCCACTCCCCCTGCTTGTGCTCTCTCTCTCAAATAAATAACATAAAAAAATTTTTAAAATGGAAAACAGAATGGAAGTTCCTCAAAAGATTAAAAATAGAAATACCATATTATTCACCAAGTCTATTTCTGAGAACATATCCAAAGGAAACAAAAGTACTAACTTGAAAAGATACCTGTATCCCCATGTTCATAGCAGCATTATTTACAGTAGCCAAGACATGGAAACAATCTAAGTGTCTATCAAGGGAAGAATGGATAAAGAAGTGGTGGTGTATATATATCTAATGAAATATTATTTGGCCATAAAAAATGAGGAAAATCTATCATTTGTGACAACATGGATGGATCTTGAAGGCATTATGCTAAGTGAAATAAGTCAGACAAAAAAAGAAATACTGTATGATCTCACATGTGAAATCTAAAACAAAACAAGAACACATAGGGGCACCCAGGTGGCTCAGTTGGTTAAGTGTCTGCCTTCAGCTCAGGTCATGATCTCAGGGTCCTGGGACTGAGTCCTGCATCAGGCTCCCTGCTCAGCGTGGAATCTGCTTCTCCCTCTCCCTCTCCCCATCTCCCCGCTCCTCACTCATGCTCACTTGTTCCCTCAAATAAATAAATAAAATCTGGGGCGCCTGGGTGGCTCAGTCGTTAAGCGTCTGCCTTCGGCCCAGGTCAGATCCCAGGGGCCTGGGATCGAGCCCCGCATCGGGCTCTCTGCTCAGCAGGGAGCCTGCTTCTCCCGCTACCATTCCCTCTGCTTGTGTTCCCTCTCTCGCTGTGTTTCTCTCTGTCAAATAAATAAATAAATAGATAGATAGATAGATAGATAGATAGATAAATAAAATCTTTAAAAAAAAAAAAAAAAAAGAACAAAAACCCATAGAAAAAGAGACCGGACTTGTGGCTACCAGAGGCAGAGGATGGGAAGAGGGGGAATTGGAAGAAGATGATCAAAAAGTATGAACTTCCAGTGATAAGACAACTAAGCAATAGGAATGTACTTACAGTGTAATACTACTGTACAATGTATGAAAAACTTAAGAGAGTAAATCCTAAGAGTTCTCAGCACAAGGAGAATTTTCTTCCTTTTTTCCTTGTTTTTTCTTTTTATTGTATCTATATGAGAAGATGGATGTCAGCTGATCCTGTTGCGGCAGTCATTTCACTATATATATAAATCAAACCGCCATGTGATACACCTAAACTTACACAGTGAGGTAAGTCGATTACTTCTCTATTTACATGTCTGAATCTGGTCATGATATTTATGCACATGATTTGTTTATTGTATAGAAAGAGATGTTCTCGTCTGCCAAGTTTTAGGGCAACTTTAATCAGATTCATTAATTACTAAACATATGGCTTACATCTGAAATATTTTGTCTGAACTTGGGGGCTGAATTTTAAGAGGCACATTGACAAACTAGAGGATGTTCACAGGGTGACCAAGATTAAGAGCAATAATAAAAAATGTTTTTAATAATTAATATTTAAGAAAAGAGATTATTGAGTCCTGAGCTAAGCGTGTCACATGGGTTGTTACGTTTAATCCTCATAGTCACTCACTATTGGCACATAACGAGTGACTGAGGTCATGTTCCAAGCCCTGACTCCAGACCCTGAGCTTTTATCTCCTCACGGTATAGTGAGGAGCCTGGATACCATCTCGTATGAGGAGCGGTGGAAGAACTGAGTGTCTGTGCTGATGGGGGAAAGAACTAGGACCAATGGAGATAAGTTCCCAGATGGAGATTTTATCTCCATAAAATAAGATGCTCCTATTCTTAGAACTGAACATTCAAACAAAAGCCGCAAGACCCTTTTTAAGGAATGGATGAAAGATTTCAACTCTAAAGATATGTTGAATCTATGATGTGAGCAAAATAGAACAAATAACCAAGTTGTTGATTTCGTGTCTTCTTGCTATCAGAAAAACAAAAATACAAGTCTCTAAAAAATGTTAAAAATAATAACAAAATAGGGGCGCCTGAGGGGCTCAGTTGTTAAGCGTCTGCCTTCGGCTCAGGTCATGATCCCGGGGTCCTGGGATCCAGCCCCACATGGGGCTCCCTGCTCGGCAGGAAGCCTGCTTCTCCCGCGACCATTCCCTCTGCTTGTGTTCCCTCTCTCATTGTGTTTCTCTCTGTCAAATAAATAAAATCTTTTAAAAAAAATAATAATAATAACAAAATAAAAGTCTCAAAATTCCTATGATTTTTTCTTAAAAGTCGAATCTGCAGTAAATGTCAGAGGGAGGCCCAGCTTCTCAGAATGTGTCCACTTCTGTCACTTGGCCTTTGGAACTACGTAATCTGTAGGTCTGAGACTTAGCTTCCTACTTCACAATGTCGTTCTAAGGATTGAATGGGTTGATGTATGTGGAGGGGCTTTATAATGGTTGAATACCATACAGATGTGAGGGATCAGGGAACAGAAACAAAATGTATTTTAAGTCCCCTTGACATCTTTTCTATATAATGATACCAGTCAGCCTTTAAAGCTGCTGATTCAAGCAGACATCTGTCTGGCAAATATGGGCGTATAAATATAGCCAAGGCACATATATTTTCACTGGTTCAACCAATACTTACTGTATTTGGCGCTCATGTGTGTCATATGTGTGTCATATGCTAGGCATACAGAAACCATTAATACATAGTCTTACCTTTCAGGACGAGCATAAAAATAAATAATTGCATTTTAGCAAAATTAATGCTAACTGAGAGAGATACGGTGTGAACAAAAATGAAATGAAATGAAATGAATGACCTGTTTTAAAGGAGCAAGGCTGGCGATACAAAGCAGTCCTTCACCGTTTACATAAGCACCAGCTGTTACACCCTACCTCACGCTAGAGAGGTCAGTGTGGACTCCATTCGCCCTACAGAATTTGCACATGTCTCTACTAAATCATTCACACATCATAAAACAGTTAACCTACTGGTGGAAATCCTGAAGCTAAGGTCCTATGCATTCTCACTTTTGCACTGCCTCATTTCCATACAACGGTTAAACGTATGATCCAAGGGCAGGAGAAGAGCTTGGCAAATAAAATTTTGCCACATAGAAGTTCCACACTGAGCAATGCCCTTGGTCGTGCCTTAGAGGGGAGTCGGCTGTCACACAGCGAAGGGAAAAGAAGCCATGGTCCTTAGGGGTTGACATATTTAATGCCAATTCAGTCTGTAAGGTGAGCTTGGGAAGAATAGAGGAGGTAGCAGGAGAAGTATCTGAACCTTGCCATGTTGTCCCCCTGTTCACGGTCACAGATGAGGGACGTATTTGAAAGCCTTGTCAAAGCCCAATCAGCACTGATCGTCAACACCTGGGACGGTAGCAGCAGCGGGCTAATCAAGCCACTCCTTACCCAAGACTCAGAAGCACAGTGAACAGGAATGAGTGACGGGGAAAGCATCTGTCGGTCGCCCCTATTCTTATTTTGTTTGGGAAACCCTAGAGTTAGTCCAGATACCTTTGAAAGTGAATAAATCTATGAATCAATGACCCGATAGGAAAAAAGGAAGAAGGAGAACTCACATTTCCTGACTTTGACCACCGTCCTAGGCCAAGCAGAAACATTATTAATGCTGACTGATGGTGACTGTGTGCCAGTTTCTGTATCAAGCATTGCATTTCACAGTCATGACCTCACTTAAACCTCACAATGGCCTCCCCATGAAAGAGTTCTGCCTGGATTTGCAGGTGAGAATACTTTCCCCCAGTCAGGAAGGAGGATCGATTTGGAATTCAAAACACGATCTCCTCATGCGAAACTCCACTCTTCCTGCTATACCAGAGAACACAAAGGTGTTCCCAGAAAGGGATGTGGGAAAGAATTTTTACGAGAGCTTGGCAGTCACGTGGTGAGTCCTGGACCCTGTTTAGGAGTTGGGAATAGAGTGACGAGCAAGAAAGACGAGTTCCTGTCCTCATGGAACAATCAGGGAAGACAGAGACTACACAGGTAATAAAGAAATGGAGAAGATCATTTTATTGACTTATAAGTATCACAGGGAAGATGAAGGAGGGTGCCTGGAGAGAGGGAGCAGAGGCGCTCCTTCAGCCAGAGTAGGAAGAGGCTTCTCTGAAGAGAAGACGTTTGAAGGAAGACTAAGGAAAAGGGGCGGCCATGCAAAGACCCAGGGGAAACGGATCTTGAGAAGAGTCTGCCTGTTTTCGAAACGAAAAAGGGAAAGAAAATGGAGGGGTAGTCTGGGAAAAAGGTAAGATCCAAATTCTGGCACCTTCTGGCCATGCTAAGAATTTTGGAGGCTGTCCTTGGTGTATGGAAACCTACTGGGGGGAGGAGAGGGGTTTGGGCAGCGCCATGGCCTTACTCTGGCCCCAGGTGAAGGATGTGGTTTTGAGAGGCAAGAACACCTAAGAGGCTGTTGCAGTGTTCCAGGGGAGGGCTGCTGGTGACTCAGACTAGGTTCCTAGCTGAGGAAGTGGCAAGTGGTTTTTGGAATCAAAATCTATTCGGAGGTAGTGCTGACAAAAGTTACTACAGGATTGGACTTGGGATGGGAGGAAAAGATGAATCAAGAAATGCTCTGGGTTGGGTGGATGGTGAGGAAGGCCTTCGGATGGGAGAGTTGAGGGCCAGGCCCTCCCATTGGAAGGAAGAAGTCTGTGATATTTAGGATCTCACCGACAACTCTGAATGGGTGTGTTCTGTTAGGGAGAAGTCATCATTTTTAAAACATAAAGAACAGAGAATAGAAAGCATGCCAGAGGATCGTCTTTGGTTTGTATTAATGCCATTATGTGTTATGGAAGTCTCCACTGTATCACTCATCGGTTCTGAATCATAAACTGTCACTCATTTTCACATCTTGGTTATGGTGAATAGCTGCTATAGAAAATCGGAAAAGGAGGCCAACACTGATGAATTCTCTTTATTTCATTAGGATTTTATATAGCCAGGACACATTGATTGATTTAGCAATAATCTTTGTGAACATTCTAGAAAGAGGCAGGACGTTAAAATATATCTTTGCTGATTTTTTCCTCTGTGCGTGTAATTAAACTACAACCAACAGGTGATACTTATGTGTTCTCCTTTTAATAATTCGCTATGGGGGTGCCTGGGTGGCTCAGTGGGTTAATAAAGCCTCTGCCTTCGGCTCAGGTCATGATCTCAGGGTCCTGGGATCGAGCCCCGCATCTGGCTCTCTGCTCAGCAGGGAGCCTGCTTCCCCCTCTCTCTGCCTGCTCTCTGCCTACTTGTGATCTCTCTCTCTATCAAATAAATAAATAAAATCTTTAAAAATAAATAAATAAATAAAATAATTTGCTATGAATATTATCACATATCTTTGAATTTTTATAGCCATCTTATTTTTAATTTGCTCTAAAATATTTCTCCTTAATTTGTTACTTATAAATTTTAACATGTTTGCGAAGTTGATGAACAAATTAGTTCAAAACCAATGTATGTATAAAAATTATCTATTGTACATAAAAATTACCTAGTACCTTTCTGTGGTAAACTAGTTTTTGTCTATTTAATACTTGTAGATTTCTTACTAAAGAAGGCACCTGAGTGCGATAGAAATACAAGTCTAGGGGCACCTGGGTGACTCAGCGGTTTAAGCCTCTGCCTTCGGCTCAGGTCATGAGCTCAGGATCCTGGGATCGACCCTGCGTTAGGTTCTCTGCTCAGCAGGGAGCCTGCTTCCTCCTCTTTCTCTGCCTACTTGTGATCTCTCTCTCTGTCAAATAAATAAGTAAAATCTTTAAAAAAAAAAAAAAAAAAGAAGAAGAAGAAGAAGAAGCACTCTGTGGCCCTTTGTATGCCCCAGGCTGGGTCAGATATCCCTCTGGTCTTCTGTTCTACCACAGCCATTGTAGATGACTCCCTTGAAGATAATAATTTTTTCCTCTCTTTTTCAGGCCTATAAGATCTGGAAATTCAGAGCCTTACTTGTATTACTCATGATTGTATCTTCAGGGATATAGTAGAGCCTGGCACATTTCATTTGTGGGATGAATATGTAACCTTTAATTATTTTTTTGTAGTATGAAAACGGAATTCCATTAAATTAATGACTTGCCCAAGCCCTCACAGGGTTAGTGTAGCCCTCTCCAAATCAGGTTGCAAGTGGAGTTAATATTTCCCAATTTAGTCAAGAAGAACCACAAACACCATAACAGAGCTGTTGCCACTTTTAACCAATTTTTTTTAAAGTAAACTCTACCGCCAAAGTGGGGCTTGAACACAGGGCCCCAAGATCAAGAGTCTACCAGCCAGCCAGTCACCCCGAGCTGTTGCCGTTTTTTTAATGGAGAGAGAAGATGGATGTTCACATTACTGAGGTTTATCTGTATTACTAAATACTGTAAGTGTGTGAATGATGTTTTATGAGTCATACTTTATGTATGGATTTAGTAGATATCTATATTTGGGTTGACTAGTAGGATAGAATTTATTAAATGTTGTGCTACAAAATACACGATGAGCAGGTCAGTAGGTGAGGAAAGGAAGGCTACCTTCCAGAGCCAGGAATGAAAGAGACGGTCGTGTCTTTGACCAGCAGTGATGATACTTAATAAATGCAGGTCTCAAGTCTTAAGATTTGGGACATGGAAAGGTCAGATCATAAAAGCCTTTTGTGCAGCTGAAAAAAATAATTGCTCAAGAACTCAAGACTATGCACAAAAATTATCCTTTGATATATCTATTGAAGTGTTTCTTTGCTGTTTTAGAAATGAATTTAGCATTTGCTGTCATTTTTACCATGATAAGAATAATAACCATAAAAATATAAACCAAGTTCAGAAGTAACACCCATTTCTATACCCCGTTGCTTAAAAAAACTATTGCAAGAATAGTGAAATGAAGTAAAATTGCCATTTCTTTTCTCCCAAAGCACAACATTTTCTTATGGAGAGTACTGTTGTCAATTTTAGCAACGATAACTTGGATTGAAACTGCGTGTGTGTGTGTGTATCCCACTAGTTACTAATCCCTCTATGAAACATTCAAAGTCTCTCCTACAACCCTTCTTGGGACAATTTGCAGGGTCATAAATAGAGAAAACCATCAACATCTGTATTTGCAATTTGTCTCGTTATAATTTGCACCCAAGTATATGGAGCTTTATTCTATCTGGCACACTATAATAAACAACAAAAGTCTCAAACTACAAGCAAACACAAAGGGGCTAAATTAAAGTGTCTGTTCATCTGTCACTCCACATGGTGAAGAATAGCCAACAGCCAATCATTCATCTGCCATTTTCTTCATGAGCAAAGGAGAAAGAGATAACTCACCTATCAAGCAGAGACATATTTGCTGAGAAATCAAGTCATACATTATATTGGTATACATCCATGTATGTGAGTGTCTTAGAATATGCAGCTGTATTTCTACCTGCATATGAAATTTTGAATCCCCTCACCATCACCATCACCGCCAACCATATCATCCTCCCCTCCCCTTTTGAGGGCAAGAAAATATTCTGAATAATTGTTCTTAAATCCTAGCTGGTACGCAATTGGTGAGGATTTACAAACTTGATGGCTATTGAATTGATAATCATTTGAGAATTGAGCTACCAGTTTTAAGAAGGGGAAAAAAGTGGAGGAAGCCACCGTAGAAATGAGCAGGGAAATACGTACACATATACACCTCCTCACACCATGGAAATACATACACATATACATAACCATACACATGCAGATTTATAAATGGCAGGCCTTCAAAATAACAGTGAGGAAAAAAATGAAATAAATGCAACTGTTTTGTAAATTAACGTTCAGGGAAAAAGATAATTACATTATTGTATTAACAGGGGCACCTTAGTCACTTTTTTTCCCCCGTGCAGAATGTGGCTTGTTCATATCAAGGCATGTCATCACACTTACAAGGTATTTATTAGCTGACATTTTCATAAAAATAAAGAAAAGTATTTAAAAATGGGAAGCTGACAAATTTGATTTAAATGGATACTGAACTCCAGACAAACGTGTCATTTGAACTCAGCCTGACTTGCCGCTGCTGCCAGGAAGCATTAAAGTACTAGTGAGTGGTCAATATGTGCTCCCGTATCCCGTGTCGGCTGCGTGAGAATGCTCCTCTCTTAGAAAATCATATTGTTCAAAATAAGTGACAAAGCTTGAGCAGACCCTTCAAATCCATAAAGACATTTGGAGGGACTGAAGCATGCTTATAATAAAACCAGAGTCTCTAAAATAGAGGTCAGAGCTCATGGAGCATCTTGCCAAGTAATCAGATAAAAATGATTACACAAATTTCCAACAATGAATTCCTTCTGCATTTGCTGAGTGAGCACATCGGGAAGGAAGGCACATCTTTAGAACCATACTTTTATCTATCAGACTTTCTGCGGAGGCTTTATACGCATTTGTTTCCTCTTTCTCCCCTGTAATGCTCTTTCTGAACACATCTTGAGAAGCCCTTGAAATGGAAAATTTACACTTAAATCCAGACTTAGAGCCAGGATCCGTTTCTTGACAATGAAAAAAGAGAAAAAATCATCCCAAACTTCCTTGTCACTATCCCAGCAAATATCCTATCTATCATAAGAATTGTGGCTCCTGGATAACAGATTAGGCACATCAATAAAACACTGTAACCACAGTTTGAGACAAATGCCCTGATATGATCAGGTCAGAGGTGGACCAAGTTCTTGTGGAATCCTGAGCATATTTATCACTGGCCGAGCTTCAAACTGAGTTTCAAATTTTGTCAGACATGAAAAACTGCTACCAGATGGTGTCAAGATAATTTCTCTCTGTGTTAAAATCACACACTTAGGTATAGTCAATAGTAAAAATCAAATAGTCCAAACACCAGTACACACCTGGCGCCATTCCTACTGCAAGGTAGGAGGTATTATTATGATATGTGTTTCTTTCCACTTAAGAAAGCCTACACAACACAGAGTAGCCCAGTAACACAATTAACAAATGATGGTTTTCTAGAGCTGTGCACTATCCCAAGCCAATAGGAAGAGACAGTGTGTTATTCCAAACTGTAACCCTATCTCAAGGGCAAGAGAAAGTTTGACAGAGGCTCACTCCCTGCCACCCCATTTCCACCCTGTACCCCCTTCAACTAAATGAAAAATTAGTTTATACTGTGAGATGTTCAGTCCCTGCTTTTTAAAAGAACCTCTCCCCCAGATTATTATTATAAATTCCCATATTATGTGGCTAAACTCTATTCTTCAATTAACCTCACAAGGCAGTACAAACATTTGGAAACTCCTCAGATGTGAGAAACCATATGCTATTGGTTCCCAAACAATAAGTAGAAAGCATAAAGCAACTTTGAGGAGGGTATTAAAATGCCCAGATTGGAAAAATAAACTAGAAAAATGTTATATGTTAGAAAGCACAAGGAAGCATGTTATTACTAATTAATTTGTAATATGTTTGCTTTCAAAGTATTTTAGAACATAGAAATTGTTGCATTTAACAACACAAGTATTTATTTAGCTCTCATCTGTTGTGGCATTTCACTGGGTAAAATGGGGGTCTAGGGATCTAGACTCATAATTCTTCTAGCTGTAAAGATGAAAATCCCATTCTCTTTTAAAATATGGATCTGAGGGGGAACCGACGAATCCTGGCAGTGGGCAATTGTAGACGTAGCATATCACAAAATGCTGGGGGAAATTCTTCTGTTTGAATCATTCTGGATACCCAGAATATCTAATTAGGGTTCCTCTTCCCCCACGAGCCCTGCCTGCTGCACTGTCAGAGTGAGAGAATCATGTAATTTTAATTATCAACCTCACCGCAGAGCAAAGTTTTCATGCTAGGAAGTGTCCAAATTACAGAACTTTCGGCATTTGGGTTCATTTCCTAGAAAACCATCACTTTGGATAGGGTTCTCTTTCCCCACACCTCAGTGGAGCCCAATAAAGATTTTATTCTATGCTCCAATAATTATTGGCAAGAGAATGGTGCCTCCCTCTGTCATCACACAGGAAAAAGCCCATGAAGAAGATCCCGGGGAATCTGGAAGATGGGGTAAAGTGAGGTCACGACTGGCAACGAGAAAACCATCCAGTCTTTGAACACAAAGATTGTAAATGTCTACTGATTTTCAAACTTATTATTTTTGGCAGGGTTGCATATGTTCTCTGTGCTCATTCCACGAATCTGGCTGATTATTATTCCAATCACCAGAGGAAGAGAGAGTCACATTAATTTGTAGTAATTAATAGCACTGATGCATTTGACAGCGCATGTTAACAAGCCTCTTTGATTGTTTGGATCTCTAACTGCGGCCCTTCTTGTTTGCATCACCTCCAAGGAATTCATAATATCAAAGCTTAACGGTATCTGATACTTGTCAAAATGCAATTTATAAAAGTTTAATTCTTTTATTGATTTAGTTTGGTTTTGATGCCTGCAGAGTCAGCTCCCTTGACAGAACTTAGCGGATTCAAATGCTTGTCACCAGCTCGGCCTCCTTTTTGCAGGGAACAATTGCCATAGGCCAAGCCAACAGGCATGGTTTAATTGCCATTAATTAAAAGCATAAATCTCTTTTTTCTTCAGTTGCTCTGCTCTTAAAGGGGGCTGCACATATCTCTCTTTTCCTGTGTTTGTCAGAACACCTTCTGGCAAGCAAAGTTAACCCATTCCATCTTTCTAAGCACTTTCTGGGGTAATCTTTTGAAGCATTGCTCTTATGATCTGATGTGAAATGCATGCGGTTCGGTGATATTTAACAAACTGGATTTCTTCTTTATTGCAGTATAATGAGGTCAAATGAATCCCTCCATGGGTTGTATACATGCTTAAATGGTTTTTGCATCAAATTCTTTTTGACAGCAAATAAAACAGGAGCCAAACAAAACATCAGCTACTTAAAATTAGACGGGAGGGGGGACTGGATGAGAATGGGCTTTTAAAACAAAAACACATACATGCTTTTTAACGTGAGGTGCAAGTAACCTTCCAACAAAATAAATCTGCCTGGCCATTTTCAGATTGGAAGCAATTAGTGAGATTCTTGAGATAAGGGAAGTGCTGAGCTTAACAGAGCCCAAATGATTATACAGTAAATATTATTCCAGCTCCGTTTACCTTCTAGTATTATCATTAAGTCTATTTCATTTAGAAGGGACCTAGTGATGTTGTGAGCAAGGTAAAAATAATGAGGAGAACTCATCGCTCACTTTGATGGGGGAAGGTAAAAAAGGGTGGGTGAAGTGGGTAGGCTCTTTTTATTATTTTTTTACTTGCCCACAATTATCCTATGAAATGATTATCCACCAGGCTTTGCTATTCAATGGCGGTGTCAAAACAATTCGGTTTCCCCTGGCTGCCGAGCGCCTTCTCTTTCCCCCTCAGTCCTGCCGCTGTTAGGGGAAGTGTCGCTGTAAGCAGATTATTGCTTTAAAGCATTTACACATATTAGTTTTGCTGCATCTGCCAGCTTTAGCAGGATTGCCGAGCCGCGGAAGTCCTCCTCGCTTTATTTAAGAGGGGGAAAAAAAAGTTGGTTCCGCGCTGGGCTGCTCGGTGAGCTCAGCGCATGAATATGTTATGCATCTGTTTTCACCCGGTCAGGCTGGGGAGAGTGATTGATTTTTGG
>CM053606.1:66002416-66035939 GCA_028646535.1 Procyon lotor | reverse complement strand
GGACTCCTGGGCCGACCGCCGGCACCGGCAGGAGGAAATAGACCTAGAGCCGACCTGCTCTACGGGCGCTTCTTTTGCACTCCCACCCTCGAGTCTCCGAAAGAAATTCCCTTTGGGAAGGGGGTCCTAAAAGCACCGAGCTAGGGGGCGGGCCTCCAGTTCTCGGCCCAGGGGCTCCAGTTAAAGAGTATTTTAATTCTTTCTCGACCCTCCCAAACCTTAAAAACTAACCAATTGAAGGCACACACACAACAGGGGGAAAGGTAGCAAAATCAATCCTCGGAGTTCAAAGAGCTGAGGCTCTGGAGCTGGCTGCGGGGCGCTAGGCGCTGGGCCGAAAGCGCAGCGGAGGGTCCCCTCGACCCTGCCGAGACGGCAGACCCCACTCAGCAGATACCTGGCGGTGTGTGTGTGTTGGGGAGGCGGCACACCCTAATCCATCCCTCGGCTTGCCTGTCTCCTTTCCTCTGCCAGCCAAGAGCCGCCCATCCTCAGAGAGAAAAATGTGAGTGTGGGCACATTACGCACCATTAGGGAGACACTACAGTTTTAATGTGGCCTAATTAGTGCCGCTAACCGAGCAAATATTATTATATTGAATAATGATAATATGATGAAAATATTAATGCTTTTGAACTTTGCACGTGGGAGCCGTTCCTTCGGTTCTCCCGGGACACCCCAAGCATGCTCAGACCCACTGGCAGACGCCGACCGACGCAACTCTGGGAAGGCGAGCCCACAGGCCAGCTGAGAGCATACGTGTGTCATCGAAGACACATTAACACACCCTGGGCCACGCCACTTATCACCCGCCACGCAAAAGACCTCTTTCTAATGGCGTCCTCCCCGCCCCCCACCCCCGTTCTCCTGTAACAGGAGGGAAAAAGCAAACCGCCGGGTCCCTCTTCAACTGAGCTTCTGCTCTGCACCCCAGCAATGTTGCGATTGCGGTGTGCGCAGTAACTAGGGCCGCCAGGCAGGTGGAGTTGCAGGAGAAGGACCCACTTAATTAACATTTAAATTCACAGCCCCCTCTTGTTGCCAAATACTTCTCCCTTGGGAATTTGGTGAAAAGTAGGCATTTAACAATTAGGATATGCGAAAGGTTCCTCAAAATAGAGATTCAAATTCTTAATTCTCTTAGCGAGTTTGGAGAATCAAAGCCATGAAGAAACGTGAATGTGATGGCTGAGAGGCACTTAAGTGGCTGGAAATGGCGTGCCCGCGTCCCAGGTGATTAGCACACCCACTCCCGCTTCCCTTTACGCACCCCACCCATTCTTATGGAGTCCAAGAAGACAGAGCCCAGGTGGCTGGCTGTCCTGTCCTCGCTGCCTGAAGACAGGCCAGTTCTTTCCTGGTGGCTGGGCTGAACTTGGGCAAGGGCCTAAGAGTGTTGGAAGTAAAGCGATCGCTGTGTCCCGGGAAATGGGAATGAGCGGTCCTGGCCAGAGAGCGCCCCCTCTCGGGCTGAATTGCTCCCCCTCCCTGCTTGCGGCTCATAGTTCGAATTCCTGCACATTCTGGGGCGCTCCTTCCGGGAGGCTGCGTCAGGGTTAGCGGATCCAGTTCTCTCCCACCAATCCCCTTCTTCCCCGCCGGGTGCGTCTGGACTAGAAATCGCCTCCTAGACACTTGTCCGGTTCATCAAGTCCCAGGGCGGGGGCGGGCTGTTCCGCAGGGGTGAAACTTGGAGTTGGAGGATTCCGTAGACCTCAGAGGCTGCCAGGGCGGTCTGAGACCGCCCCACACCTCCCTAGGTCTGGGAATCCAACCCCGCCCGCACCAGAGGCAGGAGCCGGGGCGGGGAGCTTTCAATTTGTTCCAGTGATGGCTCTAACTTAATAAGGCGATTGATTAGCGCTCAAAGTGCCGTTTTAATTAGCCGCTTGTTAATTAACATCGCAAATGAATTTCCCCTTCTCTGATTGGCATCTTTGCCCAGCGCTCTGAGGCTTTCGTTTCTCCTCTGCCTCCGCCCCTCCATTCCCTCTGAACCTCAGGAGTTGGTACAAGATTCAGCTACCTTCCTGAGCTTTAGAGGCCTCAGAATTCTTTTTATAGTGTGACGCGGCGGTGTCACCCGGGTCCTTTCGTTTCCCCAGGAGCTGATCTTCAATGGACAACGATTTAGTTGAGGAGGAGTGTAGTAAAACCGACCCCCCCCCCCGCCATCGTCTTACAACCGCCTCCACTTTCTCATCTCCTTTATCTCCACCCCTGCCTCTAAGGAAGACCTTTCTCCCCCTACATTTGGAACCCTAGGGAAAAAAAAAAAAAAAGGAAGCAGGAGTAGGGAAAGGGAGGAGTTGTAGCTGAGGAGGCTGGGCCATCTCTGGGGATCAAATCAAACTTGCTGCAAAATTCTGCTTCTGAGGTCTGTAGCCATGCGCAATTAGCTTCCGATCCCTCCAAGGTACTCTTCCGGAAGCAGAGATTTCTAGAGCCAACATATGCCCACAAATTACAGCCCAGTTCCATTGTCAGGAGATTAAGTTTGGGCAGTTTGTGGACATTTTTGCACCATTAATACTCTGAGCTACCATATAAATCCCCCTACATATCCCTCTACTTGGGATGTACCCCCCTCTTCTTTTTCATGACTGAAGACACGCTGTATTTCCTTCAGAAAGCCTCTGTATTCCCCCAACTCCTCCTAAGGCAGGCGGGGCTCCCCACCCTCTCTTTGGCGTCCCCAATGTAGCAGGCATCATGGCATCTATGACAATTTCCATCACGCTCAAGCTCCCCTCAGCACTCGGAGGTGGGTTAGTGTCCCATTTCAAGCACCTGGCATAGAAGGTACATACATTAATGTTAACTGACTGAGTGAATGAACAAAATGAGTGAGGGAAGGAAGAAGGGAAATCAAACATGGTTACTGTATGTTGCCTGTAGCTAGAAACAACCGCTACCTTTGCGTGGTTCATTTGCCGATCTCTTGCTTCACATTTTATAAAGAGCTTTTTAAAAGAAGGTCTAAATTGGTCATCACAAAGAACCTATTCTAGGTAAGGACTATTTTTCCCTTTACTAGAAAAGAAACGTGGTCATTAGAAAGATTAAGTGCCTTACTCAAGAGCATGGGAAAGTGGCAAAATGAGCTTGAAACTCCTTCTTCTAGCACTCTTTCTCTCCATCTCCACTGGCCTTCCTCCTGATCGCTCTGGCATAATACGCAGCTAACATCCAAAGGAGAGATCTCTGCTACAGTGCTGATCTGTAAAGCTGTGATGAAGCTCATGGTTCTCACAAATTTTCTTACGATACCAGAACTATCTATCAAAACTTTTGTTCCTCTAGAACAATTAATAATTGCAAAGACTATCATTTTATTATTCCGTTAAAACAGTTCTCAGTTATCTTATTCTTTTTCATCGACTTTACCTTTCTCTCTCTGCTCCCAATCTCCACTCCCTGGCTTCTATATATTTAAGGGACTCAATTTCAGGATTTTCATGTCTTTCTCTTTACTACATTATGTTTCTAAGCAAATACGAATCAAGTCCTTAAGCAGTTGGAAATATATTTATATATTGAAAAGAAAAATAAAGAAAACTTCCGACGTTGCTGTAGCTTTGAAATGTTGAGGGGTCACGCTATCATCAGGGAGCCAGCCTTAGAAGAGGGAGAGCTTTTTTGTACATCTTGCATCATTTATAGAAAGAAACAATAGCCTGCTTTCTCGGCTCGGGGCTCTTGGCGCCGCCCAGTGGAGGGAAGCGCCTTTGCACTTCATTCCCGTCAGTTGGCATTGTCATCATGCGGACACTTAACAAACGTTCAAAATAAAAATGATAGAAACATCAGTTTCAAATTCATCGTAATCTATAGGTGCATTTCTTCAAAGTCTACTTCCTTTAAAACACTGATGTTCCAGTTTAAACACAACTCCAAATCTCACTTGTTAAGGTGAACGAAGGAGAATATATATATTAAGGAACAAAACTTGTTAAAATACGTGAATGTTTGAATAATTATTTGTGGTGGGGAGGGATCACCTTAAGTGGTAATCAGGACTGCCGTGTCCTTCAAAGCAGAAGGAAAAGTTGGTTCTCTGTTATCCGTATTGGGCAAATAACTCCTTTCTGAGCAAGAATTCCAAAATCTTCCAAAAATTAAAGAATTTTCTTTCTTCATTCATCTTTTTTTTTTTTTTTTTAAGGAAATGAAGGCTTGAAAGTGGGAGATCATTTTGAAACTTATGTCGCTTTAGGGACTATTTATTTGCATCTTAAATTCAGTGTTAAAACCTGAGATTAAATCCAGTTAATGCATTTCTTTTCCTGTACATGGGAATTGAAAATGTGATTAGTCTACACCCTGTTGTATTTCTGAATTTATATTTTTTGAATAAAAAGTTAATTATGTTTGCTTTGCTAGAAAGTATGAGACTTCTTGCGTATGGATTATATATACTCTCAAGGAAAAAAAAATAATGGCAAAAGAGGAATGAAGAAAAAAGAACTGAAAAAAGTTAAGAAACAAAAGCCCAGCTCTGAAGAATTTGTTTTTCATTAAGTTTGCGACCTGGTCTTTGAGTCCCTCTTTTGGATATTCAGGCCACCACTAGCATATCCTCTCTAGTAGGGACCCAAAGATAGGAGCTTTGATAAAAGTCAAGGTTGTGTTACCCCTCACAATTGTGATGAGGAAAGCTGATCCCCTAACATCGCACCCAAAGAAACCTATGATTTTAACCTTTTCTTAAGAAAACTTGATCTGAGACCTTCACAAGGTGGGGCCTACTGGGCTTCCGTTTTCTTTGCTTTAGAGTTTTCATAAAAGGAACACTACTCTTTTAAAACTTTCACCTTCCTCTCACCCTTTCTTTTTAGATATCATTTTTTTCATAGAGTCATATTTCTATCTCCCCTGCTTAATGTTGTGTATTATTCCAAGCAAAAAATCCTGTTCAACTGCCCAACACAAACTGTGCAATCAGCCTTTTGAGCTCTTGAGTGATTTTAGGCATCGGAACAAAACAAAAACAGGCTTAAATGAATTATTTATCAAGGTTTAGAATAACTGATTTGTGCTGTGCTGTTAGTTCTGGATCTTAAATTTGTTTTCTCCTCCTCCCCACTTCCCACCCAGAACGGTCAGCGAGGGAAAGTGCCGGTGGAACCCCAGGTTTGGGAGGAAACGCACTCCATTTGGGGAGTGGCAGGTGATGTCAGAATGAGAAGAACCCTAACTTATATTTGAAGGGAGAATAATGGGTAGCATACACCTGTAGTCTCGGGCGGTCCCAGCGCCCTTCCCACAGAAGCCAGCTGTGCCAGGGGTGAGCGAGAGGGTTCGGCTCCACAGCCTTATGGATGGGACACTGCGGCCTTCGATAAGACAGATGCCCGTGCAAGTGCCAGGCGGGTGGTTCTGAGATACCCGCCCGCTGGCAGGCCGAGGCCCGGCTAGCAGGCTCCCAGGAGGGTCTGGTCGTGAGCAGTTGCCGCTCCAAAGGTGGCCGATTCAACCCCTCTCCGGGCATCATCCAGGCCCTCTGCGGCTTCCAAGGCCAGAGGAGCTCAACCCCAGCCGGCGGGCCCACCGCGCGCTCCCGAGGGGCTTCCCGAACGCCCTCTGGCCAGCTAAGGCCTTTGCCTGCAGCTCGCCCCGCGTCCCCGCGTTGGCTCACCAACCCCGGCTCCTCCGCCAAACTCCCCTCGCCTTATGAGAAAAGCGAGAGCCGCCTGGATTGAACATCTCCTCGCCTTGGTCTTTTCTCTCCCTGCTGTTCTCCTCAGAGACAGACCCGTGAAAAAAACGGCACAAAGATAAGAAACAGCTCAACACACCCTTGAAACAGCGCGGGCTTTTTCTGGTCAAACACAGCGAATTCCCTAGGAAAGCGCAGGAAGGATGACTCTTAAACCTAACCCCTCCCGGACCGAGGGCTCACTCGGGTGCAGTTCCGACAGAAAGGCAGTGTCCCAGGAGATCTTTTGCCTCCGGGACACCACCCGGTCCCCCCGTCCTCAACGGAAAAAAAATCTATTCCACGGAAAGGGACCTTCAGAACTGCAACTAAACCCAGATTTCGGTCCAGCCCTTGGAGACTTGAAAGGCCATTTTCTACCATCATTCTGCACCTAGTCACGGAAGCGATGCCAGCCATTCAGATTCATAGGGTTCTTAAAATGGTAATTTGGAGTAAAATGTAACTCAAAGAACTTTGAATCATTCATTAGCACCTTATAATTACTCTGCTAATTAGGTTGACACGGCACTTAATCAGGAGTAATACGCCGTCTTGTCACTGGCACTTCCCATTACTCTGACATTCAACAAGAGACAGGTTGGAGACGTCCTAGAGAAAATAATGTAAGTTGATACCCTCCGACGAGGCGTCACAGTCAAGCCATGCTCCAGGTCCCAAGTGGATCCACAGTGACTGTTTCCTTTCCAAATGAGAGGCCGGATTTGGGGGGGGGGTGACTGGGAGAGAGGGAGAGAGAGAGAGAGAGAGAGAGAGAGAGAGAGAGAGAGAACCAGCGGGTGGTGAGGCGGAGTGCGCGCTGCGGCCCCGCCACCTGGTTTCCTGAGCCCGGTACCAGCCCTACAGGGCCGGGAACCATCGCCGCCCTCGCCACTAGAGAACGCCTCGGGGCATTATTTACCCCGCTCGGGAGAAAGTGTCTTTCCAGGCATTTCTTCCAACACGGGCCCTGCCTGGTGACCAGACTGCGTCCGCGGTTTGGAGCAGCAGGCCCCTTTCCCCCGCACGCTTCCCGAGAGCGCAGGGTGGATGCGCTCCATCCCCCCCTGGGGGACCCGCCGCCCAGGGCGCCACAGCTCGGGCGCCTGGGCTCTCGCCGGGAGAAATCCGAGCTCCGAGTCCGCCCGCCCACCCAGAGGGCCGGCTGCTGGAGTTACACACTTTCTCGCGGGTTCCTTCAGGGATCCCCGTCCTCTGCTCTCAGTGTCCTTCGACCGCACGAGCGCGTGTTTGGGGACGCTGCGAGGGCGACCGCCCTGGGGTGCAAAGGTAAGCCCGCCAGACTCCTTTCCCCTTACTGTCCTCTTTCTCCTCCCTCCTCGGACTTCTCGGGAAAACGGGCAAATCTTTACTCGGTGGATTTTTTGTTTTTAATTTTACCCCCTCGGTTCCCTTCTCCAGGCTACCTCTGCTCTCCTCTCTGCCTTTGCCCTCACGCGTGATTGTGGACACCGGGAATCACTGCAGGACTAGGTGTTCGGCTTTGGGCTGCAGGCAAAGGGTTGAGCAGGTTCTCAAAAGAGCAGCGGGGCCCGAGCGGCGCCCGCTGACGGGCTCGCGAGTCGCGCGTCCATTGGCTCCCGGGACGTCGGCGTCGCTCGCTCGCGCGGGCGCGGCCAATAGGAGCGCGGGGCCCGGCGCGCGGCCTCGGCGGCGGGGGCGCGGGCCCCGCGCGGCGCGGCGAGCGGCGGCAGTGGCCGTGACGTCACGTGAGGGGGTCGGCGCCGCCCGCTCGCAGCCGGATTACAAGCGAACGCGCCCGGCAGCAGCCGGAGTCGCTCGGCGCCGCGTCTCCGCCGCCGCCTCCGCCTGCGCCTGCTCCTTCTTTTCCTCCTCTTCCTCTCCGTCTCGCGTTGCCGCGACCACTGCGGCGGTGTCTGCTCCACAACTTTCCGAGAAAGTTCAGAAACTCGGCTCCAGGGCGGCCGAGTCGCGCGCAGCAGCCACCTCGGGGAGCGGCCCGGGAGCTCCGAGGGCGCGCGACCGCCTGGGCTTCGCGGTCGCTGCACCTGCCAGGTCCGCCGCCGCCGCTGCCGCCTGGTGCCAGGCTGTGGGCAGACCCAGGCGGCGGCGGCAGCGGCGGTGGCGTCGGGGTCACCTCCCGCCGCCTACGCCTTCGTCCGAGTCCCCTGTGCCGCCACCGCCGCCCCCACGTGCGCGGTCGTTCCTGGAGCGCAAGCTCCGTTCTTCCTCAACAATTTTTGTAACTTTCCCCCTCTCTCTCCCCTTCTCCCCTTCTCCCCACCCCTACTTTATGAACAAGGAAAGCAAAAAGTGTCGAAAGTGTCCACCGGTTGCCAGCCCCCCCCCCCCCCGATGATCCTTCCTTCCCTTCCCGCCCCACTTTTTTTGTTTTTTTAAAGCCGCGACAACATTGTTTAGTGTTTGTTCTGTTTTACGATCGATAGCTTCCTTTGCTTGGTCGGGGCGGCTGCTGAGCGGCGAAGTGGCGTGGACCTCATGTAGAAATGACAACAATGGAAGGGGCCAGCGGGTCGAGTTTTGGAATAGACACAATTTTGTCCAGTGCCAGTTCGGGCAGCCCCGGCATGATGAATGGAGATTTCCGCCCGCTCGGCGAGGCCAGGACCGCGGATTTTAGGAGTCAGGCCACTCCGTCCCCCTGTTCGGAGATTGATACCGTAGGAACGGCGCCTTCTTCTCCCATCTCGGTCACCATGGAGCCCCCGGAGCCGCATCTGGTAGCAGACGGGCCCCAGCATCACCACCACCTCCACCACGGCCAAGCGCCGCCGCCGCCGCCCGCCGCGGCCCCCACGCAAAGTTTGCAGCCTTCTCCCCAACAGCAGCCGCCGCCGCCGACGCCGCAGCAGCAGCAGCAACCGCCGGCCCAGCAGCTGGGCTCGGCCGCCTCGGCCCCCAGGACTTCCACCTCTTCTTTTTTAATTAAGGACATCTTGGGCGACAGCAAACCTCTGGCGGCGTGTGCACCCTACAGCACCAGCGTGTCCTCTCCCCACCACACCCCGAAGCAGGAGAGCAACGCAGCACACGAGAGCTTCAGGCCAAAGCTCGAGCAGGAGGACAGCAAAACCAAACTCGACAAGCGGGAAGATTCCCAGAGCGACATCAAATGCCACGGTGAGTCGCGCCGCGTCGGCCGCCCGAGCCTTCTAGCGTCGTCTCGTCCTCTGGTTCTCGGTCTCCCCCGCAGACTCCCGCGAGTCTCGGCTGCAGAGTTATTCCGGGAGCTTCTGGGGCGATCGCACCCCGGTCGAGAACTGCAAGCGGGCGGGAGGCCTGGGCGTGCGACACGAGGACTCGTCCGAAGTTCGGTTTATTGTTACATTGTCACCTCTCAACCTTCACCGCCATCCTGCTCCTTTCTTTGTTTTACTTAATTTCAGTTTATTAGGAATAGGGCGGAGGTGGAGGGGATTTGACCGGAATACTTTCGTTGATAAAAGGGAAGGACTGGAGATTTTTCTAGCTGAGACCTGGGGGGTGGGAATGAGGGGAGGTGGGAGAGAGAGAGAGACAGGCTTAGCTAGCATGGTGTCTAGGGGTGTGTTCACAACGTGGCGTTTATTCTTTAATGCAAATTATTTCAGTCCCCCCACACCCACTGCATTTTCTAAACATCATAGGAATTACCAGATTTAATGAGGAAAAAAATTCCGAGTTGATTAACAAAGCAACTTTTTTTTGTTAGATTGTGATTATTGTAGGGAAGCCCCTATGGCAAAAATTTATAATCAGTTTTTCAGTTTTTACAATGCCCTTCTTACTCCGTGGCCCCAACCGAATATTTGTATTTCAATAAGAGTTTGTCTCCCTACCAGTAATTGAGAAATAGCATTTGTGAAAGTAAAATCTTATGGAGTTGGATTTGTTTATTTTTGTAAAATCAGAAAATTAGCAGTTGAAGCTGCTTCAACTCCCCCTTTTCCATTTTTTCCTCAATTTCATAAGGAAACGTTTTGTTCTTTGCACGTTAAAAGAGTTTTAACATACCAGGAGAATCCTTTTTTTCCTTTACTAATAAGTTTATTACTGTTATTAGTATTAACCTTTGCCATCTCTGGGAAAGATGTATGCTTCCTATCTGAAAGGTAGGATATTGGCTCCTCATTTTACTATTATAACATTAGCATAATAGTGCCCAAAACAGATGTACAGTCTGGTCTGGCGATTTTTTGTGCACCAACCTCCCCAGTGGGTCAATTAGAGAGATTATTGTTCTTCCTGCAGGGAAGATCAAGGAGCGCAGCAAAAACGGGTACAAACAGAGAGGGATTGACATATCGATTTCCCAGCATTTCAGTAAAAAACCAAAGTTGACAAATAGAATCCGGAAATCTCTGGGCTGTCACCTGGATGGGCTCAGTGATTTTGAGCTCTAGTTGGTGTCTGGGTGACATATTCTTTCTGAAGCTTTAAAAGGCTTGACGCAAGCAACTGCAGAGAACTTGATCCCACTATTTCCCAAGTGCATCTGAAAAGGGAAAACACATGCCTTTGACTTTCAGTAAACAGAAAAAGTGAAATGAAAAAGGTGTCCCTTCCTCAAAACAAACAAACCAACCACAGAGTAGAAAGGTATTTTGAAAAGTACCAAATCAGAAAAACTAAAGTCATAGTGAAAACAGTAAAGGAATGGGACAGGATCTCCCCCGACCCCTAGTGAAGGAAACAATATTGAAAAGGACCTATGTTGTAAAATATTTTTTTCTTTTTAACTTCTAAAGATGGGAAGACTAGACAAGGGTTTTAGAACCTTTTTAGGAGCTCTGCAGAAAGTTCCAGACTCTTTGGCCAGAAACTGATCCTCGTCCTCCATATTGGCTAAGGTCCAAGTTTGTGTGTGATGAGGGTGGCGGGAGTATAGTCCCCCAAGAGCAGCAGCTGGCTTGGGAATGTGGACGTGTGTGCCAGGAGGACACGCCACCCTTCCTATTCCGTACTGGCTTACGGCTGTGGGTTTCTACCATAGGAACAAAGGAGGAAGGAGACCGAGAGATTACGAGTAGCCGAGAGAGTCCCCCTGTGAGAGCCAAAAAGCCTCGCAAAGCCAGAACAGCTTTCTCTGACCACCAACTCAATCAGCTGGAGCGTAGCTTTGAGCGGCAGAAGTATCTGAGTGTGCAGGACCGCATGGACCTGGCAGCTGCGCTCAACCTCACGGACACGCAAGTCAAGACCTGGTACCAGAACCGCAGGTAAGGGATGCTGTGAGGGGGAGCAAAGGCATCTGGCCATCCAGGTCGTGACCGAGCCGGTCTTCTTCCCTTCCCTCCCGGGACTCAGAGGCCCCAGAGTGGGCCCCTGGGGGCTTTCGGGCTGGAGCAGGGATTAAACACACCCCCGAGGTGAGAGGGACGGAGAGGCAGCTGGAGTTTGGAACATTTTGCACTTCTGAGCGTCTTAGCATATGCTACTTTTCCTCTCAAACCCGAGTGGCTGGAATCCCTCCCCCCACTTTGCCCCCAAATCGATCAAGCCACACCTTCTCAAATTGAGACATCTGTGCCTCTGACACTCAGGTCTGTAGAGCCTGTGCCACGCAACCTTTGAGCCTGCCCCCGGCCGGTTCCGAATGTCTGTAGCTGGCCGCACAGCCTGGCTCTTTCGATCCAGGAGGAGCTGCCCACTGGCCTCAGCCTGAACGTCCTTGCCTTGGCTTCTGAGGCAGGCAGCCAGGCAGCCAGGCTGAGGGTCTGTCCCCTCCCTAGATTTGTCACCTCGGAGCCTGCCAAGAACCACTGCCTCCACTGAAAGGAAATTCGGAAAGGGGTTGGCAGCGCTTGCAGGCCCCTGAACTGTAGCAAAGACCCAGGCAAGCTGAGGCTGAAGTTGTGCTGTGTCTCCAAGCCTGGCAGTAGACACCCTTGTCTCGATTTTTTCCTCCCCCTCCTTTTCTCTCATTTGTCTTCTAATCGTCCATAAGTGTGGTTGGAAATGCCCATCCAGTTGTCATCTTTACCATAATTTTCTGTCTCATTACATACGGTTTCAGCCACCCTAATTCTGTCGGAAAACATTAGTGTCATTTGTAGCCAATTTAAAATGGGCGACATGTTTATTAATTTGGCTGAAGCTGCCGGGTATGGATGGCCCACCAGCTCTGAGCTCCTTCACGGGGCATTTGAGCAAAGGCCTGTTCCCTTCTTCTTCCTAGCAGGGTACCGTGGAGGAAGGAGGAGACTGAGAAAAGCTGATCACAGGTTTTAATTGTTGCTCTCTCTCAGAGAAAATATCTGAAATGCGTTTCCTCTCCCTCCAGTGGCCCAAGGTGCTGTCCACCTTAGGAGAGCCCTCCCTCAAATGAATTCCATTTTTTCCTTGCCCCAAGTCCCCCACCCGCTGTAAGGTTCTGTCAGGCTGAGGAGAGGGACGTGTCTCCACAGTTCTGGGGACTGAGAGGGACAGGGTCTGAGGCCCAGGAGTCTCTGTGTCCTTTTGTTTATGGTTTCTTCTCACTCGGCCTGGAGGAAGGGGGGAGGGGCAGAGAGTGGACACTCTGGGATTGTGGGGGGCCCTTGGGTAAAGGAATTAGAGGAGGAGGGAGAAGAACGCCTATAGAAAGAGCGGTCTCCATTGGCCTTCACGAAAGTTTCAGGAAGTAACCCAATATTAAGGGGGTGACAGCAGAACAGAGAGGGAAAGGCAGGAAAGCTTATAGAATTTCATTTACGAATGTCTCAGACATAAGTGGGTAATTTATGAAATTGACCTGAATTTGGGCTGTTCCCTGAGCAAGAGGGTGGGGAGTGGGGCTAGGAGATGTGCTTCATTCCTGGTTCTCAGAGCTCTCGCAGTCTGCAGTCTTCCCGTCCCCCAAGAAAGAGAAGCCTGGAGAGGGCGAGAGAAGAAAGGGTCTGGGTGCCTGGACTGTGCCCACAGCTGCGGGGTGCGTGCACGCCCGCTTTTTTTCAGGACCAAGTGGAAGCGGCAGACCGCGGTGGGCCTGGAGCTGCTGGCTGAGGCGGGGAACTACTCGGCCCTGCAGAGGATGTTTCCGTCGCCTTATTTCTACCACCCAAGCCTGCTGGGCAGCATGGACAGCACCACGGCCGCCGCGGCTGCCGCAGCCATGTACAGCAGCATGTACCGGACTCCTCCCGCACCCCATCCCCAGCTGCAGCGGCCCCTGGTGCCCCGCGTGCTCATCCACGGCCTGGGGCCTGGGGGACAGCCGGCCCTCAATCCCCTGTCCAACCCCATCCCAGGCACCCCGCACCCCCGGTGAAGAACGAGCGACTGACAGAGCTGCAGTCCCTTCCCTTCCCGCCCCCTCCCCGACCGACCGGACAGCCGCCCCTCCTCTCCCCGCAGGAGGCCAAGCGCAGGGCCTCTCTCGGGAGCGGGAGCGACCCCGGGAAGCCGAGAAGTAAGAGAAGAAGCCGCTCACCAGTGGGAGGGGGGGCCCCCAAAGAGGAACCAGCCCTCCGCTGTCTATCTCCCCCACCCCCAGAGACAGGGCTGGGAAGCTCCCCACAGCAGTGTGACGGGTGAAAACGCCAACCCCACACAAAGTGCGATCAGTAAGTGAAAATATCAACAAAAACAAAACCTCAAGCTCTTTTTAATAATGACTTTAGGGACAAGCAGGAGGGAGGGAGGGGGGAGGGGTAAGGAGGGGAGTATGAAGGGCACGGAGGGGAAGCCGTAGAGGCAGAGAGAATTGTAGATGGACCGGCAGCCTCAAATTCTGAGGCACAGGGCGTTGCTGTGGACATTCCGTCTGCCCCAGAGAAAAGAGGAGGGTAACTGAGAACTTTGCACTGATTTCTCATGACCTTTTTTCTTTTGGAAAAGTGGCATGCTCCATAATATGAAAAAAAATGTACATTTGAAAGACTGAGTGATAAGTGATATATCATATTTATTATATGTTGTCCAAAAAAGAGTCACTTATATACGTTAGTAAAACATGATTTTTCCTTTTCATGTCTTTTTGATTCAGTAAAATAAATGCTTAGACAAAAATATAGATTTTTTTGTGATTGGAAAATTACAAAAATAAAGTTTATCTTTTTTTAACAAGAGATGAAATTCAAGGGAGCTGATTTTACTAAAGCAGAATGTCCTATGGTGAAATGCCTGACTTGGTTTAGGAAAAAGAAAATCCCTCCGGTAATACTAGGAATTTATAAAATCTGTATAATGACTTTGGGTTGACTTATATAAAAACAGCTCCAGTTTTCCTGCTGGCCTCTTCCGAGCCGTTATTTGATGTGTGACTTCCTTTCTTTTTTAAGTGCGTGATTTCAGAGCAGCCCGCCAGGCCAGGGGAGAAGTCCGCCCGTAGGCTGTTGGTGCCGGCCAAGTGGGCGGCCAACTTTCCTTCTCCTGGCCTGCCTGGCAGCCCCAGCTGACCCGGGGCCGTCTGCCCCTCCTCCTCCTCCTGGGGCTCTCCCCCAGGGCAATGAGGGTCCCCGGCGCCGGGCCGCGGGCGGCTGGACGCTCCTCGGGCCTCGCAGCTGTTCCGCAGCCCGGCGCCCACGCGGCGGTGGGACAGCCTGCGAGCGGGCGGCTTCGGGGAGCGCAATTAGGACGCCGGGGGGCCTCGGAGAGGCCCGGCTAACAAACCCTCCAGGCGTCTTTGATCCTTGCCTTCTCATTCTCCAGCGGGCGTCGGGCCCCCAGCCCCGGCGAACCTCTTATCCCGGTGAGTTCGTTGTGCTGGGAAGCCTTGGAGCAGGAATCCCAGTCCGGCCAGGACCGGCGTGCCAAGCTTTTTATCAGCACCCTTGCAGGGGTTGGGACCGCGAAATGAAAGAAGGCCCTGCCCAGAGGGTAGAGGATGTCCGCTGCCTGCTCTAGGAGAGAGAGAGAGAGAGAGAGAGAGAGAGAGAGAGAGAGTGTGTGTGTGTGTGAGAGAGAGAGAGAGAGAAGGGGTGTGTAAATCCGGGTAGCATCTCTGCCCTGGCTGCGGGTGCACCCCACCAGACTGGCTCCCCCACTAGGCCCAGCGTTCAAGACTATGTGAGGGAACGGCTGAACAGGGGTCCAGTTCTAGGGCTGCTTCCACCTTCCCCAGCCTCGGGGTCATTTCCTGAAGGGCAGAGTCAGATCCCCCATCTGCATATTCTTCTATCTCTAGCCTCGCGCCTGCCCCAGCACAGTGTCTGAGGACTAACACACGCAGCTAAAACACATCCAGACCCATCTTCCAACTTACTCTGATGTTGAACCTTAGTAGAGTTAAAAACATTTTTTAAAAAGTGGAGTGCTGTGGGAGTGTGTATTGGGGAGGGGTAGGAAGGAAGAAGGAAAGAAAGAGGTGAAATCCAGGAGGAAATTGCCTCGGGCGCCTTGATCAGACCTTGGCTAATTAGGGAGTGGTTTGCAGATTTCTATCTAGCTCATCAATTTGCTTTAAAAGTAGTCTTGGTCTTGTTTGATTCTAACAAAAGGGTCTGGATCGGCCCTTCTCATCTTCTTCCTGCTGAGCCCTGGCAAAGACAGCTGGTTTGGGCTGGAAACTGGGCACCACTGTGTCCAGTGGGGAATGGCCAATGCCTGGGCGATCTAGCACACTCACCTTGTTCCAGCTTAGCTGCCGTTGGCTTTAAAAATCAAGTTTAAATAGTTCAAAATGGTCTGCGTGGGCCTAAATAGGCACTCTCCCAGGCCGGGGCGGGGTGGGGGTCCTATAGCTTTTATCTGCACTTGTCCCAGGGCCAGTCTGCTTTGGGCACAAGAAGGACCTAGGAAGTCACTGGAGTTCACATGTCACACCTTCCCTATGAAGAATGACTTCAAGTCCAGTTGGGAAAAGCACACAAACAAACCTACAACTACAAACAAGGCCAGAGCACCCCTCTGCTACCAGCAGCCAGCCAGCCGCTCACCAGCCACTCTGCGGAAGAGCCTGCCTGCTGTCCCTTTACTCTCAAGGCTGAACTTGGACTCCATAGGTGGCCAATGCAGGGGGCCGCACCGTGTCTGTAGAGACCGAGGTTTCTTAATTAGCTTTATATTCCACTTTGTTAGCCATTACTCTGGATGCACCAGAATCCTCCTAAATTTGCTTTTCTTCAAAGTCATGTTTTCTTCAACCCCCGAGATTGGGCAGCTGAAAGTGTCAGCTCCCCTCTAAATGTGTTTTGGTTATTTTTTGTTGCATAGAAGTTGGCTGTTGGGGGTGGGTGTCATTTCAGGAAGAAAACTGAGTGGCCGAATTTCTTCTTTTCTTTCTTTTCTTTCTGCTGCAGTACAGCGAAGCGGCAAAGCGCACCTCAGCAGGTGCCCTTCCATTCAAACATCCCCACACTACTGCTTCAAAGTCAAATGCAAACACATCCTTTTCCTCAGAAAGGGTCCCTCTGTTCTTCTGTACTTGCCCAACAAAGATGGGGGTTGGCTAAAAGGTGAGGAGTGCAACCCTAGGTTTCCTGAAAAGCAAGGAACAAAGATAACAGGCAAAGGTCTTTCCTCATGGGAGATGTGGAGTCAGTTGTGGAGGCCCAGAGGACAGCTGTCCTTGGGAGCTGTGCTCCGTTTCTTTCCCCCTAGTTTCACTTGGTGTCTAAAGGGCACTCCTCGGTTAGACTTTATTTGCATTGGTCCTGTGATTAAGTTGGGGACTGGCAAAACAGGGCCTTGGAGTGGCAATCTGCTTCCTAGAGCAACCCAGGAAAAAGAACTGGTTTCGGAGAGGTGTTTAAACATCCACAGTGACCCCTTTAGATTTGCCCACCGCCATGTCAGCTCCAGGACCCCAACTAACCCAACAGAAATCTGTAGTGAGTGTGAAGTGAAAAGTTGACTCCCTGGCCAGCAGCCAGCCAGTCTAGTCCAAGCCAGCAATTTTCAGTGAGTTGTAAAGTAACGGTTACGGCTTGTCTCTAGCCTCCAGCAAATATACCTACCACCTTGTATCAGTTTATTTTTGCTCCACCCCTTAAAAAAGAAAGCCCACACGATGGCAAATTAGACAGCGAATTTCCTCTGTTGCAAATAAAAACCTACTTACCCTCAAACCAAAACTTCCCTCCTCCTCTCTCCCTGCCATCTGACTCCTTGCCTAGGCAGCTCTTCCCCAGGAGTCTGCCGAATCCCACCTCCTCTCTTTAAACGGGTGGCTTGCGAGTAGTTTGTTTTGTTACATTTTTAACTTTCTAAAAATATTTGGAAAAGCTCTCCCCAGGGCTAAGGAAACTAGTTCCTGTTAAGCCACGTGGTTACAAAAATATACTGGAAGAGAGCTACTTAGTTTTCTAAAAAGCCAGGCACCGCTTGAAGTCAACATGCTTGGGAAGAGACTGACTTTTCACTACTGGTGGGAATGGGCAAGGGCAGGGTGGAGACTCCAAGGGGACAGATGTTTCCTGCATGGCTCTGAATCCTTGGTGAGGGAAAGCAGGCTCTTGCCTTGGCTGTTGGCTAGAGAGGTGTGGGCAGAAGGATGAGTGGGGGCTTTCCCAGAGTTTACCCCATGGGCCCTGGAAAGTGCCTCTAGGCTCCTTGAGTCTCCCAGTAGGTCTTTGTCTGTTCCCACTTTCGTGGCCAGTTCCCCGCCTGGCTCTCTATCGCTTGATTCTTTCCCTGGAGTTGGGGCGCATGATTAGGGCCCACTGCCCCTCCTTTCGTACTTCTGGCAGACTGAACACCCCCAGGGCTGAGTAGGGGTAAGTGTGTAGGGTTGAGGGTGTGTGCTTTCAGAGAAAGGGAGGTGTCACTGGCCTCTTGCACTGGAAAAACAGGTCAGCTGCCTCAGGGCGACGCGATGACCCAGAAGGGACTTTTTTCCTCCCCTCCTTCCGGCTGAATTTTGAAGATCTTTATCGGTCTGAGTGTTGCTGGGTGGACCGTCTTGGCCAGCACGGCGTTCTTAGTTTCTTTCTTCTCCGCCTCTCCCGGTCTCTTCCCGCGGGCCTCGCTCTCCCGAGTTCCCTCTCCTAGCACCACAGACAGCTCCCAGGGCGCGCGGTGGAGCGTAGCGCTGGGGGCTGCCGGGTTCCCTGCAAAGCCTAGGCGACCGCGAGGGGAGCGCCCGAGAAGGGTCGACGGCGCCCGCGGGGGAGGTCCGCGAGGTGATTACAAAGAGCCCTCCCGGGCAGCGTTTCCTGATTAGCTCTAAGTCCAAACAGGGTCACATTCCAAAGAAGAAAATCTTCAGATCAATAAAGTAATTCAAAAACCCAAAGATCTCGGGGTAAGTAGTGCTCAGTGACAGATCAACTCTAAACCGTCCCCATTTAATAAGTTCTTAGCGGAAGCCGACTGGGGAGGAGCGGGGCCTCAAGTCTGCGTCTTCGAAGCCCTTGCGCCGCGGCCGCAGCGAGGTCGCCAATGGAATCGCTCTAAATGGCACTTTTTCCTTCCTCCGCTCGCGCTGCCTGGACTGCTCCGCGAACCGCCGCCTCGGCGGATGGAAGCCCAGGAGAATCACTCCCAGGGCGGGTGGAGCGGAGGCAGGGATCCCCACCGCGGCTCCCACCCCGGTCCTCCTCCCCGCAGTCCTGGGAGTCTCCCGGCTTCCGCCACTATCCGGTCCGGGACAGCGAGCGGGTCGCCTCCGCAGGAGCTCCACGGAAAGAAGAGGACCTTCCAGCGCGCGAGATTGAACTTGATTTACGATAAAAGGGCTTTGTCACGTTGCGGAGCTCATGGATTCCCGCCCCCACCCGGCCCCTATTCCTGGCCGCCAGACTTGATTCTTTCTTGCAGAGGCCCTAGTTGTGGCGGTCCTCCCGCTTTCTGCTAACGATTCGCGCACACACTGCAGCCCGCGGTTTGAGCCGAGGCTCCCGGGGCGCGAGGCAGCGCTCGGGTTCCAAGCCGGCTCTCCCACGGTGCGCGCCCCAGCCGAGACTCAGCGCTCCTCTGCCCCAGGACAGCCCCGCGGCCACAAGTCCCGGCGCCCGGTTACCGACCGGGAGGAGTGCGTGTCTTAGGACAGGGACCCTTGAGAGCAGGTGCAGGAGTCCAGATGCTTTTCACGATCGGTGCTGGGGCTGGGCCTACAGAGCAGCGCCCTCCCCACCCCCAGTGTCAATGGGCTCGGGAGAGAATATAAGGGCTTCTCCTTTTCCGATAACGATAATAAATCTTTGCCCAAGTGGGTACCCATATCTGCTTTCCGCTCCATGTCCACCTCCCCTCAAAAGGCCTCGTGGCTGTAAATGACTGCCTTCCTCAGATTGTCTCTCAGTTTTTGAAGCCAACTCTTTGTTAATTACCTGCCCCTTCTCCATTACAGTTGGAAGGGTGGAAATGCTAAGTGGAATTTAGGAGCTGATAGAGACTTGGCGGTGGCATGGATTCCCTACATTTTGTTAAGTTCCGCATCACTGGGGAGCCCCCAAAGCGCCTGCGGGCTGGAGGAAGAAGTGTTCCAGTGCATCTTTACCTGAAGAGGGAGGGAAAGTTTTCTTTCCCTCATGTATTTATAATGCCGCCTCAGGAGAGAGGAATTAGGCATTGGTGGTACTTTGTTTCTCCACTTCTGTGCTAGGAAATCAGAGTGCTCACCGTGAAAAACTAGTCTACCTTCTGTCGACCTAAGGGAAAAAAAGGCAAGCTCAAAATGGTCAAAAAGATTAGTTTGTTTGGAAGTAGCAGAGGAGTTGCAATTTGGGACATGCTAACCGCAGCTAGCTAGCTACAGGCACGGGTGCTGAGGGTTCAGGGCGGGCCATGTTTATGCGCAGAGAACGTAAAGAGGGAAGAGCCCAGTTAGCATCTGTTAAAATAAAAAACGGAGCCAGCATTGAAAATTCCCTGAGCAGACAAAACTGGTCCAGTCATACAAAGAAAACTCAATTCAGCTTATTTTGGAAGATCAACTGGACCTGGGTCATTTCTTGTTCGTGTCTCTGGAAATCTTAAGCAAAAATTTCCCAAGGTCGTTAGGAGGCAACTCCTGACCAACTCCCTATCAACTTAAGAAAATTCCAACATTATCAGTTTTCTATAAATCAGGAGATTATGGAAATCAGTCTCTCTGTCCCTAAGTTTTGTTTTCCTAAGTGCATGTATGTGAGATTTCTACATTTTATATCCCCTGGTTCCATTTTAGATTGAACTTCTTTTACATTTTCCCCTTTTGATCAAGATCTCTCATAGAAAGCACCATTGGTCAATTACGTCATTCGGGTATTGCTTAGTCTTCTGTCAAAGTGTAGTTCTTTATAAGTGGATTGTATTGTATGTCCTATGAAGGTGAGAAGGACCATCCTCAGGAGTCTTATCTTAGGGAGGAAGGAAATGATAGGGAATTTCTTTGGGCTCATTTGAACAACAAGAGGATTGAAAAATGAAAAATCTCAGTTATGTCCCTCTAAGGTGGACCATTTAGTTTTCATAGTCAGTTGAGTTTCAGGAAAAGTCTTTGAAGGAAAAATAATTTTATTTCATACATACATTTGGAGAGAAAACATTTGTTTACTAATGCAAATCAGTAGAAATTTAATTAAAAAGATCAGACTGAGTACCAAAGCCCAATGACAGCTGTTGATTGAAATACACCTCTCTGGATGCCTGGGTGGCTCAGTTGGTTAAGCGGCTGCCTTCTGGCTCAGGTCATGACCCCAGGTTCCTGTGATCCAGCAGCACTGGGCTCCCTGCTCAGTGGGAGTCTGCTTCTTCCTCTTCCCCTCCCCCTCCCCAAGATTTTGTGCCTGTGTGTGTGTTCTCTCTCTCTCTCTCTCAAATAAATTTTTAAAATTTTGAGAAAAGAAATATACCTCTCAACCAGTTTCCCCAATTGTCTATATTAAATAGATTGAAAATGTCCCAAGTTCTGGGAGGTTGGCCAACTTCTGCTAGCAGCTTGAAATCGTCTTTTGTTATTTTTAGTTCTTGTGTTATTTTCCATGATTTATTGACATAAAAATAACATTCTTCTCCAAGTAAGGTGCAGGTTCCCCCCTGCAGAGCAGTGAGAAGGTTTAGGGCTCTGTGGTTTTGTAGGATTACTTCTGCAAGGCTATCTGTTTGTGTTTGTTGATGTTCAAAAGCTCGAACAGAAACACTAGAAGTGGTAGACATGACTATAGAAGGATTGTGAATTGCTTTTTCAAGGTTGGCTATTCCGATCTAAGCCAAAAATGCTCTGGTGAAAGCATGTCCCAAACTCTTTCTGTCTGCCATAGGGTCATAGCTAAGCAGTCACCCAAAATTATAATGTTCCCAGTTCCAACACATCCTCTTAAGATGATAAGAGAAAGACCCTATGGTAAGCATATAAGCAGCAGAAGGAAGAGTTTTTCTAATTTTGGCATTAGGGAGGAGGGTAGTGATCCTACAACCTCCTCCAATGAAGGGCAAGTGTAGAATTTATATTTCTTCCACATAAAAAGAAACACCCAATGTCCATTAAGAGTAAGGCATAGTTGGGGCCCTTTGCCCATATTCTTCTTATTCCTGGAGTGAAAAAGGGAACTTCATGATCAGAAATATAATCATTTGTACAGAGCACACGATAATCTAGTTTATTAGCAGATGGGAATGGTTATGTGTGCATCTTAAATATCTATAGAAATGTAAGAAAGTATCTTTGAAATAACAAGTGAACTGACCTAGTATAAGTAAGGTTTTGGTGGAGGGATATATCCTGGAAGATATCTAGGGAAAAAGTAAGTTAAGTTTCCACCATTCGTCAGATTTTTGGTCAATTCCCAATGAATTACCGTTGAGGGAGAACACATTGGCTTCCTGTTTTCTGGTATTATTATGGTTTTCATTTCCCCACCATAGAGATATATTAATGGAGGAAATGATATACACTTCTGGATGCCAAATAGGAAGTGAATTAATATTCATTTGGATCATATAAAATACTACAGTCACAAATATTTCATGAGAGTTATCCTACAATTTTGCCATTTCTGTCACTGTTTTTGGAACATAAAGAAAAAATTGAGGTAAGAGTCCAGACCTGAGTGAGATACAATCCTTTAGGGTAGGGGCACCCAAGGGAAAGCCATAGTATTTAGTACCAGTGTTCTAGAAGGAAGGACAAGTGTGACTCCAAAACTACCAAAGGAAAATCCTACATCCTTACCAGATAGGTTTTGTCATCCTTCTAAAGATAGTGGCCAGGCCACCAATTCAGATTCATCATGAGTAATATTTGCTCTGGTACGAATCCAAGAATCAGTGATTTTAGCAGAATCAGAGAGTTTTTGTAATGTGGGGATAAAAGGATGTGTTAAACCTCAAGTAAAGGACAGTAGAAAAACTAAAGAAAGATCAGTCGAAGAAGACCTGAAAGACCTGATTTAACTAAACATAGAGTAATTTAAAAAAAGAACAGGAAATCTTATAGGCCTGGTCCAGATATCTTGGGTAAGCTGTCTACTCCAGATGCTGTCTGCTTTAGTTCCTAGGAATTTTCAGTTTCAGATCATCAGTTCATTTCGATTTGGGGGCTTTCTTTACATGTGATACATGAATCTCAGGCAACTATTCCTTGAAGGCATTAGTTAGTACACTTGGTAGGGGCCTTTTCAGCAAGGTTGAAGAGTCTTTTTGGAGATATCCTTTCCAATAGACAAAATTTCCAGGCTAAAGGTGTAATGTTTGATGTCTTCATATCCAGGGAGTGCACTGTTGAAAGATTGTTCTACCAGAGTGTGATTATTCTCTATGGACTTGATCTGATCTTTGCAAAATTAACATATACCTCCTTTGTTAGTTACAGCTAAGTGCACTGACCATCCTATAAGTATTTTATTTTATTTTAGGTTTATTTATTTTTAGAGAGAGAGAAAGAGAAATAGAGAGAGAGAGAGAACATGCAGGGGGCAGGGCAGGAGCAGAGGGAAAGGGGGAGAGAGACTCTCAACCAGGCTCTGCTTGCAGAGCCCAACTTGGGGCTCAATGCCACAACCCTGACATCATGACCTGAGCCAAAATCAAGAGCTGGGTGCTCAACCAACTGAGCTACCCAGGTACTCCCTGTAATTATTTTAAAAGGTGAAAGTTTATGCATCCAAAGGGAAGTAGATCCAAGATTTAAAAGGACCAATGATAATGCTTTTGCCAAAGTTATTTGGATGGTTTCCACTAATTTTGCTGAGTCAATAACCCATTTGTATGTTAGACTAGTCCTGAGGTTTGAGGACAATAAACACAATGAAAGTATTGCAGAACTGGCCAGACAGCACAAACTTGTCAAGGTATTTGACCATAAAATGGATTTCCCAGTTACTATGAAGACCAAGGGGGAACAATCTTTTCCAATAGCATTTCAGGTACAGAAGAGTTACCTGGCTACATGGGAAATCTTCAATCCAATATGAAAACATACAAACCATTACCGGAACTAGAACATACTTGTATCCATGAGATGGAGGCAACTGTATGATATCTATTTGCCAAACCTTGAATGATTCATTGGGTAAACTAAAATATCTGGAGGCAATATAGATGAGTTTCCTTCAGTTAAATTTAGGACAGATGGAACAAGCAAGGTAAGCATTTTTTTTTGTGCTTTGCAGATGTTTTTCACCAATGTTGATTCATGAACATTATCATTTTATCAGCGATTTAATTCATGTATGGTAGTTATTAATGGAAATTTTAGATTTTCTAGCAGGACTGGTAGTCAGAACCAGAGTTTCTTTTCTTGATAACACCAACAGCCTTTAGATCTCCAATTTTGTTTTTCTTTTTCAGCGGCCAATTGTTGTACATCTTTGGTTAATTCTCTTAGGTCATCACTGGGGGAAGTAGTTTTCTGGACCATGATAGAGGTTTGGTCTATGGATCCCATAAGAGCAGCATTTTTTGTGAAGACATCGTGAGTGGTTTCCTTTGGCTTCTAGAGCATCAGACTTAGAATGCCCAGGGACTTTAATAAGAGCCAGAGCTCCTGACAGGAGTAAAGCATCTAATAAATCTTGGACACAAGGACTATTTTTAATTTTGTCTCTGCTGGAAGTAAGGAAACTTTTATTGTTTCCATAATATTCCACAATCACGGGCTACTCTAAAAGTATGTTGACTACAAGTATAGATGTTTGTGGTTTTACCTTCTGCTAGAATTCATGCTTGAGTAAGAGCATGTAATTCAGCTTGTTGGGCTGAAGCAGCCAAAGGTAAGAGTGCAGCCTCAATGACCTCAAAAGGAGTTGGTATCACACATCCAGCACACTACTTACCATTTTCACTTATCAGGTAAGAGCTATCAGTAAACCATGAGAAGTCAACATTTGCCAAGGAGGTTTCGTGTAAGTTATCTTGAGGGGTTAATAGGTAATCTGTCAAAGTCAAACAGTCATGGGGATTTCACCCATGGAATAAGGAAGAAGAGTAGCAGGGTTGAGATTGGTACAACAAACAAGAATGATAGGAGGGGAGGTTAGCAAGAGAATTTCCTAAGAAGAGACTTGCTGAGAGGTGTTGGGTGTGGCATGAGTTCAAGAAAGCTTCAATGGCATGAGGTACAAGGATGACAAGGAAGATCCTGATAATGATTTTCTTCAGTGGACTTTCCCCAGAAAGGAAGTAGAAATGACAGCCCTAAAGCATGGAGAGTGGGACCTTGGGATCCAATTGTTGGCTGTAGTAACCTAGAGGTTGGTGTGGCCTCCATGTATTTGGGTAAGTACTCTGAGGGCATTTCCTTCCTTTTTGTATACAAAAAGGAAAAAGGGTAGATGATAGTTTCAATGTCCAAGGACAGGTGGATTTATTAAGATTTCCTTCAAGGCTTTAAAGCCAATTCTTTGTGTTCCTAGGTTATGGGGTCGGGTTTAGTAGTTTTTAATAAGACACACAGGGGCTGGCCCTTAAGGAGAAGTTTGAAATCCAATCACAACAATAACCAGCTAGCTCAAACAAACTCTGTAATTGACCTTTGGTTTTAGGTTTTGGGAAGCTCAAGATGCCATGAAGCCTACCAGGACTTAGATGGAGCCCTGGTTTTGACATTAAATATCCTAAATATCGGACTTGAGTTGAACAAATTGCAACTTTGAGACTTTTTGTCACTTAGTGGTAAGAGTTTTAACAGGTGAATATTGTCTTGTGAGGAGGACTTAGAGGGTGAGCAGAGAAGTAAATCATTTGCCTCAATATTGTAGTAAGGTAGGGTCTCCGGAAAATTTTATTTTGTCCAAGTCAGCTTTTAAAATTTGTGAGAAGTACAAAGGGCTTTCAGTAAAAATCCTGGCGGCCTTATTGTCCAGGTATACTGTTATCTTTCCCAAGTAAAATCAGAAAGATATTGACTAGCTTTATCAATTGGAATACTAAATAAGGTGCTGCATAACTGGATCATGGTGAAAATTTGCTATTTGTAAGGATGGAGGCCAATAATGTATGGAGATTAGGAACAACAAGATAGCAGAGAACAACATTATTATTTATTGCTCAGAGATCTTGGACAAATCCCTATCCTTGGCCATTAGGTTTTCTTAAAAGTAAAATAGGGGTATTAAAAGGACTGGTGCAGGGAATAATAGTTCTCTATGATAGGTTTTTCCATAAAGCTTTCTTGTTTATAGGGTATTGACTAATTTTGGGAAGAGGTTTTGAGGGATCAGTTTGGATTTTAAGGGAAAGAGGAACACTATGAATTCTACCTATGTCCATGGGGGATTTTGCCCATAGACAAGGGGATACTAAATCTAATCATGGAAATGAGTTGAAGTTTGATCTTCCTTGGTTTGTAAAGTATATGAGAAAGAAAAATCTTGAGGATTTGATTCGTGGGATTTTAGTTCACAACATTTGAACTCAAGAGTTATTTCTCCCTTTTGAGAGAAAGAAATGGCAGCATGATGGTTTTCTAGGAACTCTCATCCTAATAAGTGGACATGAGCAGATTAAGGAGAAATGGGTGTTTATCTTGCAAAGGTCCCAAGTAACAGGGTGTAGGTTTAGAAATGAGGACACATTGTGGCTTATTTGAGATTCCCACTATTTGCATAAATCTATTACTCTGAGGAAGGGACTATTGTTTTTTTGTTTTGTTTTGTTTTTAGGGACTATTTAATTGTAGTGGAGTTGACCACTGACAGAGTAGCTCTGGTGTTAATATTATAAGAGGTTGGTTCCCAATCTGGAGAGTAGTTTCTCCTAGCCTATTTAATGGTAGAACGGGAAACAGTCCTTTTGTTTCCTCAGAACCCCGACATTGGGATGAGACTGACCCTTGGCTGATGAAAAGCTGTAATTGTCTAGACCTTTTTTATTTGTAGCAGTCCTTTCTCCAGTGGCCAGGTTTTGTTTTGGGCAGGCCGGCCGGCCTTCCTTCCTTCCTTCCTTCCTTCCTTCCTTCCTTCCTTCCTTCCTCTCTTTCTGTCTTTCTTTTATTTTTATTTATTTTTTCAATAATGACAGAGTTTGATAGGGAGAACTTGAGAGATTCCATCTGTTGAATTTGGAGACAAAATTTTAGTTGTCTTTCTTTTGGAGTCATCATGTGGGTTGCAGGTTAACTGATGAGCTAGACTGACAAGATTGGGGTAGACATTGTTTCCCAGTCTGTGTGAGTTTCTATTGACTAACAGAGATAGATCTCTGTTTAAACCATTTATAAACATTGAATTAAAGAGAGATTCAACATCTATAGGGAGTCCAGAATTTAAAAACAATGTGGAATCTGCTGTAGCAAGCATGAACAGATTTGGCAGGCTTTTGGGTGCATGCCTTAATTTTGTTCCAGGATGCCAGTTTAGAGAAAGCCCTTGGGATGGCAAGATGCAACCTTTTGGCTATGGCACAAGCTTGGTCATATAAAAGAGCTGGTGGTTGAGTTACTTGGAATTCTGAAGGTTGTTCAGGGCTTTCCACATTAGCAGTTTCATCTAATCCTGGGCTTGACCTCCAACGAGCATGTAGACTAACTGACAAAAAGGAGAAATAAGGCCTATAAGTCTGAATTACAATATGGAATTCTTCTGCAAGTCTATGAGGATCTTCAGTTACCTTGGGAAAATATTTTACCATATGTAGCTCTAAGTTCAGATTTGGTCCATGGGACATAAGAAATTAATGGTTTAGTTGGATCCTCAGAAGTCCTAATTTTAAAAGGGAGAGTTTTAAGAGGCTCAGTTGGTAAGGTTTCAGCCTTAGAGAAGAAGGGGAGTTCAGATAAACGAAAGGGTTAGAAGAGGATAGAGACGGATCTAGAGAGGAGGTGAAGCAATGGGGTTAGGGCCCTGGGCCAGTGTTGTCATGGAAGAGGCTTCAGAATTTTTTTTAATTTCCTTCGCGTAGTTTATTTGCTTCAGTTACTTAGAAATAGTATTTTGTAAAGAGGCAATTTTAGAATCTTGAATACGTTCAGAAACCTCTAGGTACCAATTAAAATAGCTATCCCATTCAGATTGTTTAATTCTGTTGCTACAGTCTTCTCATTTAGTCTGGAAAAAAAAACAAGTTTGGGGAGCTCAAAAATTCCCCATAATGGCCATTGAATTTCTAAATTACTTTTAGTAAGATTGGTCAATTTAGTTAAAAATGTGCATGAGGAGAGGCTATAATTTTTTAATATACAATGGGCCAGCATCCCTGAAGGAGGGCCACCCTTAGAGCATTTTAGATGATTGGGATCCCATATTTTAGTGGTTTCCTTGAGAGCAAAAGAAAAAAAATAGTCTTAAATAGCCTGATGGGTATTACGCTTTCAGAGCTGGGAGATGTGTTTGGTTTTACGGTGTCTCCTGCACGGGATGCTGTTCTTCACCTAGCTGGTCTAATTGTCTGACCCCTGACCAGGTGTCCCTTGTTGCACGGAAATTGTGTTGCATTTGGCAGGCGACTGAACTTCAACCTGGCCTGTCCCTGATTACTTTATCCTTTCATGGGAGTCTTTGGCATTGGAGACCGAAGTCTTTCATAATGAGGTGGCAAGCACTCTAGTAGCCTTTATTCGCTCAACCCATGCCCCCTGATATCATGTTTAAAAAAATTTATTTTTCTTAAGAAATCCAAAGAAATTACATTGAAATTCTGTGCTTCTAACAAGACAACAAACAAATACCCGCCAAAAGAGACAAAGCTTTTAAACAGATCCTAAATAAAGCCAGAAAGCTCGACCAAACACAAGGAGTTTGGAATCCAAGGAAAGACTTCACAAAACAGAGAACAGACACCGACCCAGCAGATGTGATGAAATGCGAGAGACTCCTTGTGGACGTGTGGCTGCATTCCAAGGGTTGTTCTTGGGGGTCATCTCCTTTGGATCCCACTTCTGACGCCAAGGGATGTCAACCTAAAAATGAGGTAAACTGAGTCGAGCTCAAAACTGTCAAAGAGATGCGTTTATTTGGGTATAGCCGAGGAACTGGAATTCAGGGCCTGTGGACTGCAGGAAGCTACAGGGGAGCCTGCTGAGGGTTTGGGGCAGGCTACCCTATTAACAAGCAGGGAATGTAAAGTGAGGGGAGTTCAGTTAGCATTTGTTGAAATTAAAAACAAACAGAAACCAGCTTTGCAAATGCCCCAAACAGACAAACTCAATCCAGTCATACAAATGAAGCTCAATTCAGATTATTCTGTGAGATCAACCCACCCTGGGCCATTTCTTATTCTTGTCTCTGGAAAGAGTAGGCATTTTCTGAGGTTGGTATGAGGTAACTCCTGACCAACTTCCTCTCTTAAAATCCAATCCCAACATTATTAGTTTTCTGTAGATCAAGCATTTGCGGGAAATCTCTCGGTCCTTACATTTTATTTTCCTGAAGGCACATGAGTGAGATTTCCCATTTTATATCCTCTTGTTCTGCTTTAGAGAGAAATTCGTTCACAATTTAAAAACCAATTTGCTGATAGTGTTAGGAAGAGGATATGGAAATTCGTGCTCCTTACTTCCTACTGGAGGGAAGCTAAGCTAGATGTGAAAGCAGTATCTTCCCAGAGAACAGACCACAGTAGAGTAGTACTTTCTCAGTAGACAGGTTTCTGGTTGAGTGAACTGCTATGAAATCACTATCTAATAATCTGATTCGAAGCTTTTGATTTTCTAATATCTCTCATTTGAGAAAATTGGCATGTCATAATTTCCGAAAGATCAAACGTTTGCTAATACCATTGAAGGAGCCGATTGCCCAACTTTCTCTTATACCAACTCCTACCTCCCCAAGCTGGGCATTTGCTTCAGTGGGCAGGGAAGTCCTAGCCCAGATATCAAGAAAGACAGAGTTGTGCACTGAAAACAGGGTGGGGCAGAGCCACAATCACTTTAAAAACCTCACGTTGTTATTCATCTGCTCCATTTTCCACAAACTGTCGTATTAATGGGAGCTTACCAATCGTTTCCATTAAGTTAAGAGGATTTCAAAGAGGCACCTACTTCCTCACCAACCTTGAGTGAACATTGTGGCATTACATTAAAGGTACCTGTATGTGAATAAACGTAGAATTGTCAAATAATCTTCCATTGTTATGCATCAGCAGATTTGCCCAGAAAGTAATAAAGCCCAAATGGGTAAGTGCAGCGATTGGGGTGTTTAAATTTGTCTTTCTTTTCAGGATTGCTTTAGAAAGTTCTGGCAATCCGTATTTTGGATTCCTCCACGAAATTCTCTAGATTTATGTTACAGCAGATCATCAAGAACCAGCTCCTTTAAAAAAACTGAAAAAAACAACAACATCAAAAAAACAAAACAAAAACAAAAAGAACGAGTTCCCTGCAGCTGGAGGCAGCTCCGCCCACTCGCATCACGTGTCAGCCCTGTGCTGCCCTCCCCCTCCCACCCCGTCCACTTAGAGCTCAGGAGGGAAAGCAGCCGCGCTGTGTCTGGGGTTTCCGCTTCCTCTTTGCTCTTCGGTCCGGGGGTGGAGTTTTCCCAGGTCGGTGTGGTTGCAGAGACCCGGCCCACACTTGTTACCTCTTTCGTCTACCCCTCTCTCGTTACTGTTTTTTGGTTAAAACCCTTTGCCCTTGACGGTGCCCGGGGCTGACATTACGCCCCTCTGCACGCGCCACCCTGTGTCTCGTGGCCTAATTATCGCCGAAGAAGGCACAGTTAGTTTCACGTGCCCCGGGTTCTCCCAGGAAGATATTTCTTAGGGTAGGATTCGATTAGAATTTATATAAACATTAAGACCTTTCCACCCCATTTCATTTCAGGAACTGGTAACAGACGCGATGGGCAGCAGTCTGGGGAGAAGTGTCAGGTGAGTGAATTTCCACAGCGGAAAGCTCTAGGCTGCGGGGAGACTTTCCCGGCCTGAGTTGGTGGAGTCCGTTGCTCTACATTCTCCCCTCGCTTTTATCCTCTGATTTTTTGCTTTGCCATTTTATGTGCCGGCGATGTTTTTAAGGGGCAAAGGTGATGCACCAAGCATTGCTGCCGAAGGATGTCAATGCTGAAAAGTTGAATTGAGCTTGTAAATTTATTGGATATTACTGGTTTGGAACAGGATTGTAACAAACCCAACTGTTCAAAACGTTGCTTATTAACAGCAGTATTTCATACCTGCCTGGCATTTCAGGAAGGATCCCCTTTATTTGGCAGCAGGTTTTATACGCTTTTCTTTCCCTCGCATGAATGATCTAGTCCTTTAGGCAAGCATGACTCTCACTTGGATCTGCTCAGAAGTTTGGCAAAAGGGTACTTTCCAACATCCACGTTAATAGGTAATTGGTTTTTAAGCAGAACTGATTTTGATCCAAACCCAAGATTGGAAGGAATCTCAAAGGTCATTTAGTTTGATACCTCTTCTAAACTTTTAGTTCTTTCTACAACGTATTTGCTTAGGGTTTTTTCCCCCCCTTTCAACCCCTACATTTCTCCTGCTTTTTTTCTGTGAAAATAAAGAGAAGGAAAGAGATACTGCAGAATTACATCATTTTTAGATGATTATTGAAATTTTTTTTTTAAAATTTTATTTATTTGACAGGGAGAGACAGATCGCAGGTAGGCAGAGAGGTAGGGTGGGGGAGCGGAAGAAGCAGGCTCCCTACTGAGCAGAGAGCGGAACTCTGGGCTGGATCCCAGGATCCCGAGACCATGACCAACGTGAGCAGAGGGCAGAGGCTTTAACCCACTGAGCCACCCAGGCGCCCCTTGACTTTAATTTTTAATGGAGTTAAACTTATGTGGTCAAATCCTGCTACAAAAGAAACTGAGACTTTTTGTAAAGATTATTAAAATAACTTTCCTATCGTGAAAGTAATACATGCTCACCATAAAAAACTTAAAAATACCGAAGAGTAGTGAGAAGAAAAGAAAAATCCATGTTCTGTTGCTCAAAGAAAACCACTACTAATATTCAATTTGTTATTTCTAGATTTTTGCTGTGAATATTTGTATAGTTACGCTCTATTTCATCTGGGATATCATTTATGTTTTTCCCATGCAGCGCAAGTATTTGTATCATTTAAAACTCTTTATAAGTATTATACTTGATACATATATTCTCTTCCATTAACACGTCACAGTCCAGTCAACTTTTCTTCCATAGCTGGACATTTAAATTGCTTTCCTTAAGTTGAGATAAATAATGCTCAAATGCACATGAAAGCAAGGTCTTGGAGACTGGGCTCTAGATGTTATTTGGGGTATCCCAGTATTCTTTATCTTGCGTAGGGTAGTAGAAGCAATGAAATAGCTAGAGGATCAGATCAAGAGGGGAAACGAACTCCTCCTGAGCAAAGGTAGTGGTTTCAGTGAATCGTGCCAAGTCAGCCTCAGTGACCCGAGAGCTGTGTAAGTTAGCCCGTATACGTTGTGGCAAAATAACATACCTCTGCACACGCCACCATTGTTTTTTAAATGTATATTTGGAGTTTTCTGACTTGGGGTCTCAGTCCTCAGAGAAGGAGACTTGCCTGACTGAAGGGGGAGGACGAGGTTAGGTAGGCTTCGATTTAGGTTGGCAGCCTCTCGCCTGCCTCGCTTGCCCTACGGTTTTCTGGGCTCCAACTATTTCGTGGGTAAATAGAAATCTTTGCCTTCTAGGGCTGTCAATCTGGCACCTTTCATCAGAACGAGATTCGGGTTAAGGAAGAAAGAAAAAAGAAACATAACCCACAAAGAAATTTGAGGGTGGGGGCGGGGGCTGAGGAACAGAAGGAAACAGTAGTCTACCCTTTCATTTACATGACACACATTAACCGTAACAGAGAAGTTCCAAGAGAACTGTCTTGTTCTCTTGTCTCCAGGAGCCCATGTAGGGCGCTTTAATTGCCACATTTTCAAACCGATATAATGGTGGGGATGTCTTAGTAATTACCTTAATGAGATAACACCTTTCCTTCCCTCAACCTACTCATTATCACGCTTCTTGTTCAAATTTCAACTACAAAGAACTATACTTGTAAAAAAAAAAAAAAGTCTGAAACGTATTGTTCCAGGTCTCATACCCTTAAAATAATCACATTGCACATATCTTAAAAATATGAAAGATACAGGACACATAGGCAATTCTGATATGGTAAAGGAAAGGCTCGAGCTAAGTAAACTAAACATCTGGGTGCCCTTTAATTATTCTTGGTTGGATTCTTTCTCTTGACCTATGGTGATGCTAAGGTGCCAAAGTGATGAATTTTAAGATGTTGGGCTGTGAAGACGTGCAGCTGCACCACTGATGGATTTAGGAAGGGATGTAACAAGGTTAGCTGCATGTGAAGTGTGAATTGAGATTTTTGCAAAGAGACTGTGATTGCAGATGGGCATAATGTTGTACCCTTGCATGAAATCTTGCTATTATTGTATAATGGTCAGACAGAGTGTGAAATGACTTATTACTTTTCTTTTATTCTTTAATGCAGTTGGTTAGAGTAGCAGCACTACTGCTAGTCAATAGCGGTAAAGCACACACACAAAAAAACTCCATGACAGGTGCTGACATATTAAATATTTATTTAGTTTTGACTTTTTTCCCCTAATTTTCATGAATATCCATATGCAAACACAAGCATCTCTTTATCTATATAGACCAATTTGCACTGATTTGCGAATCTGCACTTACCCTTATTCTCCTGGATAAATAGCCATACAGAGCCCCGGTGCGTGTAAGAGATTGCCACGTCTGTGAAAATTTCGTAGCACTTTTAAATGTTTGAAGACGCCGTCATGCTTTGGGGCCGGTTCCTACCTGGAATTCAGATTTGAAAACTCTCTTTGGAGTTATGCGGGTAACATGAAACATCAGTTTATCACTGTAGTGACTAGAAGTGCTTTATGGAACAAAGCATAGTGAAAACCCATTTTGAGGCACACTCTCTAACATGCTGAGTTAAGGTGCAGATCAAATCCCGGTTCTTCTGTTTTGTAATACATACATAGTACATATCTTTAACTATATCACAGAGCCCATCATGTAAATGTTTCTTTACTTCCCAATATCAGCATCCCAAAAAGAGAATACCTTAGGCTTTACAAGTCAAAGGGAAATAATGCTATGATGTTAAAAACAAAACAAGGCAAACAAAAAAACCCCTGTCCCTCTGCAGTCTTCTGGTTCCAGATGCTTGTGTTAGAAACACTGAGAGATAGGCATTTAAAGAAAACTTTAGGGGGTGGCTGGCTGGCTGGCTGGCCCAGTTGGTAGAGCAGGAGACTCTCCATCTCAGGGTTGTGAGTTCAAGTCCCACGTTGGCCGTAAAGCTTACTTAACAAAAAAATATTCAGTTTCGGAGATGAGGGATTTTATTCATTATAGAATGATCTTTATATGGTCTATAAAATTTGTAATAATTCCTTTTATTTAAATTCAGTTAATTAACATATAGTGCATTATTTGTTTCAGATGTAGAGTTTAGTGATTTGTCAGTTGCATAGAACACCCGGTGCTCATTACATCAAGTGCCCTCCTTAATGCCCATCACCTGGTTACCCCATCCCCCAACCCGTAGTAATTCTTTTTAAAAATTTTTATTTTAGGGGCACCTGGGTGGCTCAGTCGTTGAGTGTCTGCCTTCGGCCCAGG
>CM053606.1:65990666-66001916 GCA_028646535.1 Procyon lotor | reverse complement strand
AATTCACCAGATCTCAATAGTAGAACAGAGATAAACAGTAAGTGGACTTGAGCAGATCAGTAGAAATTATCTGACCTGAATAAGAGTAGAAATGAATCCAATCTGAATAATGGGGGAAATTTTTAAATAATAAACAAGGCTCTTACTGGAACAATATCAAAAAGTCTAAGATTTATCTTGCTGTACTCCCAGAAGGAGAGGGAAAAAAATGGTCCAAAAAAGAGATATTTAAATAATGGCTGGAAATGCTCCAAATTTGGTGAAAGACATAAATTTGCAGATCCGAGAACCTCAGTGAACCACTGGGGATAAATTTAAAGAAAACCACACTCAAACATATAATTAAAATGCTGAAAGTTTTCCCAAATTCTGCTTTCCTCACCCTTCACAGGTGTGTCTCCTGAGGGGACCCCACAGAAAACCTCCACATATAAATCTCAGAGTCTCAAAGCCTGTTTCCTGGGGAACCTCACTTGTGATACAGTAAAATTAAGTTCACCTCTAGAGAGGGAGAGGAGAAAAGGGAATTTGGAGCATGAATAGCAAAAAGTTCATAGGCTTAATCTGGGAATCAGTTATTTTTTTTTAAGATTTTATTCATTTATTTGACAGGGAGCGAGAGATCACAAGTAGGGAGAGAGGCAGGCAGAGACAGAAGGGGAAGCAGGCTCCCTGCTGAGCAGAGAGCCCGATGTGGGGCTTGATCCCAGGACCCTGCGATCATGACCTGAGCCAAAGGCAGAGGCTCCAACCCACTGAGCCACCCAGGTGCCCCAGTTATTTTTTTTGTATGTTTGAAATATTTTACAATTTCTAAAAATATATGCATGTCTCTAGCAGAAATTGTGATAAATATCATGATAATTTAAGCCAAATATTTCTGCCAGTTATAGAAAATTCATAGTATGTAACGTAGGTAATAATCTGGCCCAAGGGGGGAAAAAACCTTTAAATATTGAGATGTCAAGTGAAACTGCCTACATGTACTTAGCTACTTTTTTTCTGAAAGTCACTTGTAAAAAGTATTTTTATAAAGTCTAGAGAGAAAAACAATTTTGCAATAAAAACACATATTCTATTTTCACCAGACCAAAATGATAAAGATTTTTCTAACAGTTTCTTTTTATTAGATTCTTAAGAGCAATTAGAAAGAATAATAGTATCAAAAAGAAGTTCAGGCAGCCGCAGACACCTCAGGCGTGTGTGGCCGTACACATACCTCATACCACACCTGGAGTCCAGCCTGTCCAGCCTTCACCATGCTGCTCAAAAAAGGCACCAAGGGCCTCACATACCCACTCTTTGGGTTTAGTTTCATCTTCAGGCTTGCCAGGCTTGCATTCCTTGCAGGAGACTTAGCTTTGAATTGAATCTCAGACCAAGAGCATCTTGGAGCAAGAAAATCATCATTCCAGCTTCCATACTGAGTATAAATTCCTATTGTAGCTGGTGCCATTGGGATGCTGGTGGGTTTCCTGGGCTGCTGGGCTGCTGGGCAAGAGCCCCAGTGCATGCGGGGATTGTTCTCTGGCTTCCTCTTAGTGACATTCGCCATTGAAACAGCAGCAGGCAGCTGGGATATTCCCCCAAAGATGAGGTGATGAAGTCCAGGAGTTTTTTGTTTGGGGTTTTTTTGTTTTTTGTTTTTTGTTTTTAAGATTTATTTATTTATTCGACAGAGAGAGAGAGCACAAGTAGGCAGAGGCAGGCAGAGAAAGAGGGAAGGAGGCTCCCTGCTGAGCAGAGAGCCTGATGCGGGGCTCGATCCCAGGACCCTGAGATCATGACCTGAGCCGAAGGCAGAGGCTTTAACCCACTGAGCCACCCAGGCGCCCCTGAAGTCCAGGAGTTTTACAAGGATACCTACACCAAGCTGAAAGTCAAGGGCAAGCCCCAGCACGATGCTAACAGCCATCCCCTCTGCACTGGACCACTGTGGTGTGGCAGGAGGAATGGAACAATTTATCTCAGACATTCGCCCCTGAAAGCATTTCCTCTCAAGCATCCCAGTGAAGGCTTGCTCTGAGGCCATCAACGAGGTCTCTGACAACAAATCCCACATCCTCAGTGCGTGGGCATCGGGACTGCTGTGGTGATAATATCTGGCACAGCCTTCGGTATGAGCCTGTGCTGTGCTATCCACAGGGGCACAGAGAAGATCTAGAGTCAGCATGTGCCCCTGAGCAGGAAAGTTTACCTCTGGAGATGGATGATTATTTTCTTGGGATTTTTTGGAGGGGGAAGCACTAACTTTAATATTCATTCTGCATTTCCAAAGAAAAAAATGATTTGTTTTTTTAATGCTTTATTCAATATTGGTATTTGTACTTGCTTTGGTTTGTGTGGTTTTTTGTTTTTTGGTTTTTTTTTTGGCTGTTTTTGCTTATTAAGTTAAGCAGAAATCCTGCAATGAAAGGTACCATATTTGCTAGACTCTAGACAAAAGACAGTGTAAAGAGAATTTTTTTGACTTTACATAGATTTTTAAATGTCACATCTAATCATGTTGTAACTTACACTGGAGACAATTTCATATGTAGTAAGAGATGACGATAAAAAAACGTCCATTGCATTTTTCATACATTATTTCATTTTATCAATAAAATGTCTGTAGTTATGAATCCCCTGCTGCATGGCTACAACATGAAAACGAGCAATAATTTCCTCTCTCTCGCTACTTTACCTCTTAGCCCTCAAGACCGTTCAAATTCTAAAATGGCAAGTCAAAAACCTGGTAGGGAAAACTGCTATTGTATAACTTGACAGAATCGAAGAAGCCGCTGGCCACGTGAAACATCAGGGGACAAATTCACCCTCTGCTCCCTCACCCTCCTCATAGATTCCAAAACTAGCTGGGGACACCGGAAAGAGCCTGCTTGGTGGGTGAGAAACCTTTTTCTCTTTCTATCGTGTGTGCGCGTGCACACACACACATACACACATACACACACACGTGCACACACACATGTGGCTTCAAGCCCGCAGCCCAGTGGGTGTGGAGAAGGGAGATGATCTCTAAAAAGCTATATATAAAAGTTCCCCCAAACCAAAAAACAAATCCTCCCACAAGGACTGAGTTTCCAGGAGTGCAGCTATATGGAGCAAAGGACAGAGTAAGCAAGATTCTGTGTTTGTAGAAGAGATTACATCTCAAAAAGAAGAGGACCCCCCCCTAAAAAAAAAAATCTCCTCAGAGTAAAACTTTCTGTTTGGTTTTTATTTTTAATGCTTTCCCACAGAGAACAAAATATGAAACCAAGGAGCCCAAACTTACCTCAGAGAGATGGCATTAAAGACATAAGAAAGAAAACTCAAGAGTTATTCAATGACCAAGAGACTGAAGGGCTTCGGTTCCGGAGGATGACTTACACTACAGGAGCCTGAGGGAAAGAGTAAGAAGTCGGGGAGAAAGGCTAAGACTGGTAAGAAAGGTTTGGGCTGAAAAAGAGGAACGGCTCTGGCGCAGCAGCCACAGGCCGGGTTAAGGGCTGCCATCTGCTTCTTGGGACGGGCGCCATCTCAGTGCCTGTGTTGGGGTTCTCGTCCTGTGTCTGAGAAACAAGGCGCTGTCACCAATGAGATTCAGGCTGTCCCAGGAAGCCAGACAATGTGGGTCCGCCAGCGCTGGGTAAGTGACCACAATGTCAAGCGGACTCTGTCCAGATCTGCAGGTCTGACTAAGAGAACCAATTCCAGAGCACCTGGGTGGCTCAGCCGGTTAAGCAGCTGCCTTCGGCCCAGGTCATGGTCTCAGGGTCCTGGGATCGAGCCCCGCGTCAGGTTGTCTGCTCCGCAGGGAGCCTGCTTCCCCCTCTCTCTCTGCCTGCCTCTCTGCCACTTGGGATCTCTCTCTCAGTCAAATAAATAAATCTTTTTTAAAAAAAACAAACCTACACTGTTGCGTAACACAGAGGAGTTAAGTGGTTGAGGGAACCAGGAGAAAGCATGGATGGAGTAAGGGGGACTCAGATGATGACCAGAAAAAGGGAAAGAACAATGGGCAACTATTTCTCAGAAGAGGGAAGTTGCACACATGTATCTTACAAGGGGTAGGCGTCGTGGTTCCGGGGAGAAGAATACGGAGAGGATGTAACAGACAAAAATACGGTCACCTTCTAGAGTTCCAAGGCAGAAATGAGAAGAGTATGTTTGAGATATGCCTGAAGCATTTACTAAGACGTATTCAAAACAAAACAAAATGCAATCAAAACGGACAGCAGTTAGAGACCTAGCACTTAGTATAGTCCGTTTACATTTGGTGAATGAAGGAGAGAACAGAACAGAGGCATGATTACCACTTGACGTGGGATTGAGGAGAGGGGGTTAAAACCATCAAGAACTATGAAGAGTCTGTGCCTTACTGTACTTGCAAGCTGACAAGTGAGCCTGTGGGAGGCAGGAGCTCCCGCATCAGACACAAAGGTCTTACTTGTCCACAACACAACCAGCCGCCTGAGCATCACTTTGGTTTCGGTCACCCCTACTCTCCAACTGCCACTGGGGTGATAGAGAAAGGCCTCAGTAGATCCCACTGAGGGACATGGTAGGTTTGCTTCTATGAGGAATTCAGTATTCCACTGAGGAATACTGAACTCGTGAAACCCAAATCTTCTATAATGGGAAATTAGTAAGACTGTCTCATCTGTGTGCCAGAGGAAGACATTATTTTTTTTAAAAGATTTTATTCATTTAAGAGAGAGCAAGAGAGCACAACAGGCAGAGGGGTAGAGAGAGAGGGAGAAGCAGACTTCCCGCTGAGCAGGCAGCCCGACTCAGGGCTCGATTCCAGGGACTTGGATCAGGACCTGAGCCAAAGGTAGATGCTTAACCAACTGAGCCACCCAGACCCCTGGGAGATATGATTTTATTATACTGGACAGTAAGCAAACCTGCATCCTTGGAAAGATCAACCAGAACAAAAAGGCAGTTAGTCTTTCTGCTCACAAGATATTATAAAATGCAAGAGACCTATGGAGACTGGTCTCTTTACAGTGGAGGCTGGCAGACCCTCAGAGTGAGTGGATGGGAAGTCAAGGTTTCAGAGATGAAGGAATATAACAGAGCAGGAAATACAGTAAGTGAGGGATAAAGAATACAGCTTCTTTGCTGATTCTTCTGCAAATCTGAGGGTCTGAAACTTTGGAGAAAGGGTCAAAAGGAAAGAAGTAGAAGAGAAAGGATCAAACAAAGCTACTCTGTACTGGTTACCTATTGCTGCATAATAAATTACCCCAAAACTTAGCGGCTCACAATAATAAACACCTATGATCTCACACAGATTCACAGGTCAGGAATCTGGGGGCAGCTTAGCTGGGTGGTTCTGGGTCAGAGTTGGTCACGAGTTGCAGTCTAGATGCTGAGGAAGGCTACGGTCAGCTGAAGGCTTGACTGGGGCAGGGAGACCCGTTCTCAGGCCGGTAATTCATTCACAACCTGGCAAGTTAGCTCTGGCTGTGCTCAGAAAGCCTCAGCGCCTCCCGCTGTAGATACCTCCATAAGGAGAATATCGTCATTACATGCAAGCTGGCTTCCCCCAGGGTGAGTGACCCAAGAGACAGCAAGGAAGAAGCCACAATGCCTTTTATGACTTAGTCTCGGAAGACACACATATGTCACCCCTGACATATTCTATTCATTAGAAGCAAGTCACTCAAGAGGAAGAGAATTGAGCTCCACATCACATAGGGTAGAATATCAAAGATGAGGTGCCTGGCTGGCTCAGTAGAAGGATCGAGTAACTTTTCATCTCAGGGTTGTGAGTTCAAGCCCCACGTTGGGTGCAGAGATTACTTAAAAATAAAAAAAATCAAGTCTTTTAGAAGAAAAGAGTATCAAAGACTTTATGGATATATTTAACCCTCCCCCCCACTCCAAGTTCATGTACTTGACACAACAAAGGAGCATGTTATTAGTAAGCAAAAAATGATGTCACCACTAGTAAGACTGTAGTTGGAGCAAGAGACAGGTCCTAAGAGTAGGGTGTGGAGAGGTACTTTGGGTGAGCTGCTTTGGGTGTGTTTAAGATAATATTCCCAAGCGGCAAAATTTCTAATTTGTTTCTTGGTTAAAATTTGTATTTTCTCTTTCTTTTCTTTTTCCCCCAAATACTTTCATTTTTTCAGTATTACAAGATTCATTGTTCATGCACCACACCCAGTGCTACATGCAATACGTGCCCTCCTCAGTACCCACCACCAGGCTCACCCAACATTGTGAGAAGGAAAGGAAGGGTGAATTGGGGGAAATCGGAGGGGGAGATGAACCATGAGAGACTGTGGACTCTGAGCAATATTTTCGCTTTCTTATCTCCTTTTCCTATCACTAATACCTAGTTCTTTGTATACAGATAAGCACAGAATTTTTTTGGTCTTATTTTGATTCAACTCTGACGCAAGCTGATGTTCCCATAGCAATTTCTAAAAAGCAAGCACTGCTGTCCAGGCAGAAGGGAAAAAATTGATCCAGAAGCTGAGAAGAAAATTGTGTTGATCTCTAACAGAAATTTATCATACTGAGGTTACAATCAGTCTCTTTCAGAGTCACAGGGTTCCTGTGGCCAGGTTGAAGAGCTTAAACCCTCTAATCTATGGCATAACTCAATTTTCTCCATGGATTTATCACTTCCTAACATTTTGGCTTATTGTTTACTAGTGCCATGATGATTAGATGATTAGATCATTTATGCAGACTACTCTGCTGGTGTGTAAGATTAAAGTCAAAAATAGCAGGTGGGATTCTGTCATAATACTCCAGATACAAAATAATAAAGGCCTGAATGCACACAGTCATATGAAGAATAAAAAAGAGGGGTAGGTTTCAAGACAGAGACTGAGATATGATACTCAGAGCTTGACGATGACTCAAAGGTAGGAGATGAGGAAAAGGAAAAGTAGAGGAAAACTCAGAGACGTCTGGTTAGTCCTGGATTGCCACCTTACGCTAGCAGTGAAAGTCTTGTGTCCTAGGAAATCCTTCGGTCCCAGGCAAACTGGCACATTTGAATGCCCTGTGGTAGGAATACCATTAACTTAAATACAGAATACAGGAGAAGGAACACAGTGGAAAATAAATTCTGTATGGACGCATTGCACTGAAGACAACTACAGACGCTATAAGGACAAGCAAACCGGAAATGCATTTTTAGAGCCCCGTGGGAGGCCGGGTTGGGGTATGGAGAGCTGCCGGGCCTCCGATGAGAACGGGCATCATGGGGGAGAGGATGACAATCTCCTCGGACTCCTCAGAGGCTTTGTAGAGTAAAAGACAAAGGGGGCTGGGAAGAGGACTCGGGTTTGGGGGGAAAAAGAGTGAGGGATGCACGCTCTCAGAGGATGAGGACTCAAGAACTCATCAAAGAAATTGAGAGGAAAATGGGAAACATGAGAGAGAGTGATTATCACAGAAACCAAGGAAAGGGGATTTTTTTCTTCTTTTAGAAGATCTCAAAGAAGGGCAAAACTGTCAAATGCTGCAGAGAAGAGTCTATGGGACTCTGGAAATTAGGTCTGTTTCCTGTGCTGATAGGAAAGGAGGCAGAAACTGGAGGCCAGCGCTAAGCCGGTAAGGAGAGCCGGGCCCAGAGAGCACAAAGAACGCCACACGGGCCACACGGGCCACACGGGCCAGATCGGGACAGATCGACGCCCATATACCCAGGAGGGCCCCTGAGAGCCCGGGGCGCCAAAGCATGCGCCATTGCTTCCGTCTCACTCTCCATTCCCAGGCCCTGAGAAACTTCCCCCTTCCCTGACAGCTTTATTTTAAAAACAACTCATACTTCTTGAAAACATAGTATGTGCCAGCCACCTTACATGCCTTATCTCATTTAATCCCACAGCAACAGTCGGAGATTTATTATGAATACACTTCATTTTGTTCATCTTCACGTTCTCTCCATTAAAAAAAAAAAAAAAAAATCTGTGATGACAAAAACTGAACGGTTTTCTACAATGTACCATACTCCAAGAACACCCCCTCATCTGTGAGATTGTTCATCGTCCCTGAATCCCGAGTCTCTGTTGTCTGCTTTGGTTTCCAAGAATCAAGTGAAATTTTTTTCTAAAAAAAAAAATTGGTTAAGATACCTTTGAATTCTATTATGATTTCCTGAGGCACGATAACCCTACCCACCTTACGCTAGCTACCAGGTTAAGAAAGACTAGACTTCAATTCTTTCTAGAAGAGTATCTAAATAGGCATTCAAATACCCATAGCTGTCTGTAATTGAAGAGTTTGTTCATTGTTTTTGTTGTTAACTTTGGTTTACCTCCTAAATGATAAACTTCTGAATGTCTGAAACCAAGCAGCATACTCTTCTCATCCCCTGCAACACCTAATACATGAATGGACACCACAGGCATTTCTTAATTATTTGATGGCTGAGTAGTAATACTCAGACACAAAATAATGACCGGAACTTCCGTGCACCCTTCTCGGTGAGTCTTCACGATGCTCCCTGGCCGGAACACCAGGATTTAACCGTGTTTGTCTAACCATGTAGCTCTTCTCACCAAATCAGTTCATTAAGTCATAGAATTAATTATACACTGGTAGAAAAGGGAAGTACATGGAAACAAAAATGCACCATATCTGGTGGTGTCCATAAAAGATCAAATGAGTAAGTCCCCATAAAATGAACTGGTATCATCTCAAAAAGCTTGCTGGGAAAGATTAATAGAAATTTTATTTCTTTCTGCAGTCATACAACCTTCTATATGCATTTTCTCTATGATATTGGTAGTAGAAATAATACCATATTCCCAACTCAACGAAAGCTAAAACTGTCAAAGATGGGACACATATAAGCAACTAATGAAACAGACTCCATTTTTCCCTCTCTGTATTACTCAAATTGAAAAAACTCCAGAGTTATCAATTCTTCTCTAAGACATGCAGGTCTAGGCTTGTATAACTACAATTTCTGCTAACTGGCCACAGGCTAGTATTTTCACACCTTTTTTGTACTAAATGGTTAGAACCAATCACTCCACCAGAAGTTGTCACCGAGACATCTTCATTTACAAATCTTAATATATGCAGCAGTAGACTTGAATTTTTAGAATTTTTTTCTCTTTGCTTGCGTTTCAGTAAACTCTTGCAAACACCATTCCATTTTTGCCTTTTGTGCCATTATGCACACATAAATCCCTGTTAAGATTTTATTGAAAAAAAAAAAAAGATTTTACTGAAAAAAAGTTTATTCAATTTGTCACATATAATTCAGTCCGTTTCTAGTCTGGACAACTCTTTGGATAATTACCTGAATTTTTTGTTAAGTGCTTTAGATTGTTCACTTAACTTGGCAAAAAGCAGTCTGCTGAAAATAAAAGAAAAAAAGAAAAAGAGAAAAAACAACCATGGGCAGGGGGGAGCAGGGCGGGGGAGGGAGGGAGGGAGTAAAACACCAAGCTTTGCTAATAAATAGTTCTCAGAAATATCAGCTCCCAATTTACTACTTGTACACAATGGGCCAGTTGGAACTTGCACGGTGATCCAATTTGCCACAGCTCTTGTTTTTAGTCTTTGTGGAGAAGCTGTGTGAGCACAGTGGGGGCCGCTCCCCCGCATCCCCTGAGTCAATCAGTGGGCTTTTGTTTCCTGCTGGTCAAAAATATCAGGTGGCTTTGAGAGTCTAATTATCAATGAAAAATTAAATTCAATACAGAAATGTAGCCACAAGCACCCCTCTCATCACCCTTCCTGTGCCCTCCCCACCCCAGGCACGTGATGGAGTATCACGTTATTCCTTAGGATTCCAAAAAGATAGCAAGGAGAAAAGGCACGGGCCTGGAGAAGCAAGCAGAAGAATAAGAGATTTTTACTTGCACGGCTTTCTCCTTTCTTGGTTGGAGGACTGTTCTAATTACCCTGGACATCCTGAAATTAGCAAGCGGTAGGGAATTTCCTCTTAGAATTGCTAGGCCACATTTATCTCAACATCGCTTCATAAAATGTTCTGGCCAGAGTTTCCATCAGAAACAGAATAAACAGAAAAATGAAAGAACATCTATCTTATGGCCAATAACCCCAACTTGCCTGATCGTGCAAATATGCTCCCTTCTGATGCAATAGAAGAGTTTGCTTTTGGTTAAGGTATATTCCTACCTCTTCTGAATTTATTCCAGACAGTTCAGGGAACGTGAAGTTGAAAAAACTTGTAACTGCAAGCCTGTAACACTTAATTCAGGCTTTCAAAGGTCAAGGCAGATACAGTGCCTCGCTTCATAGTCTAAGTCAGCAAGGAATTCGAGCCCACCAAATCTAGGTATGGCACAGTGTTAGTTTTGCTGCACATGTATTTTCTTTTAACCCTCCTGCCTTTTAAAAAAGAAAAGAAAAGAAAAGGTACTTTCCTTTTTTTTTTTTAAGATTTTATTTATTTATGTGACAGAGGGAGAGAGACCACAAGCAGGCAGAGAGGCAGGCGGGGGGGTGGGGGGAAGCAGGCTCCCCGCTGAGCAGAGAGCCCAATATGGGGCTCAATCCCAGGACCCTGAGATCATGACCTGAGCCGAAAGCAAAGGCTTTAACCCACTGAGCCACTCAGGCGCCCCGAAAAGGTACTTTCTTGATAAGTGATCAACTAAAGTTATAGTGGGGGAAAACTGTACTAACACAAAATAAGCACTCTGGTCAACCTTTCTCCCTTAAGATACGACCCCACAAGGGGCGCCTGGGTGGCTCAATCGGTTAAGCATCTGACTCCAGTCCTGGGATCGCACCAGCACTGGCTTCCTGCTCAGCGGGGAGTCTGCTTCTTCCTCTCCCTTTGCCCCTCCCCACCGCTTGGGCTTCCCTCCCTCTCTCAAATAAATAAATTATTTAAAAAAAAGATATTATCCCCAGAAATGAAATATTAAAGGTAAAGCCATTCAAGGCAAGCCTATGAAGGTGCTCAAATACGTCAAATATAGTGTCATCATACATTATTTTTAAATCCTACAGTAAATATTATAGTTGAATCACAAATATCATTGAAGTGTGAAGTGTTCCTCCATATGAGGAACTATCAAGAGATGGAGTCAACCTTGGGTTACATATCTCTGGAGATTATTTGACCAGACAATATACTTTTTCTAGGAGTTCAAAGTTATAAAAAAGCCTTGGGGTGCCTGGATGGCTGAGTCAGTTGAGCGGCTGACTCTTGCTTTTGGCTCAGGTCATGATCTCATGGGTCCCGAGATTGAGCCCCCGTCAGGCTCCACACTCAGCACAGAGTCTGCCTGGGAGTCCTTCCCTCTTCCTCTCCCT
>CM053606.1:65961176-65982734 GCA_028646535.1 Procyon lotor | reverse complement strand
GTTTGGGTCCCTTAACTTCCCTGCCCACTTCCCCACTTCTTTGCTATTTTTTTCTTGGAAAAATTCCTCATAAGTAACTTTCTTATCAATTGTTGTTCCAAAATCTGGGGCACTGGGTGGCTCAGTGGGTTAAGCTTCTGCCTTTGGCTCAGGTCCTGATTTCAAGGTCCTGGGATCGAGCTCCGCATCGGGCTCTCTGCTCAGCAGGGAGCCTACTTCCCCCCCGCCCTGCTCATCAGGGAGCCTACTTTCCCCCCTCTCTCTGCCTGCCTCTCTGCCTACTTGTGATCTCTCTCTCTCTGTCAAATAAATAAAATCTAAAAAAAAAAAAAAATTGTCGTTCGAAGATCCACTTTTGGAACAGCATAACAGATAGAATTCTAAGATGGTCCTTGAGTCCGTGGTGTATGTAGCCAGTATAATCCCCTTCTCTTGAGCATGAATGGGGCCTGTTTTTATGATGAGATAGTCACTCCCTTAATTCAGTTACATCATATGGTGAAGATGATGGGATCATCACATCCTTGATTACATAGGTTTCAGTTTTGCACCCTGGGGTGAGATACTCTTCTGGACTGGAGAGAAGAAAATTATGACATTGTGAGAGGGCCACATGTCAAGGAATTGCAGGGCCTTGGGCATCCAGCTGGAAAGGGGGACCCCTGCCCTGCAATAGAAGGGCAACAATATGCCAACAGCCATGTGAGCCTCGGAAAGGTCCACAGCAGGGCTGATCTTGTGATAGTAAAACACAGCCATGAGTAGGGGCTCTGAAGTCCAGCCTACTTTAGTTAGAACCCAGTTCTTCCACATTCTCGTAGTGACTTCGGGCAAGTTGGTTAATGTCTCTTCCCTTTCTGTTTGTAAAACTGAAATACTAATAGTACTTACCACACAGCATTGTTGTGTGAGTTTACTGAGTAGCTATGTAGCTTAGAATAATGCATGACACAAGGAAAAATGCTTTGTAAATGGGAGCTATTACGATAGGTACTATTGCAGAAATACAGAAATTATTTAATAATAATTACATCAATAGTTGTTAGTAAATAAAATGTTAAATATATCAAAGTATAATGGTAAGATATCAACTTTTAATGATAAATATATAAAACATAAAGATATACCAAATATGTTTTATAAAATACATGAGGTATTATTAATCACTTCCTTATAATGAAATTATTATTCATAGTGGCCACATAGTAGTAATACATTGCTTAAGTGTGGAATTATGACCCCTTCCTCCTATCCCTCTTTCTCTCTAGCCACTCTTCATATTTTAGAGCCTATCCATCCTCCTGCGTCCAGCAAAAAACATCGTTTCTATAAATTCTTCTGTGATCCCACCTAACTCTGAAACTCTGAAATTTCCTTAGTGTACTTATATTTCTCTTATGGTATTTGTTACTCCTCTCTCATTGTCCCCTGGTTAAAAAGGTCTTATCTCAAATTGCATATGATGGAAACTCAATAAATATTTGTTGAATGGATGCATGAATTAAGAGCATTGATAGAGAACTTTTAAGAATCCTTAAGCTATTCAGGGCACCTGGGTGGCTCAGTGGGTTAAACCTCTGCCTTCAGCTCAGGTCATGATCTCAGGGTCCTGGTATCGAGCCCTGCATCGGGCTCTCTGCTCAGCAGGGAGCCTGCTTCCCCCCCTCTCTCTGCCTGCCTCTCTGCCTACTTGTGATCTCTCTCTCTTTGTCAAATAAATAAAATCTTAAAAAAAAAAAAAAGAATCCCTAAGCTATTCACTTACGTTTGTCTGTTAATTTCTCACTAGCTACGCAGTGCTGTTCTAATTCATAACAGGAGCTCTCAAAATAAAGATATCTACACAAAACCATGTAAGTTTTCAGTTGTTCTTTTTGGAACTCTGTGTTCATGGGGAATCTCTGGCTGTCTTTTCTTGGACAAAATGGTGGTGTGGAGAGTAGCCAGAGGGAGTTGGAGTGATTTGAAAGCATGGTGATGCTAAGTGGGGGCCGTGCTATCTCTGTAGGGGGAATGTTAACAGTATATTTCAAAATATTTGGGGGACTCTTTTAAAGTCTGATTTAAAAATTCATCTACCAAAGATATGCCTTTGGACTGGAGGGAAATGTTGCTTTGCGCACAGTGGAGAATGGTTTTGAGCCTTGCATTTTGGTGCTCCGAAGATGCTGATTTCCTGGGTGGACATTGGACCATCAGCTGCTTCGTCCCAAGATGTCAAGATGAGAAGATCACGTTTCTCCTTGACAATAAGAGCATAGGAATGGATAATATGTTAAATAGCTCTTAGAGGGTATGAATGGTGTGTGTATGTTACCCTGAACACGTGCTTTTTCTCTTGTACAATGCAAGATAGGTAGGGCTGTAATTATCATATTACCTAGCCAGTTAGCTATTCTGTGAGACCGTGATTATGCAGAGTGTAGAGAGAACTTTATTTATGAACTCATTCTCAAGAAAAAAACAAAAGCAAAAAGCTAAGCCAGCACATCATCTAATTCTCAATGTAAAATAATGCAGAAGTGCGGAAGATGAACATCTGATTTGTCACATCTGATACACTAATGTTTTATCCAAAAGGAAGAACACATTGTAACTTGCTCAGTCATCTGCATAAACACCACCTGGCCCTTTACAGGCACCTACTCAAATAACAGGAGTCAACGAATGGCAGCTCTGCTCACAGCCTTTTCACTGGTAGAAAGAGAAAAATCTCTCTTCGTTTTTAAAAAACAAAACATTTATGTATCAAAGTAGCAGCATCTAATACATTTTTTTTTTTCGAGTATAAAACTTGGGTGATTAAAGTGAAGCCATTGGAACCTTCCATATTAGGGAATATATGATCACAAATTACCCAGTTTTTGAACAGCTAAAAAAAAAATTCATTATCCTTTAAAAAGAGGGTAGATCAGACTAGTCCTTGTGCAAACCAGACATTATTATTGCAATGTGAAGCCACCTTCTCCCCTGGGCATGTCGCTTGGTAAGTCTTGCATTGGAATAGCTGTAGTTTTTAGTGTACAATATTTTGCCAGAGACGGGAGGTTTTTTCCCCCTCTGAACTGACACAGTCTGGTTGTATGCCTCAGTGATCATACCTTTGTGCTCCATTACACACACAGAGTAGAGGTAGCATCCCATTTCCAGTTGCACTCATATAAAAATGAGGAACCTGAGTCACTAAACTGTATTGTACCCGTTTGCCTGTTTTCAAAGAAAGGGTTATGAAAAACAAATCTCACTTGCCTTTGCATTTTACATTCAAGCTGGCTAACTACAAGGTGTCAACTGCTTTAGTTTTTTCGTTGAGAAAACCCTGCCAAAGTCTTCAGTGTGTTTCTGTCCACGGAGGAGAGCTGAGTAAGTTATTCTTCTGGGTGCACCGGCGTGGTTTTGTTTTTGTTTTATTTTAAAAAGGAGACCAACTTCAAGAGTCACTAAACTCTGCCCTTGACCCATTCTGTTACTAAGACTGCCTTTGGGTCATCCCTAGACTCCCAAAATTCCTATCTTTTTTTTTCTTTTCAGGATTTCATTTATTTGTTTGACAGAGATATAGAGCACATGTAGGGTAACAGCAGAGGGAGAGGGAGAAGCAGGCTCCCTGTTGAGCAGGGAACCCAATGTGGAGTTTGATCCTAGGACCCTGGGATCATGACCTGATCCAAAGGCAGGTGCTTAACTGACTGAGCCACCCAGGCACCCTCCAAAATTCCTATCTTTAAATACGTCTTTTAGTCATTTATCACCCTATAATTCTTCCTGGGGCCACTTGAAAAGTGACAGTTGGGTTTCTGGATCACAGGACATTCGTTCATGCTCTTATTAGTATCCTCCTTATGCATCTATTTGGTGGTGGGGATGGTTGAACCCTCCCTGTTTTTGATTTAGTGCATCATGATATTATACAGTTTAATTGCCCAGGAAGATCAATGTCAACAGAAAGCAAATGTTTAATTTTGTATACACCATTCAAGTATGTATTTCATTTGTCTTTTCATTTGACATAGATTCCTATTTTTAGGGGCACCTGGGTGGCTCAGTCTGTTAAGCATCTGCCTTTGGCTCAGGTCAGGATCCCTGGGTCCTGGGATTGAGCCCCACATCTGGCTCCCTGCTCAGTGGGAAGACTGCTTCTCCCTCTCCCTCTGCTGCTCCCCCTTCTTGTGCACATTCTCTCTCTGGCAAATAAATAAATAAAATCTAAAAAAGAAAAAAATCCCGTTTTAATTGTATCCCCTGATTCGTGTTGGAAAAGTAAACCACAGATTAGGGAGTGAGAAGGAGCTTGCTTTTTTCCCCACCCCCAGTACAGCCTGGAAAGTCATTTCATTTTTTATTTATCCTACTAGCAAGTTTAAAGTTCTTGCTCTGTGTCTGTGTTGGGGAGAGAGTAGTGAAAAGTAGACATGATCCCAGCTTCATGCTTTATGCTTTCTGGTCTAATAAATTTGAACAAATATTCATGAAATTCCAGATTCCAGAAATAACTGACAGGGTTTTTTGCTTCAGGGCCAGGGAGAAGGTGTCATTCCAGCAGTTAATATGAAATCACACTTTAAAAAATACCTAATATCCACTAAGCATTATGTTACATGTTATCTCATTTAATCTTCACTTTAACGTGCAGACTTACAAAGTGGGTGTTATTCGTCTAGTTTCCAAGTAAAGAAATGGATACACAGAGAGGTTCTATAACTCTCCCGGTGTTAGACAGCCACCCCTCTCTATCTGATTGTAAAGCCTAATTCCTGGGTATTTGTTTTGATATCAGGAGCTGAATAACCTGCTTCTGTAAATGAATCTAAACTTCTGTTATCTAGATGAATAAATAAAAAATACAGTCCCTGGTGCTGACCAGAAGTTGTAAACTCAAATGTCTACAGAGAAACCAGGAAGATCTCCCAACATAGCAAAGCAGGAGGGTAATAAGGAGTGGTGGGGACTGGAGTAACTTTACATTACTCAGCACATTACTGAGTAATGTAAACTTAAGTTCTTTGTCTGAATCTGCCAGGTGATTGCTGCCATGTGGGAACGAAGGCCCAGAGTTAGTATCATTCTAGGTTGTGTAGCGCTTTTGTACAACTTAGATAAAGGCACTCCTATCTTTTGTGGATATGGACCTGGCCCAGCAAACAAGTGTGTCTTGGATGTCAGCCCCCACTTACTCCTTAGGCTGATTCTCTGTGCAAAGAACAATCTCTATGGTCTTTTTCAAGAGAAGCTGGATTTCTGGATTTTTAAAGTGAAATTTCATGATTTTTAAATGTTGACAATGAATTCAAATTAAAAAAGAATCACTGCATAGATCGAATAGAACTTATCTGTGTGTTGGATTTGATCTCCTGGCCACCATTTGAAGCTTCTGAATTATAGGTTAAACCTCAGAAGTGGAAGTAACAGCTTCAATTTCTTTGGTCATCATGCTCCTCCAAAATTTGGAGACAAACGTAGTTTCAGTTTTGATCCCAAAAGTAAGAAGCATTTTAAGTATCTGAATCCTAAAGGCTAATTTGAAATCATCTTTGTCTCTGAGAAGTCTAACTGTATGAGTCATGAAAAATTCTCAGGTGTTTTGTTATTTGGTAATTATCTATCTATAACATGAGTACTTGGGAATTAAAAATGCACAAAGTTTAATTAAAAGTAAGTAGAACTTGTGTAAATCTCAAATTATGAACTTTTTTTTTAGATATATGGTTTTAGTTGTGGGCTATGATTGGTATTACAATAATATTTGATGATACTAATAAGGTGTGCTAAGAATAACACCGAAGTTTATATTATCTCACCCCTAATTTGCTTTCTGGTCATGAATTTAGGTTGTCCCCAAATAATTTTTCCCTGTTTTGAGGTAAGTGCTCATTTTAAGTTTTAGCTTGATTGTTTTGTCTTTGTAATGATTCATTCTTTCTGTGTTATTTTATTTAAGCAAATAAACCAAACCATGTCCTACTTGGGTCAATGGAATCATGAAAGATATGTATTGCAGTGAAAAGGGATAGGTACCAAAGGTATACCTAACAACCCTTGTGTCTTCTAAGCTGGTACTTCAGGGAAATCTTGTCTTGAGGAATAATGGGAAGTTGCACACAGAGAACAAATTGAATCTTTTTGTAGAGGTGGGAAGGAAATACCAGGTCTGTGTGAATGATTACTAATGACCTCTTTTGATGAAATATTTGCTCTTCTTTTCAGGGACTAAAGTTGTTTGGACCTTATGTAGTCATTACTTTTGTGAAATTCCATAAACATGAAGTCCTTTTTTATGTATAGGGAAAGTAGAGCATAGGTCAGTGGGAACACTTCATTTTTTCCTTCCTCACCCACAAATAAAACTTCTGTAACTCTGTGCCTAAGTTCTTAAGAAACCCAAACTGCAAAACTGCAAAAATTGAAGCTACACATGTGAAATTGCTACAAGCATATGTGGTTGTCTTGACTCTAATGCATTCTGGAGAAGAGTGTCCTTTTTGTTCAGAGAGAAGCCTAGAACTAATTTCGATTTGGTTTCTAAAACCTGACATTGAATCAAAAAGGTTTCACTAGAAAATAAGTTGGAGCTACAAAGTAAGAACACAGATTTTCTTGATTATTATAGCATCTAAAGACATGTATCTTTCTTGCCCCCCCAAAAGGGTATCAGTGCAACAAACCTTTTAGGGTAGTCAGTTGTAGTTTTTCTCCTAACATGTTATTTTTGGCTCGACTATTAGAACTAGGAGGAATCTTAGTGATCCATGTCATTTCTAAACTGTGATACTTGGAACCCCATGTCACTTTGGATATGTCTCAGTGTTCCTCTAAGAGTTTAATTAAAATTTCATTAAAAAAAAACGTGGTCAATTCTGAATTATCTAGGTTATCACTGGCAGTAAAGAGGAGGTAATTAGGGCTTTAGAACTCCAGCTACATTTCAGCCAAAGTGGCTTCAATTTTACTTATTCATTTATTAAGGAAATATTTATATAGCACCTGATATGGCCAGGAAATGTTTTGGGTGCTGGGAATAAAAGTAGTTGAAAAGGAAGACAAAGTCCTTGGTCTTACAGAGGGTATATTCTGGGATAGAGTGGGACAGGAGACAGGAATGGGTTTCTAGTAAGTGTACTTACGGCCTGGAGTACCTACCCGCAACATGTATCTAGTAGTCAGGTTCTGTTCCCTGTGCTGGAGTGCAGTGTACTAGGAGGAGAAAGCTAAGAGATGACATGAGGGAGGTGTTAGTGCAAGAACATGTAGGTTCCTGAAGGCATGATAAGGAGTCTGGATTTTATTGTAAGTGCAGGGGGAATGATATGATCTGATTTATGATTGAAAAGGGTCATCCTAGCTTCTCTGTGGCAAATAGACTACAGTGTGGCCAAAATGGAAGCAGCAAAGGCTGTTAGGAGATTTTTACAGATTTTAGAATTTGGCCCAGGGTGAAGGCTACTTCTGGGGAAAATAAGGTTGTAGTGATTGTGTGGGGCTAGAGTGGCAAAATCCAAGACTAGGGGAGTGTCAGAGGCATGGCCAGTTTTCCCTTTAAGACATTTTGCTGAGTTTTGAGACTTCACAGGAGATTAAGGAGCTAATTTGAAAGCTTCTGGAAAGTGGAGTTGAGATATCTTGTAGTCTCTTGATGCTTAGGAAACAAAGACCCTTCCAGGGGAGGAGCCCCAAAAGCAAAATAGGCAAGGGATGAATACCCTAGAAAGAGTGGTGAATTGACTCTACAGAAACTTTTCATCTGGAATACTTACTAAATCTGGGTACGTCTAGAGGTTGAAAATCCAGACCTGACTTTTGGCAGAAGACCATTCCAGAAAGGCAGAGAGACCAGCAGAGATTTGGACTTTTAGGGGACTGGAATAACAGAATGGGAGATTGAAGGAATCTCAGGCACATAGCTGACCTTTCCTTGAAAGACATTTGCCCCATTTGAAGCTGTGTGAAGTATAAAACTAAAGAGCTAAGTTGTAAACCTCTGAAGGGCAGAACTGAATGTATCACAGACTTTCAGATTTGGGAAATCAAAGTCCTCTCAAGCTTATGATTAAAAGCCCTGGGAATTCATGCTCTAGGAACAGGATCAAGAGAACTACATTGGGTTTTACCAAAACCTCGTCACAGCCCCAACCCAGCTCAGCCTTGGGTTGGCTTGAAAAGATTAGTTCCTCCAATAACTGTCCTTGCTATTACCAGAAATAAGAAAGCCTTTCTGGTAGGCAGGTAACATAATCTGGAGGCTCTGTGGTTTTTTTGGCATTGGAAAATAAACCAATAGAAAATATCCGCAGAGAAGTGCAGAGAGAAAATAATGCAGAAGCAGGTAAGTGTGGTGTGTGGGACATTCTGTAGAAGACATGTGATTGAAGTCCCAGAAGGAGAGGAGGAGAGAATAGAGTATCAGTAATATTCAAAGTGTTAATGGCTACCAATTTTCCAAAACTATTAAAAGTATCAATCCACAGATTTAAGTAGGATAAATACAATTAAAACAGTACCTTGCATTTCATATATAATACTGCTTAAAAGCTAATAAGCAGAGAAAGTCTTAAATTAGGCCAGAGAAAGACATTACTTTCAAAGGAACATAACAAGACTTACAGCTGACTTCTTGATTTAGACCATGGGAGTCAGAAGATGATGGAATAGCCTTTCCCCACTCTCCCGCTTATTTTTTTCTCCCAGCTTTATTGAGAAATAATTGACACACATGACTATATAAGTTGAAGATGTACAACATGATGGTTTGATTTACATATGTGGTGAAATGATTACCACAGTAGGCTCAGCTGACATCCATCTTCTCAAATAGATGGAATATAAAAAAGGAGAATAAAAGAATAAAGGGGAAATATTTTCTCCTTATGAGAAGAACTCTTAGTATTTATTCTTTTAACAACTTTACTATATCATAGAGCAGTGTTATCTATTATCATCATTTTATGCCTGGCATCCTAGTACTTATTTATCTCATAACTGGAAGTTTGTATCTTTTGGTTACCTTCCTCCAACTCCCCTTCACTTCACCCCTTGCCTCTGGCAACCATAAGCCTGGTCAGTTTTTCTATGAGTTTGGTTTGTGTTTGTTTTTAGACTCCACATATTACTGAGATTATACAGAATCTGTCTTTGTCTGACTTTACTTAGCAAAATGTCTCTAAGGTCCATCCACATTGTCACAAATGGTAGGTTTTCCTAAATTTTTATGGCTGAAAAATATTCCATATTCATTCACTGATGGACACTTAAGTTGTTTCCATGTCTTCACTATTGTAAATAATGCTGCTGTAAATATGGAGGTGCAGCTATCTTTTTAAGTTAGTTTTTTCCCCCTTTGATTATATTATACAGTATGGTAGTTCTATTCTTAATTTTTTGAGGATCCTCCGTATTGTTTTTTATACTTGCTGTACCAATTTGTAATTCCACCAATAGTAATCCATCTTTTCTTCACATAATGCTAACATTTATTATCTCCTGTCGTTTTGATGATGGCCATTCTAACAGATGTGAGGTGATATCTCGTTCTGGTTTTAATTTGCTTTTAATGTGAGTTTTAACTTGTATGATTGTGATGTTGAGCATCTTTTCCTTTACCTGTTGGTTTTCTTGTATCTTCTTTGGGGAACTATTTAGGTCTTTGGCCCATTTTTAAATTGGGTTTTTTGTTTCTGTTTCTGTTTTTGTTTATGAGGAATTTTTTTGGCTATTGAATTGTATGAGTTATTTGTGTTTTAGATATAACCCCTCATCAGATAGGTGTCATGTCCAAAAAAGTCATTACCAAGACTCATATCAAGGAGCTTTTTTCCTATGTTTTCTTCTAGGAATCTCATGGTTTTGCATCTTACATTTCAGTCTGTAATCCATTTTGAGTTAATTTTTATGAGTAGTGTAATTTATGGGTCCAGTTTTATTCTTGTATACTGAATATCCAATTATCCCAGCACCATTTTTAGGAGAAACTGTTTTTTTTTCCATTGAATATTCATGTTTCCTGTATCAAATATAAGTTTGCCATACATGCTTGGGTTATTTATAAGCCTTTGATTCTGTTCTGTTGGTCTGTTTGTCAGTTTTTATGCCAGTACTATATTATTTTGAAGACTATAGCTTTACAGTATAGCTTGAAATCAGAAAGTATGACACCTCCTGTTTTGTTCTTTTTTTCCTCAGGATTTATTTGTCTATTCAGGGTCTTTTATGGTTCTAAATTTTAGGATTGTTTTTTCTACTTCTATAAAAAATGCCTTTGAAATCTTGATAGGGACTACACTGAATCTATAGATGGCTTTTGGTAATAGTGATATTTTATTTATTTACTTTTGGTAGTGGTAATATTTTAATAATATTAATTCTTCCAATTCATTAACATGAGATACATTTCCATTTACTTATATCTTCTTCAATTTCTTTCACCAGTGTCTTTTAAAAAAGACTTATTTGAGAGAGAAAGAGAGAGAGCACAAGCAGAGAAGTAGGAGAGAGGAGCACAAGCAGAGGGAGAGGAGCAGAGGGAGAAGCAGACTCTCCACTGGGCAGGGACCACCCCCCCCACCACAATGTGGGGTGGGATCCCAGGACCCTGGGATCATGAGTTGAGCTGAAGGCGGATGCTTACCTCACTGAGCCAACCAGGTGCCCCTCTTTCACCAGTGTCTTATAGTTTTTAGGATTGAGATCTTTTGCTTCCTTAGTTAAATTTATTCCTAAGTATTTTATTTTTTTGATGCTATTATAAATGAGATCAGTTTCTTTTTCAGAAATTCTGAAAAATGCTACTGATTTTTGCATCTTTATTCTGTATTCTGCAGTTTTACTGATTTCATTGATTAGATCCAATAGTTTTTTTGTGAGTTTTTAGGATTTTCTATGTATAAAATTATGTTGTCTGCAAATCAAGACAATTTCACTTCTTTCTTTATAATTTTGGTACCCTTTATTATTTTTTTCTTGCCTGACTGCTCTATGTAGGATTTCCACTACTGTATTGAATAGGATTGATGAGAGTGGGTACCCTTGTCCTGTTCTTGATCTTAGAGAAAAAGCTTTCATCTTTCACTATTTAGAATGTTAGTCATGGGCTTGTCATATATCCTTTATTATGTTGAGAAATGTTCCTTCTGTGCCTAATTTGTTAAGAGTTTTTATCATGAATAGATGTTGAATTTTGTCAAATGTTTTTTCTATATCTATTGAGAGGATCATATATGATTCTTTCTCATTCGATAAATGGGATGTATCGGGGTGCTGGGGTGGCTTAGTGGGTTAAAGCCTCTGCCTTTGGTTCAGGTCATGATCCCCGGGTCCTGGGATCGAGCCCCACATTGGGCTTTCTGCTCAGTGGGGAGCCTGCTTCCCCCTCTTTCTCTGCCTCTGCCTGCTTGTGATCTCTCTCTCTGTGTCAAATAAATAAAATCTTTAAAAAAATTAAAAAATTAAAAACAAATAAATGGGATGTATCATATTCACTAATTTGCATATGTTGAACCATCCTTGCATCCTAGGGATAAATCCTACTCGATCATGGTGAATGATCCTTTTGCTGAATTCAGTTTGCTAGCATTTTATTAAGAATTTTTTCATCTATATTTATTAAGGATATTGGCCTACATTTTTTTTTTTATAAATCTAGTAGTGTCCTTTCTGATTTTGGTATAAGGGTAAGTCTTGCCTTATAAAATGAGTTCATGAGTTTCCCTCCTCTTTGATTTTTTGGAAGTGTTTAAGGATTGGTGTTGATTCTTTAAATGTTTGGTAAAAATCACTGGTGAAGCCATTTTGTCCAGTTTTTTGTCTGTGTTGGGAGTTATTGATTACTGATTTAATGATTACTAGTAATTGGTCTATTCAGATTTTCTGACTCTTCATTCAGTCTTGCTAAGTTGTATGTTTCTAAGAATTTTTCCATTTCTTCTGGGTTGTCTAATTTGCTGGCATTAAGTTGTATGTAGCAACTCTTACAATTTTTTGAATTTCTGTGATATCAGTTGTAATGTCTCCAAGTAAAAGATTCTAAGACTGGATAAAAACACAAAATCCAAGTATATGCTGCTTACAGAGAATAAAGAATGCAAATATTTGAGGACACAGAAAGGTTGAAAGTAAAAGGATAGGAAAGACAAGCTTAAAAACACTAACCAAAAGAGCTTTTCAACCTTACTGAATAGACCTTTAAGGTAAAAAGCATTGATTAGCGAGAAGAGGAATATTTCATAATTGTAAAGGGTACATACGGTCCAGCTGGGAGTAGGCTATTGCAGTAATCCATGCCAGAGATGATGGTAACTTGAACTAGAAAGACAGCTGTGGATGTAAGGTAAAGTAGTCGAATTCTGGATATATGATGTGGGTAGGTGCCAATAGAATGTGCTATTGGATTTGGTATGGGCTACGGAAAAAAGAGAGGTGTCCAGGATGATGATTTCAAGGGTTTTTGTCTTGAAGGACAAGGTAAATCTCAGTGCTATTTACTGAAATGGGGAAGTTTATTGAGATTTGAGGATAGGAAAGAGAAATATAAGTTGTTTTTTGGCCCAGTGGAACAGAATTTGGGGGAATAACAGTAATTCACTTTTGAACATACAGAGTAGTGGTGCTGAGAAGGCATTTGGATACATGAATCTGTAATCTAGTGTAACACCCTCGTTTTACAGATGAAGTTAGTGAGGCTTCAAAACTAGCTTGTAGGGCATCTGGTGGCTCAGTCGGTTAAGCACCTATCTTTGACTCTGGTCATGATCTTAGGGTCCCCGAATCAAGTCCCATGTTAGGCTCCCTGCTCAGCAGGGTGTCTGCTTCTCCTTCTCCTTCTACCCATCCCCCTGATTCTGTTCTCTCTCTTGCTCTCTCTCAATTAAATAAATAAAATCTTTAAAAACGAACAACAAAGCCCAACAAAACTGGCTTGTAGTTACACAGCAAATAAATGGCAGTGCCAGAACCAAGATCCAGATCATTTGGAACTAAGCCTGGTGTCTTAAACCATACGATGTGTTACTTTTCAATTTGCTTTGTTGAGCTGCAGAAAATAATTTATATAGGATAGTAGTAATGGTAAAGTGTATTGAGTGTTACTATATGCCAAAAATCATGCTAAATACTTAGGATACATTTTCTCTTAAGGTCTTTTTTCTTTTTTTTCTTTTATAGCCTAACAGGGTAGATACTGTAATTATCCTCATTTTTACAGTTAAGAAAAACTGAGATTTTGAGATTAAGTGACTTTCCCAAGGTCATTGGTGAAGCTATTCAGATAGCCCCAGGGGTTCAGCTCTTGTCCCCATGTTTTTGTCTTGTTTTGTTTTGTTTTTTTTAAAGATTTTATTTATTTGACAGAGAGAAACAGCCAGAGAGGGAACACAAGCAGAAGAAATGGTAGCGGGAGAAGCAGGTTCCCCGCTGAGCAAAGAGCCCAATGTGGGGCTCAATCCCAGGACCCTGGGATCATGACCTGAGCCGAAGGCAGACGCCTAACAACTGAGCCACCCAGGCGCCCCTGTTTTGTTTTGTTTTTAAAGATTTTATTTATTTCTTTGACAGAGAGAGGGAGAGATCACAAGTAGGCAGAGAGGCAGGCAGAGAGAGAAGGGGAAACAGGTTCCCTGCTGAGCAGAGAGCCTGATGCGGGGCTCGATCCCAGGACCCTGAGATCATGACCTGAGCCGAAGGCAGAGGCTTTAACCCACTGAGCCACCCAGGCTCCCCTCTTGTTCCCATGTTTTAACCACTGTGCTTTACCTTTTCCAGCACGCTAGAAAGTAGACACTCGAACCGTGTCGTGTCCCATTTCATTCTCTTGATTCTTTCGTGGGCTTATGATTAGGTCCCATACAGACTATTTGATTATTTGGCCTCCTGTTTTTCCTGTAGATTTTGTGTTTGACTAAGGAGCCATTTCCATCCAGTTCCATTTAGGGAACTTAGGGATACTTCCATGGGGCTCTTTTCCTAGGGCCAAAGAGGAATGCTTCATTAGGATAGAGTGACGGCTTCTTGTTTCAGCAGCTGTAACTGCTGTCTTTTTGGAACAAAGGAGTAATTAGAAATCATTTGTAGTAAAAGCCTCCTCTCTCTTTCAGATATAAAAGCCTTTGTATTTTTGTTGACTTCTTTGAAAATTACAGAGAAAATAAATGAGACCAGAAAAGAAAAATGCCAGAAAACCCAACACCTCATCCAAATTACCTCCCCAATCCAAACTGAAACATCCTCAGAAGAAGGAAGCTCTTTTTTTTGGTCTTTAATCTAAGGGTAGCGTAAAAGCCTAGGTAGTTTCTGGGACTACTTTAATCAACTTAATGCAGTCTGTAGACTTCAGGCTTTGGGCTAGTACAAAGAGACACTCAGATGTGAGCCAGTGGGTGAATGCTTTCACAGGGCATTGGTCTAAAAACAGCTCTGTGCGATAAAAGGAGAGGTCCAACAGGAGTCAATGATATGGTCCATTCTGGCTGGATTGATACCGTCTGGAAATGGGTTATGTTACGAAAGGTGTAGTGGCACGAGCCAGCTGGTCCCCCCATCTAGCCTAATTTCCTTCACAAGTTGCTTGTGAGAATGAAAGTGCACGGTGACGGACCTTTGTTAGTTCAAAGGTTTTTACCTCTTTATTCTAAAGCCCCATTGTGAATTCACAGGGCTTAAAATATGTATTACTGTCCCTTTCATTTTATCGTTCTAAAAGAAATCAAAGACAAAACTTTTTTCTTCCCAATGAGCTTGTCTGTTTGAAATCATAGGGTGTTTGTACATAGGGTCTTCTAATACCTCAACTGAATCTTTGCAATTTCTGAGGGAGTTGGGAGGCATTTGTCTTCCTTAAAGAGTTGCAAGGAGCTCTTGCAAAAAGACTGATTTGCTTTCTCTTCCTTTTCTGTAATTACAGTTTAGTTTATTGTAAAATAAAACAGAATAAACTACAAGCACATTTTTTTTTAAAAGATTTTATTTATTTATTTGACAGAGAGAGAGATCACAAGCAGGCAGAGAGAGGAGGAAGCAGGCTCCCCGCCGAGCAGAGAGCCCGATGCGGGGCTCGAACCCAGGACCCTGAGATCATGACCTGAGCCGAAGGCAGAGGCTTTAACCCACTGAGCCGCCCAGGCGCCCCTACAAGCACATTTTTAAGGGGCATCTGGAAGGCTGGTAATTGCCTCCCTCCTTTTTCATGACGGTCGAGTAGTTCATCTTGCTATAATCTCAACTCTTGAGTATTTCCGTTCACAGCTTTTGCATCAGCCAAACTTCTAGCTGAGTGAAATAGGTTTTGAGCCTAAACATTGTGTACTACATAGGGTGATGCTAGTAAAAATATGAAAATTTTAGCTGTACAACAAAACTATAATACTCTCATGAACATTACTAATTGCTGGTTGCTATAATTGCCCTGAGAAATTTTTCCTGAAGGCACATCCTTCATATTGTGAACTGCTTGCTCACTGGAGTCTCTGTGTCCTATATTTTTTTGTCTGACACACAATCCGTACTATAAAGTCTTATCTTTTATCCATTCAGTATAGCTTAAAGTGTAATTTCAGTGATTGACAGTTTGTAACAAAAACGGGGGGAATGCTCATTTTGTTTTTAACTGGGGAAACAGAATAATCTCTTACCAGTACAAAAACATTGGTGACGCTACCCAGTTTCCCAAAGAAATATTTTGTTCATCATCTCCTGAAATGTGAATCGCAACACTCATGACAGGTGAATGAAGAGAGGAAAATTAAGATATGGGCACAAACAAAAGGAGCATTAATAATTCAGGTAAATAAAATTTGTATACAAAAGAAAACTGTCAAGGTGATGGAGAATGTTTCTGCAAATACAGGACATTTAGGAAACAGGAAAATGAGTTGAGCTTTGAATGTTTTACATTCCTTGTAAGGGCTTTATGTAGTTTGAATTTTCTTTTCCTGATTCCATTGTTGTAGCAAATGTTATTTATTATGATTTATAATCTTTCCTAGGCTAAATGAGTTGGAGTTTCTCCTTTATCCACATTGCTGCAATTTTACAGGACCAACCACGGGTAGACTGTGAGCTGTTTTTTAATATTTTATAGTTTGTTTATATTAGCTTTAATTGGTTGAAAGCCATTCCTTTCTTACCTGAGCCATTTGTGCAAATTGTGTCACATCTCACTGATAGTGCCCTTCAGTGGGTCTCTCCATGTAATTTGGCTGCTTTAATTTTGAAGGCACAATATAAAAAAAAATCATTCACCGAAGTTGTCTTTAAGATGTGGCTTAGGAGATCAAGTGGCATTGACAATAAGCAAAAGATGCGTTGACAAGAATCGCTGTTTTCAAGAAAGACCTTATGGTAGGCTGGAGAAGTGGTCATTACCTGCACCAGGATGATACCTGGTTTTTCTGGTTTGCTTCATTTATTCAACAGATACTTACTGGCATCCTGTTGTGTACCTGGAACTGTGCTAGCATTTGAGGAGAGGAAAATAAAAGAGGTGCAGAGACGAATGAAGAGGGTCACAATCGGAGTTTAAGTACCAAGCAAAACAACAAGAAGGACTAATGACAACTGGTTATGAAGGGGACAAAAATGCCTTAGGAAAAGGGAACAGCACGGGCCCTGCGTAGTGAAATGGGGAGCCTGCAAATATTTGAGGTGGCAGGTCGGTATGGTGAAGGGGAGGGGAGAGAGCGGAGGTGTGTAGACGAGGCCAGATCACATTTATGCGCTAAGAAGACAACTACTGACGACTTTTAAGCAGGGAAAGGCTGATCAGACTGGGGCCATTGAGAGATCACCCAGGCAATTTCGTGGAATGTGAATTCAGGAGATGCTACAGAGAGTGAGGATACTAGGGTCATGTGGGGGAGGTCTGAGAACTGCGTTAATTAAAGCAGAGGGGATGGCTGGTTGGGTATAGATTCATGAGCAGTTTAAGGGGGTAGGATTGATGGCATTCGGTGACTGGATATCGGGGGCGAGGGGAAAGGTAAAATCTTATACAATTTCCAGGTTTCTGATTCGAGAGGCTGGAGGGAGAGTGGTCGACTTGGGAGATGGAGGAACAGAAATGTCTTTAAATGGTAGTTGGTAGCCATGGGTGAGGTAACCAGAAATTGATTTTATATGTCCCTGTGTCAAGAGAGAATTCTAGGTCACGGATATAGATTGGGGAAAATTTTATTTCTAATTGTAGCTTATGCTTCAGATAAAGATACACAACTTTTAAAAATGTCCTTTCAATATTTTGTTTGTTTTTTAAATGGAAAATACATGTATATAGTAAAAATCAATCACAGGGATACAATAAAAAAACAAACCTTCCTCCCATCCCAGACCCACAGTTTCTGTCTTTAAGATGTAGCTGTTGTTAACAGTTTTCAGAAATGCACATGTTTCCTTTCCAAGTACAAGGATAGAAGTATATAAATAGATGTGAGTGTGTATGAATATAAATATGTGTATGTATTCTATTTTTTTATTTTAAAGATTTTATTTATTTATTTGACAGAGACACAGAGAGGGAACACAAGCAGGGGGAGTGGGGGAGGGAGAAGCAGGCTTCCCGAAGAGCAGAGCGCCCAATGCGGGGCTCCATCCCGGGACCCGGGGATCATGACCTGAGCCGGAGGCAGATGCTTAACGACTGAGCCACCCAGGCGCCTTGTGTATGTATTTTAAATGGAAAAGATATTATATTTACTCTTCTGGGTGTAATTTGTTTTTACTTTTCATTGTACCTTGGAAATCATGCCATATCAACACCTATGGCTCTACTTTGTTTTTAATGGTTGTGTATATCCCATTTCATGAGTGGACCTAGTGCCTTAAGCCTTTTTTTTTTTTTTTAACTGGGCTTCTTAAGCTTTTTTTCTTTCAGTTCTTATGATAAACAATGCTTCCGTGAACATCTTTGCCTCTTTAGCTTGGCTTATTTTTGCAAGTAAATTGCTAGTGAATTTGCTGAAGGGTAAATTCCTGGCAGTTACATTGTATGAAACTTTCCAAATTGCTTTCCAAAGAGGTTATGCCAATTTACATGCTCACTGGTTGTGTATGAGGGATCCTGTTTCCCTGTGTTCTAGCCAATATTGGGTACTAGCACGTACTCTGAGCTCTAGCAATCTTGTAGTGAATAATTGCCTTTCATTTAAAATGGACTAGTGGCGGGGCACCTGGGTGGCTCAGTTGGTTAGGTGGCTGCCTTCGGCTCAGGTCATGATCCCAGGGTCGTGGGATCGAGCCCCGCATCGGGCTCCCTGCTCAGCGGAGAGCCTGCTTCTGCTTCTGCTTCTCCCTCTCCCTCTGCCTGCTGCTCTCCTTACTTGTGCTCTCTATCTCTGTTAAATAAATAAATAAAATAAAAATCTAAAAAATAAATAAATAAATAAATAAAAATAAAATGGACTAGTGGCTGTAAGCCCGTGAGCATGGCTTGTTAGTCACAAGTCTACTGTGACTTCCCTGTAGAGAGAGATCTGTTTCCTGGAGAACCTCTAGCGTCACTGTCTTTGGAAACTTTCTCTTACACTAGTCAGACTCTGGTGGGGTTGTAGACACTCCCCACAGTCTCTCCGGGAGGGTGACCGCTCGACTGCCAGTGTTCTGGGAGCCAAGGAGGGAAGTCTGTTTTCAGTACAGAACTCGTGCCCTTAACCATACATGGGGTCACCTGGTCAAGGACTTGGTTATCAGTCCTCCCCCCAAGAATGAATCTCATCTTTTCTCCTAGATGAGAGGGGGCAGGGATGGAGGAGATGTGGGGGGATCTGACTGCTTTTTAAACAAAGGTTTCAGCTAATTCCCCTTATTTTTAGTACTCCCTCCCTTTACCCCCACTTCCAGAAGAACCCGGGATTCCTACTCCTATCATTGCAGGGACTCTGCCTTATGGGTTCTTTGTTTTCCCTACCACCAATTTAAGATACAGTGCTCTGTGGTTTGCTAAGTCATTTACCATTCTCAGTGCATTTGTAAGTTTGCAAAGATATTGCCCTGTTCATCCTGTCTCACTTAAATGACGTGAGTGATGTGTCTGGAGGGAGCAAGAGTGGTAGGTGTGTGTTCAGTCTGCTGTTTCATCTGATAGTCTATTAATGCCTATAACTAACTCCCAGTGTCTTCACCTGACCACAGGGATAATAACAGTGTTTTCCTCAGTCGCGAGGATGGAATTGAAGAAATACAGGGAAAGTACAAATCACGGTCTGTCAGTGAATGTCAGTTGTTAGTATTATGTGTATGTATGTCTGTTAGTATAATATGTAACCTCTATGACTACATCCCTCCCACAGTTGTGGAATATATTGGAAATATATTCCAAATAAAGCTTTTTTTCCTGCTGGAGTGCCACAGACATCTGTTAAGGTGGGTCGGAGCATTTACCAGAGATTGAAGCCTTTGCCAGTACTCTAGGTGCTGGGCCACAGATTAAGCTGAGAGACAGAAAGCATGCTATATTTAAAAAACTGCCCTCTCCTCTGAGAAAGGGAACCCTCTTGCACTGTTGGTGGGAATGCAAGCTGGTGCAGCCACTCTGGAGCACAGTATGGAAGTGCCTCAAAAAGTTGAAAATAGAGCTGCCCTATAGCCCAGCAATTGCACGACTGGGTGTTTACCCAAAGGATACAAAAATACTGATTCGAAGGGACAGTGCTCCCTGATGTTTATGAAAGCATTGTCGACAATAGCCAGGGTGTGGAGGGAGCCCACATGTCCATCGACAGATGAATGGATAAAGAAGAGGTGGTGTATGTACAAGGAATATACCTCAGTCATCAAAAAGAATGAAATCTTAACACCTTCTGTGACAAGAATGTAGCTAGAATGTATTATGCTAAGTGAAACAAGTCAGTCAGAGAAAGACAAATACCGTCTAATCTCAGTCATATGTAGAATTTAAGAAAGAAAACAGACGGACATAAGGGAAAGGGGAAAAGAAAAAAAGAGAGAGGGAAACAAACCGTCAGAGACTCTTCACGATAGAGAACAAACTGGGAGTTGATGGAGGGAGGTGGGTTGGGGGCGGGCTATTGGGAGATGGGCATTAGAGAGGACACTTGATAAGATGAGCGCTGGGTGTTGTATGTAAATGATGAGTCACTGAATTTTATTCCTGAAATCAATATTGTATTGTATGTTAACTAAGTAAAATCTAAATTAAAAAAACCCTGCCTTCTCCTCTGCTCCAGATCAGGTGTGTATGCCTTACTCTCTATTTACTGTGGACACAATAATGCGAGTAACTGACTTTTCTTTGGGTATCTCCAAATGTCAGGGTGTGCAGGTCTTTACTTTGGGGCTAGCTGGTTTCCCCCAAGGGGAAATTTCTGATGTTCTCCCTGGGAATGGCAACCTGTTGCTAGACCTTGGATTGCTGAACAGGATGAGCTCTGTGGGCCATGCTCTTCCCTACGTGGCTTTGAGTGGAAGCCCTTTGTCACTTCAGTCCTGTCCTCAGCTATGCCAGTGGCCCTGGGTGTGGGAGCTCCTTCAACGTGCCTAGAAGAAAACCTCTTATCTCTTGCTGGGGGGTGGAGCAGTTTCATGGCTCTGTGGGATGCGGGGGCAGTTCTGGGAATTGAACCACTCTTTATAGCAATGCCTTGCAACCTTTAATGTATTTACAAGTCACCTGGGAATCTTAGGCCCTGAATCAATAGGTCTGGAGTGATACCTGGAATTCTTTCTTTTTTCTTTTCTTTTCTTTTCTTTTCTTTTCTTTTCTTTTCTTTTCTTTTCTTTTCTTTTCTTTTCTTTTCTTTTCTTTTCTTTTCTTTTCTTTTCTCTCTTCCTTTCTTTCTTTTCTTTAAGAGAGCAGCAAGGGAGGGGCAGATGGAAAGCGGGAGAGAGAGAATCTCAAGTAGACCCTACGCTGAGCAGGGAGCCTGACTTGAGGCTCAATCTCACAACCCTGAGCCCATGACCTGAGCTGAAATCCAGGGTCAGATGCTTCACCAACTGAGCCCCCCGGGTGCCCCTGGAGTGCTGCATTTCCAGCAGGCTTTTCGGAGACGCCTAGGTCCACAGACTGGGAATAACAAAGTTTTATACAGAATACCCATCCAGTTCTCCTGCTGCTGTTCTACTTCTTTGCTTTCGTAGGGTTCTGGTGGCATGACTAAAGTTGTTTTTTGTTAGTTTTTCCCTCCATAGGCTCAGGCTTCAGGTTTTCTTGCTTTGCAACATGACTGACCACTTGTTAATATTCAAGTGAGATAAAAATCTCTCTTCTGTTTTTGTTTCCTTTTCTGTCCTCTTTGTTCTTGTGGGTTTGTAGCTTTCTATGCCTTGTTTGTCATTTTAGCGAGTGGCAAGCAGGAGCATAGATAACTATACAATTTCAAATTGCCATGTTTTCTAAAGTCAGACAATTGCAGGTGTCAAACACTTTCCGATTGTCAAGTTCTATAGAAGTTAGTTAAGAGATTATTTGTTGAGCATACCAGGAGGTAATGGTCAGAGGTCCCTGTGTGCTCTTGTTCCATCAAGTACATAACTACTTGGTATGTATGGCCAGGATCCATCAGGTATAGGGCTGGGACCTTGAAGAACAAGAAGAAGGAGAAAATGCAATGGAAGTATGAATAT
>CM053606.1:65944559-65960676 GCA_028646535.1 Procyon lotor | reverse complement strand
CACTCAGGCACCCCTTTGCCAGTTTTTCTACTGGATTTTTTCTTGCAGTTTTTTAGGAGAATTCTATATATTAAGGAGATGTGGCACACATCTTAAAGTGATCCCTGTCGAGTGATTCCCTGGTATAATTCCTTCTCAAATGGGGCAGAACCTGTGGTGGCTTGCTTCTAACAAAGAGAATAGGTCATCAGAAAAGGGATTTTGCATATTTTTTTTTTTTTTTTTGGATTTTGCATATCTAATTAAAGTCCCTACCCACTTAATTTTAAGTTAATCAAAAGGGACATCCTGGGTGGGTCTGACCTATCAGGCGGGCCCTTTAAAATGGAGCTTAGAAGTCAGAGACTGGAGGCAGCAGAAGCGTGTTCTCTTTGTTGTTGGTCTTGAAGAAGCTGCTGTGGATTCTGCCAGCCATATGAATGAGTTTGCAAGCAGGTCCTTCCCTAGTCAAACCTCCAGATGAGAACGTAGCTTTTAGGTTTTAAGTCATAATTGGAAAGACTTTCTTTATTCTAAGATTATAAAAAGTTTCTGCATGTTTTCTTCTACAACTTTTGAGATTTTATTTTTGTACACTTAAAAGTCTTTGATTTTTGAAAAGTATTTGGAATTTAATTTGGCTTAAGGTGCAAAAAATGGATAAAATTTGTTTTAAAAAAATTTTTTTTTCCAGATGGCTGTCCAGATATCTCAGTACTCCTTATTTAGTGCTTCAACTTATACCCCTTTGGTTCAAAAGGATATTTTTTTCATGAATTCCCTTATGTATTGGAATTATCTTTTTTTTTTTTTTAAAGATTTTATGTATTTATTTGATAGAGAGAGAGAGAGATCACAAGTAGGCAGAGAGGCAGGCAGAGAGAGAGGTGGAAACAGGCTCCCTACTGAGCAGAGAGCCTGATGTGGGGCTCGATCCCAGGATCCCGAGATCATGACCTGAGCAGAAGACAGAGGCTTAATCCACTGAGCCACCCAGGCGCCCCGTATTGGGATTATCTAAACTTTTAATATTTTAGTAGCATAATTTCTTGAATGTAAGTTGGTACATTATTTCTTTGAGCTTTTTAGGGGGAGACTATTTCTCAGAAGTCAGGAATTTTAACTGGTCATCTTTATGTTTCCATAATTTAGCCCACTGTTTAGAATGCAGAAGACCCTCAGTGAAGGTTAATTGAAGGAATGAATAATGGCATTCATGCAATGCAGAATGTAATTTATGGAATGCTTTTGCTCAATGTTAACCTTCCTTAGCCACCAGCTGAATCTCAGTTTAGGGAATTATGATTTTGGGGCTCAAACTCTGTCCCTACAAATGAGTCTATAGTTATATACTCAGTGCATATCTGTAGATTTATGATTGTAATCTTGATGAGTAGAACCAAAGAGAAATGAAGTGTATAGCCCTGTGTTTATATTCCCACCCTGCAGTTGAGAGAAAGCAAAATAAACTTGACTGCAATCAGAAATCTTTTACATTTATTTGGGGTGATGGGAATCACTTATCCCTCAAACCTCTAATTTCCATGGGAAGGAATTTCCCTCTTGACTTACCACTTATGCCAACCTAGGAAGGAACCCACAGAGTTACCGTGAGTTATCTATCTAGGAAGTTTGGGAGCGAAACTGGACATACAGATCCTAGCCATTTTCTCATACTGTGTGTCTGTGTGTGTGTGTGTTCAACCGCTTATAGGAAGCACACATTCTAATCTGATTTTCTTAAAATTTTTTTTTTGATTTAGGGGCGCCTGCATGGCTCAGTGGGTTAAGCCTCTGCCTTCGGCTCGGGTCATGATCTCAAGGTCCTGGGATCAAGCCCCGCATTGGGCTCTCTGCTCAGCGGGGAGCCTGCTTCCCCCCTCTCTCTCCTCCCTGCCTTTCTGCCTACTTGTGATCTCTCTCTCTCTTTGTCAAATAAATAAGTAAAATCTTAGAAAAAAAATTTTTAATTTCAATTCAATTAAATTAACATATACTATTTTATTAGTTTCAGAGGTTGAATGTAGTGATTCATTAGTTGCTTACAACATCTAGTGCTCATTCCATCAAGTACCCTCCTTAATGCCCATCACCCAGTTACCTCATCCTCCCGCCTCCCCACCAGCAACCCTCAGTTTATTCCCTATAGTTAAGAATCTCTTCTGATTTTTCTCCATTTTCTTTTTATTTTATTTTTCCTTCCCTTTCCCTATGTTCATCTGTTTCATTCTTAAATTCCACCTGTGAGTGAAATCATGTGGTATTTGACCTTCTCTGACTGATTTTGTTTGGCATAATAACTCTCTAGTTCCATTCTCGTTGTTGCAAACAGCAAGATTTCATTGTTTTTGATGGCTGAGTGGTATTCTGTTGTGTGTATGTGTGTGTGTTGTGTGTGTTTGTATAAACTATATCTTCTTTATCCATTCATCTGTCAGTGGACACCTGGGCTATTTCCATAGTTTGACTATTGTGGACGTTGCTGTTATAAACATTGGGGTGTATGTGTCCCTTTGAATCACTGTATTTGTATCACTTGGGTAAATACCTAGTAGTCCAATTTCTGGGTAGCTCTATTTTTAACTTTTTGAGGAACCTCCATACTGTTTTTCAGAGTGGCTGCACCAGCTTGCATTCCCACCAACAGTGTAGTGTAAGAGGGTTCCCCTTTCTCTGCATCCTCACCAACATCTGTGTTTCCTGACTCGTTAATTTTAGGCATTCTGACCAGTGTGAGATGGTATCTCATTGTCTAATCTGATTTTCTATGTAATTTTTCTGAAGTAGGAATTGTATGAACAGGTGGTAGCATTTGCGTGATGTGGTCTCGAGACTGCATCCCTTCAATGCTCGATGTTCCTGATGACCAAGTAGGCCTGCATTTCTGTACCGCATGGGACTGAGGGAATGAAGTTACCTTTCTCCACTGACTCTCCATTGTCTCAGCCTCTCTCCACTGACACACACCTAAGCCATGTCTTTCGACCTGGACTGGCCTTTGCTGGTGATCCTGCTGATACTCTGATCTCTGTCTCTTGTTTAGCAACTGGTTTGGAACTTGGACTGAGTAAAGGGTTCTATTTAATGGGCTTCCTCAAGCCTTATCAGTGTTTAATCTGAATTCTTTTATTTATTTATTTTTAGATTTTATTTATTTACTTGAGAGAGAGAGAGAGCAAATGAGAGAGAGAACATGAGCGCCAGAGAAGGGCAGAGGGAGAAGGAGAAGCAGACACCCCACTGAGCAGGAGCCTCACTGGGCTCAATCCCAGGACCCTGAGATCATGACCCGAGCTGAAGGCAGATGTTTTGCCAACTGAGCCACCAGGCACCCCTAATCTGAATTACTTTAATTGTATTCTTTCCTTGATCACCTCCCTAAACTCTTTTGAAATTACCCGATTTAACTGATTTTGTTTTAACATATTGTGTGTTGGCTCAGTGTTTAGTATTTAAAATTGGGATAACTGACTAATTTTACTAATGGTGGGGTGTGTTTAATGTAGCTTTATATCTCATCTCTATATGCTCGTTGACGGCAGTGCATATTACGTATAGAGGTTCATTCAGTAGTTTCAGAGAATGAGCAGAGCCTGTGAAATTCATTAAATATTGCCACAATAAGAAAAAAGGACAAACCACAAGAGAAAAACAATATGTACATGAGATTTCACTGCAAACTAGACTGTTTCAGTGTTTATAAATATTCGTCTGTGGAGAGAAGTACATGTATTATAATAATTATGCATTAGTGCCTCATTAGTAGGGGGTTACATCCATGCTGTTTCTTTTTCCTCTAGTGTATTTCTGATAAGTTAGCATTTTTAAAGTCTTATTTAAAATGTAATAAAAACAGAGGAGAGAGAGTGCGCATATATTCAAGAGTAGATCATTTGTAATTCCTTCAGCTGTAAGAAGAAATATGTTCCATGGGCTTCTGAGCTGACAGAGACGATGTAGAATATTGCCTTTCTCATTCAGGACTAGAACCTGATGACTTGAAAGGAGACAAGCAGGTCACATCAGCATAGAACTTTTATTGTTGTTGATGTTTTATTTTTGATGCCATTATATACATTTAAATTCTAGGTCCCTAAATATGTGTTTTAGAAGAGATCCTTTCCCAAACAGCATTCCCAGAAATGCCTTATTATGCACTTTGTAGGTGCTTTCTAATTGCAAAATCCATGGATACTCTCAGTCTTTTAAAATTTGACCTTCCTGTCAAATTTCATCTTGTTAACCGATTTTTCCTTTTTGGGGTTGTTTGACCTTTGACCTCTACATATGGTGCATTACTTGTTCTCCTCCGGCCTCTCTGACTGCTCTTTCTCTTTCTTTTTTATGTGGTCCTCTTTATTTTCTTTGTCTATCCCTCACACATTCCCTCAGATTCCATTTTTTCTTCTCACTTCTCTTCTCACACTTCATACTCTCTCCCCAGATGATTGTCTCTGTTCTCACGGTTTCCACTGTGACTGTCGAATGCTCATGATCCCTCCGTCTGTGCCTCTGCTCTACTCAGATCTCTGAGTGTCAGGTTGCCATTTCCATCTGCATACTGGCTCCCTCTTTCTGGCAATCTCATAGGTACTCAGGACTGACTTGAAGACCAGCTGGATGGCGTTCATCATCTCTCGTAAGCTTGCTCTCACTTCTTTATTCTGTCTTAAGTGATGGCATCACTATCAGTCACCGAAAGAAGAAGCTTGGAAGTTGCCCTCGAGAGCTCTCGTTATGCCCTCCTCTCCCGCGTCCATTGAGGCATCACGCTCTGCCAAATCTACCTCCCAGCGTGCTCGCCAGTCTTTCCCATTCTCTGGGTCTGTCTTACCACTTCTCTAGCTGGAGTTCTGGTGAAAAACCACTTGGGCTATTGCAGTGGACTCTTCACAGCCCGCCTGGCGCGGAGTCTGGTCCTCATCTAAGCCACACTCACTCTGCTTCAGAAAGCATCGCTGGCCTGGCACTGCCCTTCTTGGAACTCATCAATGGCTTCCTATGGTGTGGAGCGTAAGGAGCAAGCTCTTAATGTAGGGTGCAAGGCCTGTGATTGGAAGAAAGAGGAATGGGAAACTGTTTTTGAGACAGGAAGTTAAAACGATATAGAAATGTAAGTAGTAACCACAAAATTACCCTTCCCCAAGTCCACCCCCCAGGAGTAACCCCTGCTAGAATGTAGTTAAAGGTTAAGATTCTTACATGCAAGTTACGGAAGATGCTGGCTGATTTAAGCAAGAAAGGAATATATTTAAAAAGATATATGGTAGCTTTTCGAATCTTGAGAAGGGAGAACAAGATTGGGGATGATGCAGCCAGGAGGGAACAGAGCACCACATCCAAAATGACACAGAAGCCATCGCTGCAGTGGCCCCAGCACCGCGGCCGTCGCTTCTCAGCAGCTCCATCCTCCTGTCACGGCCATCACTGCCACGGACACACGTTTTCCTGGTCCCTGCAAGTCTAGGCTGGGTGCTTTGTTTAGCATAGCCTAGATGTAATGTGAGGGCTTGGAAAGCACTGTCTGGGATTTTCAGGGACAAAGTTGCGAAGAGATTACGAGTAAGGACTCTGGCACCCAATTTCTTGGGTTGCAATTTGTTCATCTGTTTATTGGTTGTAACTGTGAGCAGGTTACTTGACCTCTCTGTGTCTCAATTTCCTTTTCTGTAAGGTAGAGGTAATAGTTGTAATTACTCCATGGGATTGTAGTGAAAACGAAATAAGTTACTTTAGGCAAATTGCTTAGGAAAGTTCCTGATTGAAATTTTACCATTTATGTTGATGTGGGAACTGGAGGGTATTATGCTGAGCAAAATAAGTCAGTCAGAGAAAGACAATTATTATATGGCTTCACTGATATGAAGAATATGAGAAAAAGTGCAGAGGGCCACAGGGGAATGGAGGGAAAGACAGAATGAGAAGAAATCAGAGAGGGAGACAAACCATGAGAGACTCTTAATTACAGGAAACAATCTAAGGGTTGCTGGAGGTTGCTGGGGTGGCTGGGTGATGGACATTAAGGAAGGCGAGTGATGAGCACCGGTTGTTGTATGCAACTGATGAGTTACTGAACTCTACATCTGAAACTAATGATATTCTATATGTTGGCTAATGGAATTTAAATAAAGTTTCTGACGATAATAAATATAGAAAATGTTAGCTATTATTATTATCATTTCAGATTATATAGTGAAACTTGATTCTTCCTGTTCAGACTTAATACCGAAGAGGAGGATTACAGAAATTTAGAAAAGGAGTTCATGCAATGGGTAGCCAGAAAAAATGACAAGTACTCATTATCATAGGTGTCCTACCAGACTTTTTACCCCTCCATTTGCAATTAAGGCATTTGTGCTCATGCTTGTGTGAGAGAGAGATAGTGTGTGTGTGTGTGTGTGTGTGTGTGTGTGATTTGAGTATCCAGTTAGGATACTCAACTCAAACCTAGCTCAAGCAGCCTCAGACACAGAGGGTGGGAATTTATTGGCTTTTGTAATCCAACCACAAAGAGGGAAGACAGGGATGCAGGTAGGTCTCAAGGAGAACTGGAAGCATAGTGTTGAGTGCCACTAACACTCTTTCCATCTCTTACCTCTGTGATTCTCTTGGTGTATCATATCATTCTCTCATATCCGATTCTTCTACATGACTGCAAAGTACCATCTCTGGCAACATCGGGCCTCATATCTTCCTACTTCCCCGTCGTGAGGAAGTGGAAATGTCCTCCCTCTGATGCCTAGGCAAAGAATTCTGGGAACCGGTGTGGGTTGCCTTTGGTCCGTCACTGTGGCTGACTAGGTTATCACCAGCTCCTCCTAAGACCACATGTTTCAAATTGGGAAAAACATTTTTTCAGAAGAAGTAGCGAAGGAATATTTGGCAGGCAGTTTTATGCATTTTTTAATTAACCCCCATGGCAAGCTAAAAATTCCTTTATGTTAAAAAAAATCTGTTTTTAAATTAGAAATAAAAAGCCCATGTAACAGAGGTGTTAGGTACTGATTTTTAAAACCTTGCAGATCAGCAGTGTGTTGACTTGGGCTGCTAAGTTAACTTGTACAGTTCCTTGGAATAGATGTCTATCATCTTTCAATTGTTGAGTATCCTGGGTTGCAGGGGAGCTTTAAAAAAACTATTACTATTTGCAACCATTTATCTGTGTGAATCAGTTCTCTGCTACCAAAACAGAATACAACAAAACAAACAAAAGGAAACAAAACAAAATGCGCAGATAGTGCTATAACTGTGGTTGTCATCTGCCAGTCCTGATTTCTCATTTCAGCCCAACTGCTGGGTGTTCTCGTTGATTGGCTGTATATTAAGTAAATATTTTATACCTTAACTTATAAAATTAATAAATTAATTAGTAATGTAATTAATAAATAATAATTATAAAATGTATACTAGAAATACTGCATTCAGATGTTTTATTTTCTTGTAGGATTTCATTTGAAAGGATTCGACTACTAAAATTTGAAAACCAGTGTATTAGAGCAGGGGTTAGCCAAGTTTCTGTAAATAGTTTAGATTTTGCAGGCCATACGATCTCTTTTGCAATGATTCAGCTCTGCCATGGTAGCGTGAAAGCTGCAATAGACAATATATAAATGAACTATGGTGACTGTTCCAATAAAACTTTATTTACAAAAACTGGAGGCAGACTGCATTTGGCCGGTGGGCTGGACTATAGGTTGCCAACCCCTCTCTATTAGAGCTTTTGCCCTAATCAGATAGATTGGACTCTAAAGACTAGTTACATACTTACCTTTAGTGGAGGGGGGAAATGAGCTTCCCTGTCATTCTGTATTAACAGTTACTTTCAAGAGGGGTCTTCTTAAAAAGTTCTGATTTTAGTTAAAATTATCTTGCTGATAGCTTAATTGAAGTTGTTTGGTCACATTGTTTTTGAGATCCACCAACTTTAAATTAGCCCCAGTATGCAGCGTTTTATATGTTCTTCCGTGTAAAATAATCTGGAAGAGTTTGTTTTACATGCCCTATATTTGATGATAATTATCTTTTATGATAGAGATTTACTCATTAACTAATCTTTACTTCTAATCTCATTTGCAAGAGTAAGTGACGAGTTCAAACTAGGCATACTAATCCCATCTTCCAAATTGATGCTTCTTTTTCTTTTGCTCACAATAGCTTGTATCATCTGAAAAAGGGCCAGAATAAATGTGTCATTTGTCACTAGCTAAAAACTGTCATCATTAACTTGATTAATCAAATGCTGCTCTTAAAGATGGATTGAAACATAAAATAGCCAGCCTGGTCCCACATAATGAAGAGATTAATTTGACACCTAAGACAACCAATTTAGTTTTACTCAATGATCATGCTTTATTTAGAAAGCCATCAATTAGTATATTTTTCCTTGATGTACTGTTTTGTCTTTCTAACAAGAAACAGTGATTTCCTCAAAAGTTAATCTGCTTCCCTTAAACATAAAAGGATATTTATCTTAGCACTCTTAAATTCTAAAATATGAAGCTCTGTTTTAGGAGTAAAGAGAAAAATAATGATGGATTAAAAAGCTTACAATGGAAATCTTTAGGATACTGGTGATTTTCTTTTTGTAATATGATTAGGGTTATGGTAGTAGAAGTCACAGCAAGAGAAACCCAGAGGCCCCTATTCTTACTTGTTTTGGATGGAGATTAAAATGGGACTGTGTATCCGTACTGAGATGTAAATTGTGCACTAACTCGCGAAGAAGTTAATTAGATTTTACTGCCTTTTTTGTGTGTATGTGGTGGCTGGGAGAGGTTTTTGGCAAAGTAAAAAGAGTATGAAGTCACAGTATCTGTTTTCTTTATATGATTTGATACAGCAACGGAGAGAGCTGTATTCATGAGGTTTATGTGGCGTATGGGTTTTTTAATCATCTCCTGTTGAGTAGCATTTCTTATTATGGTGGGAAGAAACAGCAGCAAATATTTCATTAACTAACTTAGGGCAAATGATGCTTTCTGGACGTGGCGTTTACTATGAATGAGCAGTTGGATTTGATGTTTAAAGATTTTTGACTTGGATTAGATTTCAAATGCTAGACTCAAGGAATTTTTAAAAAGGGAGTGTTGCTATTTCATTAATAGTTGATGGAAGTTTACCATTTGAAAGGCTGATGTGTTTTAGAACCTATTAGAAGTTATTGTATGGCATGCCATTTATGGATTTGACAGATTGTTGAAATCTGTTTCGTTTTGTGTCTTGTTTTCTTGTGGGGAGGGGCTTTGGGAGAATGCTACGCGTGTGATGTGTGACGTATTTCTTGCCTCTGTGTTTCTTCCCAGGTGTGTCAGCTTTCTGGTGCTGGTGGAAGCTTTACAGAATTCCAGGGGACTTTCAACATACACAAGGAGTATACTTGGGTGGTAGCCCAAGCTAGACTTTCCTGATTCTGCAACTCACCGTGTCGGCTTTCTCCCTGCTGATAAAGCAGGGTAACAATGAGAAAGTGGTGATTCAACATTCCTTAAGCCCCCAGTACTGTGGGCCACACTGGTGTTTGATGGTCTTAGTGCATCTTCTGTCTCCACCAAGACAGGAGTCCTTGGAGGCTGCTTGGGGTTGGGTCCATAATAGAAGTGGTCAAGACTTCCCTTGTTGCTGTTTGAAGGAGAGCGTGTAAAGAACAAACATTTCAAAATTGTGGAATGGATTTTAGAGACCTGTTTCCCAAGAGGACCACTGTGGACTGGGAGTCAGGACTACTGTGTTCTAGGCCTCTTGCCACCATTAAGTAGTCGTGTCACCTTGGGCAAGTTTCCCCGCTCTTTGAGAGGTTAGAAAGTATAGATTTATTGCTCAGATAGAAAGTGGGCAACATGAGAGGACAACATGAGAAGAATACATTAATATTTTAATAGTGTTCAGAGACATAAGCATGAACAGTTGTAGAAAATATGCACTTGAGGGAAAAATAAGTTTATCATTGAGAATGGATTCCCACAAAGCTGAAAGAATCTGTTACGGATTGATGGCTTGACCTTCAACCCATCCATATATTTTTCATTTCTTAAAAGCGAAAACATCTCTTCCATTCCCCTTCCTGCTGCCCTTCCTCCTGATTACAAAAGAAAGATTTCTTTTGTGGAAAATTTGGAAAATATAGATGATTACAAGGAAGAAGTGAAAAAACTACCCAGAAATCAAGCCCTCGAGATTTTAGTATAACTTTACTGCTTCTTTCCTGTGTATGTATATGTGAATGTGTGTATGCACATAATTGCAATCCTGCTGAATGCAGTTTTTCCAGTGTATTGTTTTAATCTAATAATATTCTGTGAACATTTTCTCACCTTCAGTATTCTTCTAAAATATAATTTTAAATAAGTGCATAGTATTCCAGAACATGCTACTCATTTAAAAGAGTTTCTTTCCCGTTACAAAATGTTCTTTGGCAGCAAATTTGGGAAATATAGAAAGAGAGAAAGAAGAAAAATAAAATGAACGATAATTTAATTGGTCAAAGAAATCAGTCTTCTGGTCTGTTTTTCTATGCATTTTCACTATACTTATAATTTGTCTTCTGCCTTTTAACAGTGTGACATAGATATTTTCCTTTATTATGGAAATTTATCTTATGTGTGTTTAACATTAAAATGTATAGTTATGTTTGGTATTGTACAATCTTCGTAATTAAATATTTCCATGGGGTTATGTATTTAACATGTGCAATTATGTTGCAATTCATGCACTTAACATGTTTATTGAGAGCTTAGACACTTGGCGTATACTTTTTTTTTTTTTAATATTTATTTATTTGACAGAGAAAGAGAGATCACAAGTAGGCAGAGAGGTAGACAGAGAGAGAGGGAAGCAGGCTCCCTGCTGAGCAGAGAGCCCGATGTGGGCCTCGATCCCAGGAACCTGAGATCATAACCTGAGCCCAAGGCAGATGCTTTAGCCCACTGAGCCACTAAGGCGCCCCTTGGCATATACTTGTGAACAGAGGAGATGATGGTACAGATTATGAATGGTAGTAGATATTCTTTCATAATCTTTTTGTTTCTGTTACCAATATGTCTTGACCACACAAACTAGTATTTTGATCCTGTTGTGATCCTGTCGTTTCACAGATTTACCAGTGGGGCACCTTGGATTGTTGTCATTTTTTTCCTGCAAGAATTGTGATGAATAACCTTATAGCCAATTATTTTTTCACATTCTTAATTATTTCCCTATGACAGTTTTCTGGAGTTTAGTGTCTCAATTAAAAAGCATATGTATTTTTTTTTTAAAGATTTTATTTATTTATTTGACAGAGAGAGAGAGATCACAAGCAGGCAGAGAGGCAGGCAGAGAGAGAGGGGAAAGCAGGCTCCCTGCTCAACAGAGAGCCCGATGCGGGGCTCAATCCCAGGACCCTGAGATCATGACCTGGGCCAAAGGCAGAGGCTTTAACCCACTGAGCCACCCAGGCGCCCCAAAAAGCATACGTATTTTTAAGACTTTCACTATCTACTTTCAAGATGATACCCAGAAAGTTTGTATCGATTTTCACTCCTAACTACAATGATTGAGGGCCATTTTTCCTAGGCGAAAATGTCATGTCACTGTTGCTTTAATTTCATATCTTGCTTTTATGCCAAAAGTCCCCCTGCCTCCCATTACTCCTCAATAATTGGATTTAACAATTTTGATGCCTCATCTAAGTGAAATTATTTATTCTTGTTAAAACATTGTAAGGGTCAACCTTTCCCTCCTAAATAGCTAACCAGTGGTCCCAGCACCATTTACAGAATAACTAATCCTTTCCACACTGATTTGAACAGCCGTCTGGGTATATGCTTGGTTGTATTGCTGGGGTTTCGGGAGCACTTAATGTGTTCACTGTGCGGTTACTGCTGAGTTTTGTGTTTCGTAGCACAAATTCCTTCCTTTTTAAAATTTTCCAGTATTTTCTTTGACTTTTTGATTCTTTCAGATGCATCCTTTCTCTTTATTCAGGTATGTTCTCTATTTAGTTTTTTAAATGGAAGTGGCCGTGTTTGCAACTCTTCTTGGGGCAGGGAAAATAAAGTCAAATAGCAGAGAAGGAACCTAACTCCGCTGTCTCTGTCAGCCTTTTCTCATTGGCTTTCTAGTCTCCAGAAATGTCTCCTTGTTTTGATTTGCAGGTGGCACATTTCCTCTGCTCTGGTACCTCAGTGGATTAAAAAACATTTATTCTGTAATTGTTGGATTTTGGGGAGGGAGCAGAGATAAACATGTCATTTATCAGCCATCCGAAATAAGAATTTTCAGCCTTTTTTTTTTTTTTTTTTTTTTAGGAAAATGAGCATAGCATAGGAGCTGTTAAAGGGAGTAAACACGCAGAAGTCAATGCCAAGCTGCTCAGCAGCTCAGGCCTGTCAAAGAAATATGCACAAGTACATTCCCAGCATTTAGATCACTGAAGCTTTGCCACAAGCTTTAAACATGTAATTGTTACTGCCAGACTCGAGGAGGAAGACAAGAAAGAGAATTCGAACATTTGGGGCATGTTCGTTCTTTTAGCAGCAGTAACTTGGCCAGAATGTTTCTGGATGATGTATGTGGCAAATGCCTCGGGCACCCTGTGTCAGTTCTCCTCAGTCCCCCTCTGTTTATGGCTCAACTGCAGTGGACAGCTCCATTCAAGTAACCACTCACCTTGTGCTGACGATACCCCGCTCCACGTGTGTCTTCTGCTCTCTTCCAGTGGCTCCTGTTCAGTCCCTGTGTAAGTCCCAGGGTGTGGGGATGTGAACGCCCTTAAGCTCAGCCCTCAACCAATGGGGGCCAGAACACAGTGGATAAATGCTCCTGTCTTTGGGGTAGAGAGTTTGGGGTGGGGTGGTCATTGTGTATGTTTCTCAACTGGCCCTGACTTGATCAATTCCTCATTGCCCATAGTAGGGAGGTTGGTAATGCAGACTTATTTTGGGGTTTCCTTCTTTCTTTCTTTTCTTTTTAAAGATTATTTATTTATTTATTTGACAGAGAGAGAGAGAGAGAGAGAGATATCACAAGTAGGCAGAGAGGCAGGCAGAGAGAGAGGGGGAAGCAGGCTCCCCGCTGAGCAGAGAGACCAATGTTGGGCTCGATCCCAGGACCTTGAGATCATGATCTGAGCCGAAGGCAGAGGCTTTAACCTATTGAGCCACCCAGGCGCCCCTCCTTTCTTTTCTTATTGTCCTGGTTCCCTCCCCTTTGTTTCTTGGAATCACCTTTTAATTAAAAAAAATGTTTTTTTAAAGTTTTATTTATTTGACAGAGACAGAGAGATCACAAGTAGTCAGAGAGCAGGTGGAGAGAGAGGGGGAAGCAGGCTTCCCGCTAAGCAGAGAGGCCAATGTGGGGCTTGATCCCAGGACCCTGAGATCATGACCTGAGCCAAAGGCAGAGGCTTAACCCACTGAGTCACCCAGGCGCCCCCCAAGAAATCACATGTACCCCTGGGCTTGTCTCAGACTGCTTTTGATGGAACCCAAATGAAGACTATATCATTAAGTGTCTACACTAGAATTTTAATGACGTTCTGAGGTTGAGATGTTTTACTGGCTGGCCTTGCCTGTATGGAGGATGTAGAAAAAGAATAAAGAACACCACTGGGGTTCTCATATTTTATTGACCATCAGAAACATTATCACATATGAGAGCATAACTGCTGAGAAATTCTAGTTTTTCAGCATCCCAGGACCACAGCAGTGTAGATAATGAGAGCAGGGACAGAGGAAGTAGCTGCTCGGTGTTGTGTGCTTTCTGTAGGGCACACAGAAAGCCCTATGTTCGGTGTTGTGTGGGTTACATTTAGTCCGCTGAATAAACCGTAAAGGTGGAGATTAGAAGCCTCACTTTACAAAAGTCTGAGGATAAAACAATTAAATGACTCACCTAAGGTCACAATATCCTGGTAAATGGCAGATTTAGCCACTAGGAATTCTACTTCAAAACCCCAGCTTTAGGAGCATCTGGGTGGCTCAGTTGGTTGAGCATCTGTCCAACTCAGGTCATGATCTTGGGGTCCTGGGATCGAGCCCCATGTTAGGCTTCCTGCTCAGCTCCCTCTGCCCCTCGCTGACTCACGCTCTCTTAAATAAAATCTTAAAAAAAACCAACCCATGCTTTATAACTTCCTTAGTATTAATTTTAAATGGATAATGTTATATATAATTCACTTACTCACATGTTCGATATTTAAAAACTTTATGTTAATTATAAATATTATTGAAAAATTTTAAACTTTATTTATTTGACAGAGAGAGAGAGAGATCACAAGTAGGCAGAGGCAGGCAGAGAGAGAAGGGGAAGATGTGGGGCTTGATCCCAGGACCCTGGGATCATGACCTGAGCCGAAGGCAACGACTTTAACCCACTGAGCCACTCAGGTGCCCTATTGTCAAAATTTTTACTCAAAGTAATATGTGTACGTGGTACAGAATTTGAAGATCTGAGAAGATATGCAGTGAAAAGCATATCTCCCTCCCACCTCTGCTGTAGGCCTGTAAAGGAGGCATCAACTGTTATGGTTTCTTGTACATTCTTCCACAGTTATGCTCTATGTATATGTATTATTTTATTTTTAATTTTTACATATGTCATGCACATTACCTTTTTCTTATCTTTGCTATTTTCACTTAAAATAGCTTAGAGATCCTTTCATTTGGTTCACAGAAAGTTGACTTATTATTTTTAACTGCTGCAGAGTGTTCTATCCTATGGATGTATCCTAATCTATATTATCTGTTAAATTTTATCATATAAAAAGTTAATACTTTTTGATATCTTTGAAACAATTATAAAAGTTCTTTTTGGGGCATCTATGTGTCAGTTAAGCATCTGACTCTAGATCTCGGCTCAGGTCATGATCTCAGGGTAATGAGATCAAGCCCCGTGTTGGGCTCTGCACTGGGCATGGAGCCTGCTTAGGATTCTCCCTCTCCTTCTGTCCCTCCCCCCTTCACGCACTTGCTCTATTAAAAAAAATTATTCTGAAGCAAATTAGTGGCAAAAATTATAACTTACGAAACGTAAGGAATGTTCTCTAAAAACCAACAATAAATGATGCTTTTATCTGTAATATATATCAAATTTTGAAATAAGTAGAATTTAAATTCTTTTCAAATAGATATCGCTGTGTCTCAAGTCTCTCTTTCTCTCCCCCACTCTTGATAACCAGTTTTTAAAATGATGATACGCTTACTCTCAGAAGTCGGGATTGAGTTTGGAACTTGTGGTCAATGTCCCTTTAATTCCATTTCTGTTAGTTTAGAGGTCTTTTCAGAAGCAGGCATAAATTTCAGAAATTGGGTTTTAAAAATTCACATACATAAGGTAGATATCTTGGTTATAGATTTTTTCAGGCTGCTTGAAAAATCAAAATGCATACATAAGATAACTCTGGTTATTCATACTTATAGTCATAAAGCCCTCTTAAAATTTGTGTTCAGAGCAAACCTACTTCTATGACTAAAGGAAGATTCCAGAGTCTCCTAATGAAATAAACTAAAAAAATTTGCAGTTATTCATATTATCTTTTATTCTCTCTTGTCTTGGAATTATGCTGGAATAGCCACACTCAAGCCCACTTTTTATTTATTTATTTGTTTGTTTGTTTATTTATATTAACATATAATGTATTATTTGCCCCAGGGTACATATCTGTGAATCATCAGGCTTACACATTTCACAGCACTCACCATAGCACATACCCTCCCCAGTGTCCACACCCCAGCCACCCTATCCCTACCCCTCCGCCTCCCAGCCACCTTTAGTTCGTTTCGTGAGTCTAGGAGTCTCTTAGGGTTTGTCTCCCTCCCCATCCCCTCCTGTTTCATTTCTCTCCCCCACCTCCCCCCACAAACCCCCGCCTTGCCTCTCAAATTCTTCATATCAGAGAGATCATGTGATACTTTTCTTTCTCTGACTGACTTATTTCACTTAGCATAATACCCTCCAGTTCCATCCCCATCATTGCAAATTCAAGCCCGCTTTTTAAAAAGCTGTTCATTTGTCTGTTGGCCATTTGGATGTCCTCTTTGCAGAAATGTCTGTTCATATCTTCTGCCCATTTTTTGATTGGATTATTTGTTCTTTGGGTGTTGAGTTTGAGAAGTTCTTTATAGATTTTGGATACTAGCCCTTTATCTGATATGTCATTTGG
>CM053606.1:65905174-65944059 GCA_028646535.1 Procyon lotor | reverse complement strand
AATTGATATTTTGGATATTGTTCCTTTGTTAAAAGTTTGAGAAACTTTTGCCAGTAAAGCATCTGGGCTTGTAGTTTTCTTTGTAGGGAGTTTTAAACGACAAACTTATTTTCTTTGGATGATGGTAGGAAAATTCAAATTTTCCTATTTATTCTTGAGTAAGCTTTGGTAGTTGTGTCTTTTAAGGACTCTATTTTATCTTTTTTTGTCAAATAAATGGCCATAAGTTTGTAATACTTATTATCCGATGACTGTATGATCCGTAGTGATATCCCCTCTTCTATTTCTGGTATTGGTAATTTGTATCTTCTCCCAATTTTTTCTGAATTTGTTTGGTGGGAGTTTTATTAATTTTATCTATCTATTCAAGAAATTAGCTTTGTGGGGCGCCTGGGTGGCTCAGTCGTTAAGCGGCTTCCTTCGGCTCAGGTCGTGATCCCAGAGTCCTGGGGTCGAGCCCTGCATAGGGTTCCTTGCTCAGTAGGAAGCCTGCTTCTCCCACTACCATTCCCTCTGCTTGTGTTCCCTCTCTCGTTGTGTTTCTCTCTGTCAAATAAATAAAATCTTAAAAAAAAATTAGTTTTGTGTTTCATTTTTTTTTCTTTTTTGGCTTTTTTTTTCATTTTCAGATTTATTGGTTTCGGCTCTCACCCTTATTATTTTTCTCCTGCTTGCTTTGTGTTTAATTTGCAGTTCTTTTTTCTTCTTTCTTAGGACGGAAGCTTAGATCATTGATATGAGACCCCCTCTTCTTTTTTTTTCTTGATGAAAGCATTTAATACTATACCTTTCTCTTTATTATGCCTTCTTATTGCTGCATCTCACAAAGTGTATAGGTTGTATTTTTGTTTTCATTTACTTAATATTTTATTACTCTTTGGATTTTCTCTTTGATCAGTGGGTTATTAAGAAGTACATTGTTAAATTTCAAATGTTTGAGGGGAATTTTTAGGTATATTTCTGATTTTGATTTCTAGTGAAATTCTGTCATTGCCAGAGAACATACTTGATGTCATTCCAATTGTTTCAAATTCTGGGGGGGGGGGTGATTTATAGCTTGGAATATTTTTTGTTGAATGATCCATGTGCACTTAAAAGAATGTGTATTCTGTTGGTATTGGGTGTCAATAATGTAATGTTGGTTAATAGTATTTTTCCTGTCTCCTGGATCCTTACTGAGTTTCTGGTTTTCGTTCTTTTATTTACTTTTGAAGTCACTGGTGTTGGAGACCCTGTTTTTAATTGTGTATTTGTCTGTCCTTTTACCTCTATCAGTTTTTGCTTATGTATTTTAAAGCTCAGCTATTAAGTATGTAAATATCTAGAAAACAGTATTTTTCTTAGTAAATTGACCCTCTTATCATTTAATGTCTTTGTTAATCTCTTGTAATATTCCTTGTTTTGCACTCTTTGGTGTTAGTATAGCCACTTCAACCTGTCCTTTAATTTTTTATTCAAGTATAATTAAAGTGTTATATTAGTTTCAGGTATACAATATCGTGATTCAGTGTTTCTGTACATTAGTCAGTGGTCATCAAGACAAGCATACTTAATCGCTTTCACCTGTTTCCCCTATCCCCCACCCTCCACGATGATCCCTACTACTCTGTGGCTCCAGCCTGCTTTTTTTTTTTTTTTTTTTTTAAAGATTTTGTTTATTTGACAGAGAGAAACACAGCGAGAGAGGGAACACAAGCAGAGGGAATGGTAGCGGGAGAAGCAGGTTTCCTGCCGAGCAGAGAGCCTGATGCGGGGCTCCATCCCAGGCCTCTGGGATCTGACCTGGGCCAAAGGCAGACACTTAATGATTGAGCCACCCAGGCGCCCCCAGCCTGCTTTTGATGATAGTTTTGCAAGATACATACAGTTTCATTCCATACTGTTAACCTCCTTCTGTCTTTAGGTTTAAAGTGAGTTTCTTATAGGCAGCATGTAACTGGGCCTTCCTTTTTTTTTTTTTTTTTTAAATCCCATTTTACCAAATGGTTTCTAAAATGGCGAATTTATGGAATTAAGGAATTATAGTTACCATTTTTGGTAGTGGGTTTTGTTCCATTATCTTTTTTCCTCTTTATCTTTTTTGGGGGGTCTGCTTTTTCATTGAGTATTTTTAAAAACTGCTTTAGGTGCACCTGGGTGGCTCAGTCAGTTGAGCGTCTGCCTTCACCTTGGGTCATGATCCCAGAGTCCTGGAATCAAGCCCCACATCAGACTCCCTGCTCGGTGGAGGGCCTGCTTCTCCCTCTCAATGCCGCTACCCCTATTTGTGCTCTCTGTCAAATAAATAAAATCTTAAAAAAAAAGCAAAACAAAAGACAACTGTGCTTTATCTCCATTATTGGCTTACTATATATACTTTAAGATTTTGTTATTGTCCTAGTGTTTACAATATACATATTTAAATAATCAAATTATATCTTGAAATATTATACCAATACACATACTGCATGAAAACTTTACAACAGCATCTTCCCAATTTGTCTCTCGTTACTTGGAGTTGCTTACTTCTGCACAGTTGTTGTATATTTTACATATACTGCACTGTAAACTCTCAGTTCACTACTAGTATTTTAAATTTAGACAGTTATCTTTTAGAGCTAATAAGAAAAATCTTTGACATTTACCATTTTAATCATATCTAGAGATGTAATTTCATTGTGTGGATTCAAATTTGTGATGTTCTTTAGTTTTTCAGTAATAAAATTCTTACATTCTTCATTTCTTACAGTGCAGGTCTGCTGGTAATGAATTCCCTCAGCTTTTTGAAAGAGTATGTACATGAGTGGGGGCGGGCAGAGAGAGAGACTCTTTATACAGACTCATGGATGAGTGGGGAGAGCAACATGGGACTGAAACCCACAACCCATAAGATCGTGACCTAAGGGGGGCCTGGGTGGCTCAGAGGGTTAAAGCCTCTGCCTTCGAAGCTCAGGTCATGATCTCAGGGTCCTGGAATAGAGCCCCACATCGTCCTCTCTGCTCAGCAGGGAGCCTGCTTCCCCCTCTATCTCTGCCTGCCTCTCTGCCTACTTGTGATCTCTCTGTCAAATAAATAAAATCTTAAAAAAAAATTGTGACCTAAGCTGAAACCAAGAGTTGGACCCTTACCCTTACCTGACCTGAGCCACCCAGGTGTTCCCTTTCAGCTTTTGTTATATATTTTCACTGTGTATAGGATTCTGAGAAATAGGTTGTTGTTATTATTTTGCCTTTTCAGCATTTTAAAGATGTCACTCTGTTATCTCTATAGTTGATGATAAAAAGTCTGGTATATTTAATATCTTTTTTCCTTAATATATTAGGTCTTTTTTCTTCCAGCTTTCTTTTGCTTTCCAAATTCCTCCTTTTTTTTTTTTTTTTTTTGGTTTTCAACAGTTTGAATATGATCTGCTTGGAAGTGTGTGTTGTGTGTGTGTGAGTGTAAGTGGAGACTGTTCTAGTGTTCATGATTTTTGAGGGTTTTCTGAGTTTCTTTGATAGTTGGTTTGCCACCTTTCATGATCTTAAAATTCTTGGCTATTATCTTTCCAAATATTTCTCTAGATTATTTTATTCCTCCTTTTCTGGTATGTTAGGTCATTTGTTATTGTTCCACAAATCTTTAGATGTTCTGTTTTATTCATGCTTTTTCTTTTGATTTTTGGGTAATATCTGTTGACCTGTTCTCAAGTCCATGGATTATTTCCTTGGCTGTGTTGATTCTGTTGATGAACCTGTGGAAGGCTTATTTCATCTCTAATACTAGATTTTTATTTTTACAACATTTATATTTTTCTTATATCTTCCAACTCTGCTGAAATTTGCCATATGCATGTTGTCTACCTTTTCTACCAAAGATTTTTCTATATTAATCCTAGTCTAATAGTTCTAACATCTGAGTCTGATACTGTTGATTTCTTTGTCTCTTTATAGTACATTCCTCTCCCCTCCATTTGCTTTTAGTGTGCTTTGTCATTTTTGATTGGATGTTGGGCATCATATGTAGCCTAGCAGAGACTGAGGTAAGTACTATTTATACTTGGAAATCTGCACACCTCTCATAATGCTATCTCATTAGTTTGTGTAGGTGGTGCCGAGGTAAGTTAATATAATCAGGAGCTGAGCTGGGTTTAACATGTGTCCTCAAATTCTTCTAGGGCTATTTTATGTTTACTGAAAGTTTTTTGTCAGTTTTCATGCTCTACTCTTGGTTTTTGGCTTTTGCAGTGCATCTGTGTTTCTTCATATTTCTCTTTTAATGGTGGTTTATTGTTTTTTGCTTGTCTTAGAACTTGCTAGCCTGGTGGTGGGAGCTGGGAAGGTTCTCTTGTATACTAAATTGGCCTTGGTCTTAGGCAGGCTTTGTATCCCTGAGTCTTGGAGGCTGCTTATCCCAGCAGCTTAAAGATTTGTCCTGTAGGGAAGTAGGATGGGGTAGGGCTTTATGTCTTTCTTGCTGTGGCAGCTGTTCCTATCTTCTCCTACTACACCACTGTAGGAAGCTTTCTTTGGTCTTCTTCCCTGCCCTTAATCTGTTTTATGTACAACAGAGGTCAGAGAAGAGCCATGTGAACTCTTTGTTTCTGCAGAGATTAGTAATTCTATACACTCATACTTGTGTACACTCAGTCTAACAGTTTGCCAAAAATTTCTTATGTTCTTGCTTGGTGCCTTGAGCCTCTTTACTCTGCCACAAGGGAGCCAGCAACTAGTCACCTTGCAAAGCAATTAGTCACCTTACAAAGGCTTTTCTTTATATTGCCAGCTTCTTGGTTGTCACGTGATTTTTTTTAAAATTAAAGCTCTGGTAGGTTCAAGAAAAGTTATAATTTTGTATTTTATCTGGATTTTCTTTTTGTTTAGGTAGTAGTGATCTTCTTTCCAGCTTCCTATATAATAGATGGAAGAGGAGTCCCTTTAGTCGCATCTTTTTTTTTTTTTTTAAAGATTTTATTTATTTGACAGAGAAACACAGCGAGAGAGGGAACACAAGCAGAGGGAATGGTAGCAGGGAGAAGCAGGCCTCTTGCCGAGCAGGGAGCCCGATGCGGGGCTCGATCCCAGGACCCTGGGATCATGACCTGAGCTGAAGGCAGACGCTTAAGGACTGAGCCACCCAGGCGCCCCTAGTCGCATCTTTTAAGAGGCCATCCCACTGCCTTATAAGGTAGTGGATCTGGATAGTGTGGTATATGGATCCCATGGTTATGTGTCTACTGCTACACCTTTACCATAAAGTAGGTCCCTTGGTTTGATGCAGTGTTTTGTGGGATCTCATGTTGGTGAATCAAGTACTATCTAAGTCCTTGGGTATTAATGCTGGCTCAGGTCATGATAAGTTGTTTCCAGTGTTGATCCCGTATAAGGTGAATCTCTACTCCTTCAGGGGTGCAAGACTTCTCAGCTAGTCATCTTGCCACCCCGGGGATATGTGGCCTCAAGGGATAGTGCCATATTAGGGGCTTAGCATTGATCTCCATTGCTGCCAGGTTGAACGTAGAGCTGTGGTGATAACTAGATCAACCCTGGTAAGTGGAAGCCTATACTATTTGGCCTGTGCATATCCTTCATCTCTGCTGCCCTGTTTACTTCATTAATGAACTATGCTAGTACTAGTGTGGGAAATGATGTCAACTGGCTGACTACTACCATCTCTGGTTATTTAGTAACTCTTCTGTGGTAAATGCCCTCTGGTGACAGTTAACAAGAAATAGAAAAATCTTCATACTTTCTGCCCACTCTCATGTATCCATCCACATGTCTTGTCTTTAGACTTCCTTGTTCCCAATCCTCCAATCCATTTCCCCACCTTTGAGCTCCCCCAAAAAACCAGCCAGGACATTCTCTGCTGCCTGTGGGTCTGTGTATGTTCTTACCCGGGGCAACCAGTCTTGTCACAGGAACCAAATGACAAAATACACTACCTGGAGCTCTATCCAGTGGGAAGATTATACTTTCTTCTTCTGTCATGATCACTCCTGAGTGGGGGGATGTAGAACAGAAGTCTATTTTTGGCTTTTATTCATAAACTAAGGTAACCCATCTATGACTCAAACTTGGTATTTTTTCCCCCCATCTGCTAGTCCTAAGTCACCCCTCCCCATTCCATACAGCTATAGCTGAGAAGTGGGTAATGTCCGTGCAATACTGGTGGAAAACCAGCAGGGTTTGACTTATCTTTTGATGTAGCTTACTTGTTACTTCTGGCCCTCCTCATTTCCAATGCTGAATGTATGGCTTCCATCTCACTTTGAATTGCTGTTGTGCCTTCTCAACCTAATGACTTTTGTCATTAGCTCGTGATGGGCTGCATGGTCACTTGATGTCCCTATCAGAGCCCTGTAACATGATAGGAGTCGCTTTTTTTTTTTAAGATTTTATTTGTTTGACAGAAACACAGCAAGAGAGGGAACACAAGCAGAGGGAATGGTAGCGGGAGAAGCAGGCCTCCCGCTGAGCAGGGAGCCCAATGTGGGGCTCGATCCCAGGACCCTGGGATCATGACCTGAGCCGAAGGCAGATGCTTAACAACTCAGCCACCCAGGCGCCCCGATAGGAGTTGCTTTTTAAGTGGTGCATAGTTCTCTGCTGGAGATGGCATATCTTTGCTTCAGCTACTCCTGGGCATGTAGTCTCTTGTGGGAGGGCTGTCCTGTGCATTTTAAGATGTTTAGAGCATCCCTTGCCTTAATGTACAAGATGACAGTAGCTGGACTTCTTGTCTCCCTTAGCTGTGACACACAAAAATGTTTTCATACCTTACCAGATATATTCTTTGGAGCTATTCTTTGGTTGAGAACTACTGGTCGAGACAATTCAGGTCCCTTTGGACTATATTATTACATGGGGACAGAGCTAACATAGTCCTACAGCAAGACCATAAATGTATATTGTTGTCAGTCCCATGAGAATGTGAACTCCTTTTGATCTTCTTTTTATAGGAATGGAAAGGAATACATTCCCAAGATCAGTGGCCTCATACCAAGAGCCCGAGGCTGTGTTTTTCTGTGCTAGCAAAGATACCGCATTTGGTACAGCAGCTACAATTATGGCTACTACTTGGTTATGTTTGTAGCCCTTTACTCTTCTGCACCGTGATCCTTTGGATTTTTTTAGGGGCCAGATAGGTGAATTAAATGGAGATATAAGGGGACCATCATCTTTATATTTAAATATTTGGCACAGTACTAATCTTGTCATTCCCATCAGGATGTGATGTTTTGATTTACTATGTTGGCTAGAAGCGGGGAGAGGGGGCAATTTCTGAGGCTCTTGCATTGTTTTCTGTCTTATGATAGCTCTTACCTCACACGTCAAGGAGTCAGAATGTGGGTTCTGCCAACTACAATGTATGCCCAGTCCAATCATACATTTGGAGTCCAGAAAATGATCACCACTGGGTTGAAATACCCAGTGGATTGAGTAGACTCAACATGAGCCAGAGCTTGACTACAGCTCCATGATTATTAAAGTGCTCCTTATGTCCTCACTCTAAGAAAAAAGCCATGATGGTGCTTTGGGTCCCCAGATATCAGGGTCTTTTAGACCTTGTGCCCAGCAGTTATCAAAAGGTCTGAGTATTCTCCCTTTTCCATTGCATGGCTATCCAAGGAAACAGCTATACATTTATTAGGGAAATACTGGAGAATTACTACTGGATACATTTGATAGAGTGTTGCAGGGTTCATCCTCGCAGGGACTTGGCCTGTCTCTTAGCCAAGAGGTTCTGGATTTGAGAACTGGCTCAGGTGTAGGTGAGAAATCATGATTTTTGCCAGGGTGTCTGCTCTTGGTTTCCTGATTATCTATCCTTCATTGCATAAATTAAGCAATACCTTTTGTCTGCTCACCTTTTTTTTTTTTTTTTTTTGCCCCTGTGAACACTGTGTTCCAGTAACCTTCTCCATATCTCTCTGGAGGTTGAGGTGTCCTGGATGTCACTCCAGTGTTACCATTCATCACAATAATTGACCCCACTTTCCTTTAGATGGTTAAGTGTTATAAGTTCTTTTATTCTAGGCTTCTAGGATCTCTGTTCTTCTAACAGTATCTCTTGCCACTAACCTTGGCCTGTGGAGTGCACCAGTAAACTGCTCAATAATGCTGGTGTCTCTTTGCCCAGCACATTCCATACCAATAACTTTGGTAAATGGAGTGTACTTTGGTCCTTTTCTTGAATATAGTTGGCAGAGGGATTTTCTAGATTTAAGTAGTAGTATATCCATGATAGCATATCTCCTTCTATGATCTTTTCAATTCCCTTTTTTCAAATTACAGCAGTTCTAGAATTTCTAGTTTACTTAGTGTGAGCCACAGATTTTTCAACTTCCAGGACCTGGACTAGGAGGGTATTAGCATTGCTTACTGGGATCTTTACCATTGACTTAAATTACACCTCCCCCCTCCCTCCCCCACCTCCCCCCGCCCCAGCTGTGGGATGGGTAAATCAGCTCTGACAAGAGATTTCATGGAGCACCACAGTATCTACTCACTAACTTACTCAGAAACACACTATATCTGCCATCATTAGTTTTGCAATGACTTTTGTCAAAAATGATACAATCTGACCTGGTAGCATGATCTCCACATAAGTGTCTCAAACGATATAGAAACAGAATTTAAAGACTACGTGCTGAAGGTATCAAGAAAACACAAGATACTTTTACTGAAGGAAAGCTTTAAATGATACGATAGAGTTTTAGGGAATTAAAACAGTCAACAGACAAACCAGTGAATAGGTTGGAATCATTCCTCTAGCCAAAGACAAGAGTCCGCTCCTTTATGTTGTAATATAAAAACTCCAAAACTGTATTCATCCATAGGGACAGTGCACTGAGGTCTGTTCATTATTATTCAGTCTTTTCAATCCTGTAGAGAGATGGTAGTCGCCATTGCTAAAACTCCTTCATTATACAATATATTGGTGATAGCTACCATATACTGAGTTTTTCAGTCCTTTATGAAACATTAGCTCCCTAAGTACCTATGTATCCATGTGAAGGGTTGATCATAAGGAAATGTGACCCTTATCAAAGCTATAACTTTCATGGTTATATACTTATTCCACTGAAGTCTGTTATCCTCATTCAAACAATTTCATCACTCTTGTTTGGGAACTGCTATCAGAAACTGTGCAACATTACTCTGAAATCCTTGAATGTGGTACGTTGTCATTCTCTACAAGAGGATTTGATGTTTTGGAAACCATTGAGTCATTCAGGACCAAAGGGTAAATAATTTGGAAAGGTATTTGAAGTATATAAAACAATTTAAATTTTTTAAAATAGAAGATTTGACTTATTGACTATTACACAGTAGTAATCTGTTTTCTTGGATTTTTGTAAACTGTTTCTAAAGCATTTCTCAGAGTAGTGACAGAATATGCTCTGAGCAATGACAGAATTGTTGGAATGAAGGTGACCTCTTAAGGTGAATATATCTGAAGAGCAACACTTACATGGATTAAATTCCATTAATTTATTTTACTTTGCACACAGGCAAAGAAATGGAGAACTACTATGCTAACTTAAAAATAGGTATATTTCCTTATATGAAAAAAACTTTTATCTTTTTTTTTTTTTGGTGAAGATTTTATTTTTAAGTCATCTCTGTATCCAACATGGGGCTTGAACTCACAGCCCTGTGATCAAGAATCATGTGCTTTACTGACTGAGCCTGCCAGACACCCCAATTTTACCCATTTTTTTACTCTTAAGGCATAGTTGCCTTGCTCCGCCTATTTTGTAATACAATTTCGATAGACTTGTTTTCATATACATGATCTTCAGAATCTTGAATTGTTACCAGAGCTTAGCAAATGGAAGCTGTATTCTTAGTTTTCCTCTATATATTTCTTCATTGTATTTTTAAAATTATCGACTGTATTCCCATGCTGCATTTTTAATTCCTGTGTATTTAAGTGCATATTCTATTAAGATATTGATAATAAATAGAAAAACAAATTTTATATTTAAGTTATCTTAAACTTATAATACTGAATTACAGATTTTTTTAAAGAAGTAGAGCATTACATTTGATGACTTCTGACATTTCCCATAAATATGTCTTATCACTTTTATTTTTTATCTATCTCTTCTAGTGGGTGGATAAATTTAATTGTAGCATTGGGTGGCAAAATCTCTGTAAGGTCAAAAGAATGTGGGAAGATTGATAATGTACTTGTGTGCTAACATGGAAGGATTTAGAGCATTTTATGGAAAGGTTAAAGACAGAATAAAGCATATCTACATTCTTAAAAAACAAAAAAATCTTCTCTCCTGGCTGTATCTGTCACAGGGAGGCTCCTGCGCATGTCAGATGCTGTCTGTTAAGTTGCACTGAGGATTTACAACAATTTTTATAGGTGTGAAGGTGTGCAGGTAGCTTCAAAATTGATTGTGTCAAATGTCATGCTTAATTAAAAGGTGTTCCTTGCAAATTCAGATCTAAATTTAGGCCTAAGAATTTATCCTTCCTCCTCCATCTTCCTTGGAAAACCATCCAGTGTAATTTAGAGGCCTGCCGAACAACCTGAACAGAACAAGTACTTTTGTGAAGATGAGAAGAACATGTTTCCTAACACTGTGTGCAAAGAGCTGACTGTAGAAGGTAATAGTTCTAGGTTTGATTTGGGCATGTATGCCTTGGCTGAAAATTCCCATGGAAAATTGCAATTAAAAAAAAAAAATTACCCTCAGTTTCCCTGCTTCAGATTTGTTAAATTGCACCGCTGAAACAGATCCTGTCCTTGTCAGGCTAAGAAATCAGTTATTCGAAAAATTGGTTACTGCTTTTAAAACATAGGCACAGTTAGTCCTAAAAAACAGCATAGCAATTTGTTTAGAAATAGACTGGATTATTATTTTGCCTATAGTTTCATCAGCGTGGTTTATTACCTTGTGATGATGATTTTAGTCACGATAAACTTATCATTGAACATGCTGAAAAACAGGTTTTTGTCTTAAAAGACTGTCAAAAAGGAGTACTTATCATTAATTAATCATTAATGATATATTTCCGTGTTTCTGTATCATGCTTCTGAAATATAATTATTAGATGCTAAAAAACAATCATTACATAAGTGGCAGATTTTTGTGGTAAATATCAACATTAAGAGTTTCTGCACATTTTCTAGCTAAATTGAAAATTTTGATGTTGGAAGAGAAAACCATAAAAATGAATTCAACTTCCTGAAAATAATTAAATTAAAATGCAAAGATGCGTTTTCAAATCTGGCTATTCTTTTCCAAGCAAGAAAAAATAAAAAAAGAACGAGAACCGCTTTTCTTTTCCAAGCAAGCAATGTCCTTTAAAATCCACTTTGTTGCCTCTACTCGATTCATAGAGCAAGATTGCCTCATTCACCAGACTTTGGAAATAAATCAAGGACCATTGTATGTGCCACTAAATAACGTGTGCAATATCACACACCCAGCAAAGATGCCTTCTTTTTTCGTTGCCTCGCTGTCTAACTTGCTCCATATACTAATGTGGTTCTGTGGTGATTGTGGGAGATGTTGATATTTGGGAATGCTGCCGATCGGCTTTCTGGTTTCAGAAATTGCACCAAAGACTTGAGGTTTTAGCGGAATTGATAAGAGGAAAGCCAACATAAGAGCTCTTGCTTTGATGCGTGTTATAATAGCCAGCAAACCCCACCCTGGGCAGCCTGAGAGCAGGCCACTACTCTGAGGAGTACTCAGTTCTTTGGGGCTGATTATGGCTTATTGAGGCAGAAAACTTGTTCCAGTTCAAACTCTTTGAATTCCTTGTTCACTCAATAGTGTGTCAAAAAAGAGCATTCAATGTTTCATGTCACAAAATCACCGCCGGCCTAAATTGTTCCTATTTCTCTTTTGCATATGGTGTGCAAGAAAATTTTCAACACTCTTCCGTAGCACCATAATGCTTTGATATGGGGAACATTGCCATAACAGCCTGCATTAAGGAACTTATATTTTATTCTTCTTTTCAGTGTACATAAAAATCCCAGCTTAGTCCTTTTTTGTCTTTTAGATCCTTTGAACTCTTTCAAGCTATGTTTCAAGACTTTCTGGGCTTTGACGGGGCTGGGCATTCACTGTAAAAGCAGTCAATGCCTCAGTGAGACCACAAGCAAAACTGTGAGTGTCTTAAGCAGGGACCACACAACTCTTGTGAGTATTTGCATATTTTAGCAACTCTGTTGAGTTGTGAATCTCAAAGCCAAGAAGGCTGCTCGTTAATTTCCTTCCTCAAACGTCTTGGGCCGTGTCCTTTTCTGAGCAGACGGTACCTGAATCGGATCCCTTGGAGCTGGGGGGTGCGTGCGCGCGCGTGGGCTCTGCAAAACAGGTGTGTGCGTGTGACGGCGCGCGGGCCTTTGGAGGCCTGGCTCGGTGTTACCGTCAGAGAATATGTTTACACTGTGGTGTGAGATTCTAGAATCAAGTGCTGATTCAGACATGAGTCTGTACCCTGCAGTAGCCAACTGCGGGCTCACAGAGAGCCAGCCTAAAGCCGGACTGCCCAGTTCATTTTCCAGTTCAGTAGCTGGAGTAATCCAACTTCGCCAGCTGCTAACAAGATTGGGTCTGAAGTTTACCTCCACAATGAGATAATCAGATTACCAGCCACAAAGATCAAATAATGACCCAGCTTTCGAGCAAGTTCAGCAGGCCCTTGATAACACTGTGTGGTCCTTGAGGCTTGATTAAAAAATTAAATGGCTAAACTTTGCCTCAATATTTTGCGTTGGGATTTTGAGGGACTCGAGGATTCTTTTCATGGTGCACTTTCCCATTCTTCCGTAGGTTTGAAATTAAGAGGTAGGAGAGAAGGAGGATGCCCCTGCTGTGCAGTTGTTCTTGAGCCGGGCTTTAAACGAAGCATGTAGAATTTTTAATTTGGTGGCGTAGGGAAGACAAGGCAAACTCAAAATCCTTCTCGAGCAAGGAGCTGGGTTGTAATAAAACAACAACCGCGGCCTCTCCTCGGCGCGGTCTCCCAGCCCTGTGCTTCTGGACCAGAATGGATTTGGTCTTTCGCTCCCAGGCCAAAAATGTTTGAAAGTTTGGGTTTTGGCTACTATATGATAGCTGTTTTCAGTAGTAAAGGGATTATTCTGAGAGGCATACAAATGTGATTGTCTCACAGCAGATGGTGCGCACTGCTTCACCTTTGAGAAAAGTTAATTAAGCCAAGCATATTGTGCCCATAGAGAGGAAAATGTAGATGAATATTGAGCAATCAAACTCAGTGTCTCCTTTTTTCATGCCTTTGCAATGGGACACAGAATCCCATTGAAAAAGAATTATGTACAGAATCAAATTAATTCACATCCAACTTTACTCTCTTCCCACGTTTTAACAGGGGTGCACACCAGGCCCTTCACAAGTTTTGTCCACAATCAATGGGCCACACTGCGGTGTCCACTAAATTAAATGAACCAGTGCAGAAGAATCTCTTGTGAGATATTAAAAGGGTGAAAGGCTGTTTAATTCAAATCCTTCCGTAGAGTCTTTTCACAGCCCCCTTTCCATAGTACAGTATAAATTATTAACTAATTCCTTTCATCTCAGATCAATTTACAAAACAGAAACAATTACCCCTTGTTAATGAGAGTGAATGCTTCTAATAATTATGAAAGTTACGTTTGATTCTGTTTCCTCACAGGTCCTTGTTTACAATCTAATTTAGAGTTGCATCAAAGTGAAATAAAACCGGAATTCTCAGTTTGAGAACTGGCTGCTCTGAAATAAATGAGCTTCCCATGTTAATGAGTGTTGCTTGAGGAATGCATTCAAATATGATTTAAATATGATACCTGCTTCCGTTCCAGAAATTCTACTCTGTGATGGTGCTTGCAAATATCTAGGTTTCTGAGGGGGCTGCTTTGCAGTTTGGGAAGGTGTTCACGCCACCAGCTCTGCAAATGGCGGGTAATTGTTGATGGACAGGCTTACCTCGAGGAGAAGAGGGAGAAAGGGTTTTACTGTGGCCTCCTGCCATGCTGAGTAGTTTGAGGCCTTAGGCAGCCTCCATGGGCTTAACTTTATCTTTCCCTTCAGAATCAGTGACGAATCCAAAAGGATAAAGGTAGACTTTAGACACCAAAGGAGCACTGAGACTCTAATAGAAAGGCACATTTTCATCTCAATTGGATAAAGAGGGGCCAGAGGAAATGACTCAGATCATTGAAAGAAAAGGCCAAGTCTGAGGTAGGCCCAGCAGCTGGGTTTCTGCACCTGTCCAGCCCTCCTTCCCATGCCTGGCCATCCCCCAGGCTCAACTATTACTTTGGTCTCGCAGGGTGTATTCAGAGAGGCGAGTAGTGATTACGGAGCTTGAAGGGGAGAGGGAGGCGGTCATTGGAAGAGAAAGGAATTCTAACACAGGCCAGCAGAGGCCAGAGTACTTACTAAGAGTTCTTCAGTTGGCTGTCGGGGGAAAGAAATTCAAAGTAGGAAGAATTTCAGTAACCAGGTCAATCACAGAGAAGTGACTTTAGCGATAAGGCCTTACAAATCCTACTTTGTAGGCCCAGTGCTAAAACTAGGAATACAAAATAAAGAGTAATATTTGTTTGTATGGAAGTTCATGGTTGGCTAGTAGCAGGAGCTTAGACACCTATACAAATGCCATAATAAAAATCTTTTAGGGGCACCTGGGTGGCTCAGTGGGTTAAAGCCTCTGCCTTCGGCTCAGGTCATGATCTCAGGGTCCTGGGATCGAGCCCCACATCGGGCTCTCTACTCAGCAGGGAGCCTGCTTCCCCCTCTCTCTCTACCTGTCTCTCTGCCTACTTGTGATCTCTCTCTCTGTCAAATAAATAAATAAAATCTTTAAAAAAAATCTAAAATTTTGTTTGACAAATAATTATCATGTGCAGTTGGTTTTGTGCTAGGTACTTGAGTTACAAAGAGAAACATAGCCCATTCCTTGCCTTCAAGGAACTTACATGTAAGTGACATGAGGGTGGAGTGATCAGAAAACACATGTGAACAGGCGATCACAATATGGTGCCGTCTGGGGTGTGGAGTCTGTTCACGATTGACGGTTTGAGACTTGGATTATGCATCCTTCCCCAAATAGCTTTCCAAAGGACATACCTTAGTCTCCCAAATATCTGTATTATCAATCAATGTAGCCTTAGACTTTCATAGTGTCTGACTTCTCTAATGCATTTAGGAATCCTTGTAGATTTTACTCATGTATAAAATGTTTACCCTATCTCATCATGGATGAGAACATGGATTGTATAGAACAATCCATAACTGTTCCCACAAACTGCCCTAGGAGTGCCTGTGTGCAACTTAGAAGACTTTGCTCTTTTGTCACTGCTGCCACCCCCTGGAGCTAAAACACATTACCATCCCCTTCCGGGAAACATTGCACTGGGGCTGAGTCCCATGGTCCTATTTACTCAAATAGACGACTGTCCAGCCTCTTATATTTTGAGGTTGGACCTGCAGCTTGGCTGTAAATATTTACATGTAATAGAAGATCAGTGTGTACGCAGAATCCAATAACTTAGCCTGAGGTCATATAGGATTGCTAGACTTGGAATTTGGGTATATGAATGGATGACTTTGCCAAAGATGTTGACAGTGGCAGCTTTTTGTAGTGCCCCCTTGGTCTCTCTTTTCTAGGTGGGTGACCTTGGACAAATTGTTCAATTCTCAGGCTTTCCATTTTTGTTTTTGTGAGGCAGGTGGGTGTATGATGTATTTGATACATCTCGTGGGGCCGTTGTGAGTATCCAATGAGTGAATGGATGAGAAATAAATTTTCCTAGTGAAAAGTGTGATAACAATAGTACTGTTAATAATTATTTTTATCAACAAAATATTCATTGAATTTATAAGCATATAACTTTGGAGCTGGATAGACCTGAGTTGAATGCCTGATTCTGTGATCTTGAGCAAGTTATTTACCTGTCTGAATCTCAATTTGCTTATCTATAGAGTATCACTAGAATGACAGAACCAATTTTAGAAAGGGAGCCAACATGTGTGATTCTATACTTGGTGTTATGGAAGGCCTGCTTGTATCTTCCCAGAATTCGTGTGTTAAAACCCTAACCTTCAATAGTATGGTATTAGAAAGTGGGGACTTTGAGAGGTAAATAGGTCATGAGGGTGGAGCTCCCGTGATAAGATCAGTATCGTCATCAGAAGGGGAAAAGAGCCAACCCTCTCTCTCTCTTCCATGTGAGGACACAGCAAGAACAAGGCTCTTGGCGACCCAGGAGAGAGTTCTCAAGAGGATCTGACGATGTTGACTTTCTGATCTTGGATTTTTACCCTCCGTAACTGTGAAAAATGAATTTCCATTGTTTCAGCCTCTCAGTGTATGTATTTGTTTCCAGCAGCCTTAGACTCCTAGACTAAGGTTATTTATTGTGTCATGATCGACACAACATTGATGGCAGGATTCACACCTAAGAGAAGGCTTAGAAGATGTAATCTTTGTGAAGATTAAATGATATAATTGATTCACTCCTCAATTATTTACTGCTATATTCTAGGTGCTAGAGAATATCAGGGAACAAAGCACATAAAAATTCCTACCCTTGGGGAGTCAACACTCTGGATGTGGTGGAAGGATAGACAATAAAAAAAAATTAGCAAGTACAGCACATAGACTGTTAGGTGATAGTGGGTGTTATGACGAGGATTAAGCAGATGGGAGGAATTTCTGATTCTTAAGTAGGTGGTCAGGGAAGGCCTCACTGAGGAAGTGGCCTTTGCGTAGTAGCTGGAAGGAGGTCAGGGTGAGAGTCCGAAGACGCCGTAGGGGGAAGAGCTGCTGAGGCAGAGCGAAGAACAAAATACAAAGGCCTGAAGTGAGCATTGATAGCAGGCCTGGCTGCATTTTGAGCTTTTTAAGTTAAGGCAGGGCACTGATGGGGAGTCTTTTAAGACCTGGTTCTGATCGCTTCTTAGAATGTTCATCCCAAGCAGTTGGCTGTAGATTGGTGCAGGAGGATACTCTCAAATTGGCCTCATAAACTGACCATGAAAACTGGCACAAAGCTTAGCCTAAGCCTATTGTCGATGGCGTACTCCTTCCGGGCTCGCTTGGTTTTCCACTGAAAATAAGACAGTGGCCTACTTCTTCTAACTCTGCGATTTCTAAGAAATAAGCCCAACCAGCCAAAAATGCTTATCATGCTGTAGGATGAGGTTCTCGGCTTCTTTCCCTCACAAGTGTCTTTTTTTTTTTTTTTTTTAAGATTTTATTTATTTATTTGTCAGCGAGTGAGCGAGCACAAGCAGGCAGAGAGGCAGGCAGAGGCAGAGGGAGAAGCAGGCTCCCCGCCGAGCGAGGAGCCCCATGTGGGACTCGATCCCAGGAGCCTGGGATCATTATCTGAGCCAAAGGCATCTGCTCAACCAACTGAGCCACCCAGGCGTCCCCCTCACAAGTGTCTTAAGTGGAGAGAGAGAATGCATGCATTCTGGGGGTCTGGGGGCACAGCCTGCAGTGACATCACAAGCTTGAAACTTCCTGAAAACTTGAGTTTCTGTAAATAACTAGTGCAAAATTTATAATACCTGGTTGTCTCTATGTATTACATCAAACTTCCAAAACCGTGAGTGCTCCAAGATAAGTTCCATTTATCCTAAAGCTTTATATACCCTCTAGTGCACTGCTGTGTATCCTGTGGCTACCCTATCTTGGCGAGTGTAGAAAATCAGGTTATACTACGTAGAATTATTTTGGTTTTGAGGTTAAATATTCCGTGCAAAGTGTCTTACATCCATAAATCTTGCAAGTTGCAAATTTGCATGCAAATTGTCACCCATCCTGATTTCCTCCTAGTCATGTTGTCTCTAAGATACAAATTCCCCAAGTGGTTAAACATTGCCTCTTTTGACAACCTTCCTTTTTGCTCCTTGCTTTCTTTTTCTTTCTTTCTTTTTTATAAATTGAAATATATTTGACATACAATGTCGTGTAAGTTTTTAAGGTGTACAGCACGTTGATTTGATAGATTTATGTATCTGTGGTATGATTCCCACTGTAGTGTTAGCTAACACCTCTATCGTATCACATAATTATCATTTCTCTTCTGTGGTGGGAATAATTAAGTCTAGTCTCTTAGCAAGTTTGATGTTTATAATACAAAGTGCTTTTTTTCTCCCCCTCTGTCTTCTCACTACTGGCAGTGCTTATCCTTTTTGTGTGTGTTGGGGTCTCTTTGTCTTCTTACCTATTTCGCTTAGCTATATGTTTGCTGGAGCCAGACTGCCTTTTCAAATCTTAAATATTTCCAGTGCAGTTATTGAGCTATGCTGCCTGGGTTCTGAATCTCACCCCCACTAAGGACTGGCTCTGTGACCTAGACCAGTTACTTAACCTCCTTAGGCCTGCTGATTTTCAAAGGAGGGTAGTGATGGAGTCTGTGTCCTAGGGCTGTTGTGAGGATTAAATGAGTTCATGTCTGCAAAATGCTTAGAACAGTGAGTGCTCGTAGAAAGCGCTCAGTAAGTGCTAGAGGTTGTCTTTTGTGATTGTTGTCTGTTCTTTTCTGTACTTGGTCACTGGAGTGCGCTTAACCCAGTGGAGGTATTCATCTTCCTCCTTCTGCACTCGAAGTGCTCCCTTCTGAGTGCTCCCGCAGAACTGCCTGCAAAGCAGCCCTTCTTCTATTGCGATTATTTGATTACAAAGTCTTGTCTCTCTTTTGGCCAATCACTGTGAAATCATGCCCACCTCCCTGCAGGGGACACTTGGCAGTGTCTGGACGTATTTTTCGAGGTCACGTTTTCATAGCACGACTGAGGCAGGGGGCTACTGGCCTCTAGTGGGCAGAGGCCAGGGTTGCTGCTAAAGTGCCAACCCCGCCCTACAGTGCCCGGGGTAGGCCCACCACAAAGGATTCGTCTACTCCAAATGTCGCGGTTGGGATACCCTGCCCTAGACTCTGAATCCAAAAGGCAAGTATCCTCCATTGTTCCATATCCAACTCTGGTATAAAGCCTGGTCCGGAGCAGGCACTCCCAACTATTTGTCGGATGGGTTCCTGCACAAACAGTGTTGACGTGGAGGACGTGACGTTGCCAGCGGATGTTCTGTCACCAGGCCCGCTTCAAGAAGGCGGTTACTAACCGCGGACTCGGGCGTTGTTGGTGTGTTCATCAGGTATTCATAAGACTCAAAAAGACAGCCCCGGTAACTTTGCAGGAGAGGCTGTATCTACTGCTGGATGTCTCAGCATGTTTAATTTCTACCTTTTCTGTGGCATCTGGTCCACAGGGAAGGCCTAATCCATATAGATCCTGTGATGCAGAACCTCAAGGAATGATTTGGACTCATTTTAGGACTCTACCTAAGAAGACTCCTAAGAAGATTTTTAATCTTTTCTCTTTTCTTCTTGTCTCTCTCGGCTTCCCTCCCTGCAGCCATCTGAAAATGGCTAGAAGAGACAAGACTCCATCCTTGCCCAGTCATGGCTTGAATTGCTAAGCGGATCAGCACAGAGGTGCAGCCTCTCCTTTTCCCTGTGCCTCGCTAGTTGCTACCAGTCTGGGGACAGAGAGGAAATGACTAAAAATTGAACGGAGGCCTCCAACAGGGCTGTGAGGAGATCTAGCCCATTTTTAGCACCTTTTAATGTGAAAATGTCTCTCAGCAGGACATCCCCCCCTCATTGTTTGTTTAGTTATGTGATCAGGAAGTGGACACAATTTTCTTGAATTATTCCTGCCAGACACTAAATTATATCTCAAAGAGCAAAGCTTTTGATTTTTTTTTTTTCTTCACCATTCATTTCTATTTTTGTTATCACACAAGGCGGACTGATAGTGGAAGCCATTTTCTCACTAAGTTCCAGTGGAAGTGGGGTAGGGGAGCCAGTTCAGAGAAGAAGCAAGAGAGTTGCGCAGTTAACTATAATGATGAGATCCAGGATAGAATCCAACTAAGTTTCCTTAACATTCTGAAGTGTCCACATGGGTCCAGAAGAGGGATCCCGGGATCCCCTTACACCATCCCAGGAGAAGGGGCCTGTAAACGATGTTGGTTCAGATTTGCCAAGTATAGGGTGGGAGTAGGTGATAGGTTCACTCTATGTATGAAGTTGTCACTGAGCGGGGGAAAGAGAAGGGTTGGGCTCAGAAGAGCACGAGATTATGCCGTGCTGTATGAAACTACTAACGTTGACATCGGTTGTAAGCTGAAGAACTTAGATTAAGGATAGGAAAAATGACAAAATATGATTGAGCTTTGAAAAACCGCTATCCTTTCAAGTTATCTCTGACTGGATTCTATTTACTAGAACTCCCTATCTGTGTCCAATTCGAACCATGTTTCTACACAAAAGTAATTATACTCAGCAGATAGGCACCGGATGGCTTCAGGCACTGGTGGGTGCGGGGACACAGAAATGAAAGACACGATGCCTTCAGAGTCCTCCTCTTACCTACAGAATAATCAGTGTCTAATCTGCTTGTGACTAAGATTCTGTATCTGTAATCATGTGTAATAAATCCAGTTGTTTGCTGTGAGAGTCACATGAGATAACTTATATATGGAAGCCTGTCCACTGAAAACTATGAAGCCCTTGTTTTTAGGATACGAGTATGGAAGTGGCTTACATCACTTCTGCCCACCTCTTTGTGGCTAAAACACAGTCAAGTTAACTACAGGGGCATCTGGCCGTATAAAGGAGTGTGTCCATACTTGGGGAGCATTAACACACTGTTTTAGGGGCGGTTGGGTGGCTTGGTGGGTTAAAGCCTCTGCCTTCGGCTCAGGTCATGATCTCAGGGTCCTGGGATCGAGTCCCACATCGGGCTCTCTGCTCAGCAGGGAGCCTGCTTCCCCCTCTCTCTGCCTACTTGTGATCTCTCTCTCTCTGTCAAATAAATAAATAAAATCTTTAAACAAACAAACAAACACACTGTTTTTAGAGGGACGGAGGGAAGGGAAGTCTGGATCACCCAAATCATACAGGGCTTCTCAGAATGAAGTAGTGGTTAACCTTTAAAGGGTGATGTTTGTCTCACACGATTCCCTGCGCATGCAGAGACCAAGTCTAAATTTCCAAATTATTTTGTTACTTTACTGGCTATGTCCTATCAGACAATTTACCAACCTTTCTGAGCTTTAGCTTCCTCCTTAGTGAAAGGGGCCAGGCACTGCCTCTCTTACAGCCTTCTGTGAGGATTAGAGATAAATTTGTGAATTGCCTTTGCTCGGTGCCTGGCACCAAGTATGTCCTTAAAAAGAGTACATATTAATGTTTCTACCTACTTTCTAGCATTATAAATGAGTAGGCAGAGACCCGTAAAGTGTTTTTGCCAAAGACCCAGAGCTGGAACTAGACACCACTTATATTACTCCTAGTCTGTTGTGTTTTCCTTTCTACTACCCCCTCATGTTAATTTGTCACCAGACTCGAGTCCTCTTTTGAAATGTTTCTCTGAATTGTCCTTTCATCTCCCTTTTAAAATGAAGAACCCCCTGGTTGGATTTATGCGATGTTGTGACTGGCACTTTCCTGAAGTTTTCCTTCCTGCTCTCACTCTCTGTTCATCTTCTAGATTGATCATTTACCTGTCCTAGACTTTCCACTATCTACTACATCAATTCTAAGTCTTTCTGCTGATTTTTCAAGGTCTTCTGTACTGTGTCCTTCGTAAGAGGACCCATAGAACCTGGGGAATGGGCTCCATTGTGTGTATGGCTGGGCCACTAAAAGGAAATGTAACATACCTGTTGGAGTTCTGGAATCCCACGTTTATTCCCTCCCATTTCCTCCCGATTACTTACATGTCCTATACCAGTGATTGGCATACTTTCCTGAGAAGGGCCAGAAAATAAATATTTCAGGCTTTGTGAGTCACTATCACAACTATTCCTCCCTACTGTTGTGTGAAAGCAACCATACACTATCTGTAAATGTAGGGGTCTGGCTTTGTTCCATTAAAACTTTATTTACAAAAATAGGCTGCTGGTGGGAGTTTGAAAACTCCTGTTTTAAACTACAGCTTTTACTCCTCTTGTTCTTATCTCTCTCTCACTTTTTCTAGGCACATACTCTCTCTCCCGTATGGACCGGCCTTCTTGCTATCGTATTCAAGGACATGAACATTATTTTTCTTCTTTGTCCTTGCTTGTACAACTCCAGAACCTAGAAAGTCGTCCTTACTATTCTGACTCTCTCATCTCTGCTGTCTAACTGCTTGTCTAGTCTGAATCATACAATTATGCAAATCAGTTTATTGCTAATTATTTCAAACGTTGTCATAGCTTCCTCAAATAAAGGAGGAAGCTATATTCCTATATTCCCAGACTGTGCCCAAGACAATATAATTAGATACTACAAAATAAATACGAGTTGATCCATTCTTTTATGACCTATATATTGTGGTGACAATTTGAGTTAAGATCTTGGCAGAGGACTTCATTCAGGAAGATTCTGTGCAAGATCATGATAAAGTTCAAGCAACTGAAAAAGGAAAAAAAAAAAAAAGGTTGGGGGGCACCTGGGTGGCTCAGTCAGTTGAGAACCTGACTCGATTTTGGCTCAGGTCATGATCTCAGGGTCCTGGGATTGAGCCTCTGCATCAGGCTCTGCACTCAGCAGGGAGTCTGCTTGAGGATTCTCTCCCTTGCTCTACCCCCACTCATTCTCTCTCTTTCTCTCTAAAATAAAAATCTTTTTTTTTTAAATAAAAGTTTAAACAATTGAAAAAAAAAGTTTAAACAATTGACGTGTTGTAAAGCCCAACTCAATAAATGTCTAGGATGTCCTTTATTTTTATTTTGGATACAGAAATCGTTCTTAGAGTTTCGTATGGATTCATCTATAGAATTAACTGATTTGGCCCTAATTCTTTCAAATATCCCTGTCTTAGGCAAATAAATTTAGCAGTGTTGCAGGCCTAAGAAATAAACATATTCCCCTGCTGGGGCGTCGTGGCTGGAGTACGAAGAGAACCCCAGTGTGGATGCTCTCGGGTATAGCAGGACTTTGGTTCAGATTCCACAGTTTTCCTACCCATTTCTTTACAAAGAAGTTAACGTATATTGGCAAGTGCTAGGTATTGAGGATTTGGGGTGTGTGTGAGCTTCACAAAGGAAGCCATGGTTAGGTGCTGAGCACAATATTTTTGATACATATTGGTTTTCTTGCTTGGGTTTTTATAATTAAACTTGTTGGTTTAATCTATTGAGTTTGCATGTTTTGTGTTCAATCCAGCATTCTACGAGCCTTTACTTAGGAATATTTCTATGGTATGTTCTCTCACCTCTTTTACGCCTCTCCAGATCCTTCTACCCTTGCAGCTTGGTCAAGTTGCTTTCACTGTGAAATCTCCATGACCAGTTCATCTTCCTGAAACTTCTGCCCTGTCTGAACTTGTAGACAGCTGAATGCTTCTATCACTCACTTTCCTGGTGTAGAATTTTGGCCCTTACCATTTATTTTCTGATAACATCACTTGGCTGCCGTGTTGTTTTGTTATTAAACCAGAAATGTTCTAGCTCTTGTCTCCAACGAGACTGTAAGCTCTCCAAGGGCAAATACCTAATTTAACTTGCTTTAAATTTTCCTCACTATGTGTATACTCATCTTGATTGAATGAATGAGTGGCTTAAGATTCTAGGAGCATAAAAATCTATCAAATGCCTCTTTGTTCTGGAGTAAGAGTTTTGTATGTCGTATATCAAAAAGGCTCGGATAGTGTTGTCAGATAGGAAAGATTTCTTAGGTCTTCAGTACCTTCTTCAGTGGCCAATTTAAGTCAGACAATTCTCTTCAGTAGACTGTGCTCTGCTATTCCTAGGGAAATATCAAAAGGGAACTCCAAAATTTCCCAAGATACTAGAATGTTTGGACTACTGGGGTCATTAATGTTACCTATTAGTGTTAAATTTTCATCCTCTAAAAGCCCTAATAAAAGCCTCCCACATCTGCTCTCATGACATTTTATTCATGGAAAGGCATGTAGTCAGATGACAGCTGTTTATTCATACATCTGAAGAAGTCTGTGTTTGGTGTTAGTTGGGGAGTTTGTGTTACTGAATTAAATTTTAATTAAATTTCTTTTTCAAAAATGAGGGAGAGTTCCATATTCCAAAGGAAAATTTTATAGTTTTACTTTCATACCTCTGTTTCTTAAAAATTCCTAAGTCAGTGTTACTGCAATTTTGGCAGTACATTCTTGCAAATAAGAGACTCTAATTAAAACTTTTCCAGAAGACACCCAAGTCTCTCTCTGGATTTGGTAAACTCTAGCATTTTAATAGAAATTTTAATTCTTGAAAAATCAGCCCTGTTTTTAAAGAGGTGGATAATTAAAACAAATAGCTGGGGGGTGCCTGGGTGGCTCAGTTGGTTAAAGCCTCTGCCTTCGGCTCAGGTCATGATCTCAGGGTCCTGGGATCGAGCCCCGCATCGGGCTTTCTGCTCAGCAGGGAGCCTGCTTCCCCCTCTCTCTCTGCCTGCCTCTCTGCCTACTTGTGATCTCTCTCCTCTGTCAAATAAATAAAATATTAAAAAACAACAACAACAAATAGCTGGGTTGTAATCTTGACTTGCACTTCATTAAGATGTTTTGTGGATATTGCCCTTCTTAGCTTTGCTAGACCTTTCCAGAGCTGCTAATCTGTATCTCTGGCTAAGTTCTATCCTGACCTCTAAGTCTGTTTGTTCCATACAGTTTGTGTGTTGGTTCATTCCTTAATTTATCAAGTATTTATTAGGTGTCTGCTTGTCTTAAGGACTTTTAGCCAAAGATGTACTCATACTATTAAACATGCTGTGAGAAATCAGCTGGAAAACTTTTAGGGGCTTGATACATGGCAGAAATATCAAATCCACTTTTAGTTCAGTATATGCTTGAATTTGCTTTCTTTTGTCAACAGCATGCCCACCTTTTAAAAAAAAAATGCAACACAGTGAACTCCTTAAAGATAAAATGTGGGTCTCATGCATCCTTGCATTTCAAATGCCTTCTGTGGATAAGCAGTCAGTATCTATGTGTTGAACAAATAAGTAGAACCAACATGCAATGTGTAAGTTTATTTTTTTCCTTAAAAAATTGTAAGAACATTTAACATGAGATGTACCATCTTAAAATTGTAAATGCACAATACAGTGTTACTAATTAGAGGCACAGTGTTGTACAGGCAATCTCTAGAACGTGTGTAACCACCACTTCATACCCATTGAAAAGCAACTCCCCATTTCCCCCTTCTCTCACTCCTGACAATCACCATTACACTCTGTTTCTAGGCATTTATTCTAGATATCCCCCATAAGAAGAACCATGCAGCATTTGGTCTTCTGTGACTGTCTTATTTCATTCAGCATCATCTCCTTCAGGTTCATCCATGGTGTTACATACGGCAGGATTTCCTTTTTTAAGGTTTTTTGTTTTTCTTTTTAAGGTTTTATTGTATATACATACAATATCCCATTGTATGTATATACCACATTTTCTTGATCATTTTTCCATCAGTGGACATTAAAGTTGTTTCCCTTCCTTGGCTTTTGTGAATAGTGCTGCAGTGAATGTGGAAGTGCAGCTTTGTCTTTGAGATCCTGATTTCAGTTCTTTTATATGCATACCCAGAAGTGGGAGTGCTGGATCCTATGGTAGTTGAGATTTTAATTTCTCTGCCGAGCCGCCATACTGTTGTCCACAGCAGCTGTGCCATTTTCCTTTTCTACCAGCTGTGTACGAGAGCTCCAGTTTCTCCACATCTTTGCCAAGGCTTTTTAATTTTTGTTTTTGGTATTGTTTAACAGCTATCCTAACAAGTGTGAGGTGATAACTCATTGTGGTTTTGTTTTCCCCAGTGATGAAAATTGTCGAATATGTTTGCATAGGCCTTTTGACCATTTGTATGTCTTCTCCAGAGAAGGGTCTATTCATGTCCTCTGGCCATTTTTTGAATTGGGTTATTCAGACGTTATCTTTCCTCCATTGTGTATTCTTGGCAGCCTGTGGAAGACCAGTTGACTGTAAACGTGTGGGTTTACTTTTTGGCTCTGTATTATTCTGTTCCATTGGCCTGTATGTCTCCTTTAATGTTAGAACTGTATTGTTTTAACAAGGGTGACTTGGTAATATATTTTAAAATCAGGAAGTATGGTGCATATAAAAGCATCAGAATAGACAGGGAAGAAGTAAACTTATCTCTATAGACAGATTTTTACTTAGAAGACCTTAAAGATGCCACAAAGAAACTGTTCCAACTGATAAAGGGATTCAGTAAGGTTGCAAGATGCAAAATCATACAAAAGTCAGTTGCATTTCTATACAGTTAGAATTAACCATCCAAAAAAGGAAACTAAAAACAATCCCAGTTGCAATAGAATCAAAAAGAATAAAATACTTAAACTTAACAAAGGAGGTGAAAGACTTGCACACTGAGAACTAGACTATGAACATGGAAGAATGTTAAGAAAAATGAAAGAACGATGTTTGAAAGATGAATGAAGGAAATTAAAGAAGGTAAAAATGAGTGGAAAGATACCTATGTTCTAGGATTGGAAGACTTAATATTATTAAATGTCCATACTACCCAAAGTGATCCACAGATTCACCACAATCCCTATCAAATCCCAATAACATTTTTTTTTACAGAAATAGAAAAATAAACCTTAATACGGTAACACATACACAAACCCCAAGAAGCTGAAGTGATCTTGCTGGAGGCATTGCAATGTGTAAGTTTTTAGTAGAGAAAGTACCAGAGAAATGCTTTTGAAAAAATAAGGATTTGAACAGTATAAAAACATCATTAGAAATGGCGTTTATTATATTAAAAATGAACAAAATTTTGGAAGACAGCTTCTTGAAAAAATATATTTATTTAATGGTGCAAACCAAGTGTTTCTAAAAGAGTGCTTGGGGGCGCCTGGGTGGCTCAGTGGGTTAAAGCCTCTGCCTTCAGCTCAGGTCATGATCCCAGGGTCCTGGGATGGAGCTCTGCATCTGGTTCTCTGCTCAGCAGGGAGCCTGTTTTCCCCCGACCCCCCTGCCTGCCTCTCTGCCTACTTGTGATCTCTCTCTCTGTCTAATAGATTAATAAAAAAATCTTTAAAAGAGTGCTTAGTGTTCCATAGACTAATAATAAAGATCTTTTGCAAGGAAGAGTGTTCTGTGGTCACCTAAGCTTGAGAAATAATGGGTTAAACAAAGTTAAAGCAGTTTCTTTGTTGCAGGACTTGTCTGAACCTTTAATATGCATGGTGAAAATCCAAGAATAATAATGTGTAGCATAAATCAAATATATGTGACCATGACATCCCCACTAACAGAGAACATTTCTCAGTACTGATGTTTCTGCAAAACATACTTATAGAAAGTGCCATTTTAGAGCAATGATATTCCAGGTGTGTTCTGTGAAGTCCCAGGACCCTGCAAAGGTGCTGGGAGACTGTCACAGAGAAGAGGAAGAAAGGTAGGAATGTAGGCTCCTGCTGTACGTGATCATTTTTATCAGTTTACGAATTTGAATTCTATGTGACATTGTATATGGACTCATATAAAATCTTGGCAAATCACTGTTCTGAGGGCTAGGGAAATTAGTGTTTTTCTTTTCTTTTTTTAAAAATAAGTGCTGCAACTTCTAAACATAACTTGAAAGCAGCTATAAGGTTCTCTATGCAATAACAGATTTCAAGAACGTTTGCTCTGGCAACATCATGAAGCTTCTATGAACATTGGGGTTCATATGGCCCTTCTTCTCACTACATCTGTATTTTTGGGGTAAATACCCGGTAGTTCAATTGCAGGGTCATAGGGTAGCTCTATTTTTAATTTTTTGAGGAACCTCCACACTGTTTTCCAGAGTGGCTGCACCAACTTGCATTCCTACCAACAGTGTAAGAGGGTTCCTCTTTCTCCACAACCTCTCCAACATTTGTTTCCTGCCTTGTTAATTTTTGCCATTCTAACTGGTGTAAGGTGGTATCTCCGTGTGGTTTTGATTTGAATTTCCCTGATGGCTAATGATGATGAACATTTTTTCAGGTGTCTGTTAGCCATTTGTATATCTTCTTTGGAGAAGTGTCTGTTCATGTCTTCTGCCCATTTTTTGACTTGGTTATTTGTTTTTTGGGTGTTGAGTTTGAGAAGTTCTTTGTAGAACTTGGATATCAGTCTTTTGTCTGTAATGTCATTTGCAAATACCTTCTCCCATTTTGTGGGTTGCCTCTTTGTTTCCTTTACTGTGCAGAAGCTTTTTATCTCGATGAAGTCCCAAAAGTTCACTTTCAATTTTGTTTCCCTTGCCTTTGGAGACATGTTTTGAAAGAAGTTGCTGTGGCCAGTGTTGAAGAGGTTATTGCCTATGTTCTCCTCTAGGTTTTTGATGGATACCTGTCTCACATTGAGGTCTTTCATCCATTTTGAGTTTATCTTTGTGTCAGTGTAAGGGAGTGGTTGCATTTCATTCTTTATGTAGCTGTCCAATTTTCCCAGCACCATTATTGAAGAGACTGTCTTTTTTTTCCATTGGATATTTTTTCGTGCTTTGTGAAAGATTAGTTGACCATAGAGTTGAGGATCCATATCTGGGCTCTCTATTCTGTTCCATTGGTCTGTGTGTCTGTTTCTGTGCCAGTACCATGCTGTCTTGGTGACCACAGCTTTGTAATATAGTTTGAAATCAGGCAATGTGATGCCACCAGCTTTGTTTTTCTTTTTCAACATTTCCTTTGGCGATTCGGGGTCTTTTCTGGTTCCGTACAAATTTTAGGATTATATGTTCCAGCACTTTGAATAATGCCATTGGTATTTTGATCAGGATGGCATTGAAAGTATAGATTGCTGTGAGTAGCATAGACATTTTAACAATGTTTATTCTTCCGATCCATGAGCATGGAATGCTTTCCCACCTTTTTGTGTCTTCCTCAAATTTCTTTCATGAGTGTTCTGTAGTTCCTAGAGTATAGTTCCTTTACCTCTTTGGTTAGGTTTATTCCAAGGTATGTTATGGGTTTTGGTGCTATTGTAAATGGAATAGATTGTCTACAATAGCCAAACTGTGGAAAGAGCCGAGATGCCCTTCAACAGACAAATGGATAAAGAAGATGTGGTCCATCTCCACAATGGAATATTACTCAGCCATTAGAATGGATGAATACCCAACTTTTGCATCAACATGGATGGGACTGGAGGAGATGATTCTAACTGAAATAAGTCAAGCAGAGAAACAATTATCATATGGTTTCACTTATTTGTGGAACGAAGGAATAGCCTGGAGGACATTAGGAGAAGGAAGGAAAAAATGAAGTGGGGGGAAATCAGAAGGGGAGATGAGCCATGAGAGACTGGACTCTGAGAAACAAATGGAGGGTTTCAGAAGGGAGGGGTAGGGGTAGGGTGAGCCTGGTGATGGATATTAAGAAGGGCATGGATTGCATGGAGCACTGGGTGTTATACGCAAACAATGAATCGTGGAACACTACATTAAAAACTAATGATGTCCTGTATGGTGACTAACATAACATAATTAAAAAAAAAAAAAAACAGAAGGAAAAAACCAAACAGAAAAACAGAACCACAGAACACACAGAGCTGTGGACTTGATGTGCTACACTCTAGACTGGCTTTTCTTCAAGTCCTTTCCTCTCAACTCACCATGTTTTGCCTCTGAGCTTTCTTCATGTCATTTCTTACACATTAAATTGTTATGAATACTTTGGTCATATGAACATACAAAGGTTATGGATGAATAGCTTTTATTAAGAAATACTGCATGCATGTAAAAGGTATGAAGAAAAAAATGTAAAAAGCGTAATATAATTAATCCTTATTTACCACTGGTTGAAACCCTCTGTGTCCTTTTCCTAAGTACCAAATGTCCTCCACCACCCCCTTTCCTGAATTTGGAATTTATCATTTGTATGTATTTTCTTAGAGTTTTATTCATAAGTATGTATACCTAAATAATGTGGTGTTCTTTTGCATGTTTTTACCCTCAAAGTTATTTTTATGGATCTGAGGCAACTGTCTTTTTTCACTTACCATTGTGTTTGTGAAATTTATCCATGTTAATATGATAACTAGTTCCTTTCTCTTCCTACTATTGAGTATTGCCTTATTTGGTTATGCCAACCTTACTTTTAGTGTACTCTTGATGAATATTTACTTTCCATTTTTTTTTTTTTGGCAATTAAAAATGAGCCTGCTGTTAAAATTTTAAACTTTCCCTGTGCACACCTGCAAAAGTTTCTTTACTGAGAAGTGGAATTTATGGGTGTTAGGATGGTCACACGTTCAGCTTGACTAAATTGCTTCTCATGCAATGATGTCAATTTATATGCTTACCAACAGCTCCTAAGATACCTCTTGACTCTTGCCAGCACACAGAATGATAAGGTTTTGGCCAATTGGACAGGTGGGAAATATTTCAATATTTTAATTTGCATTTCACTGTGTACTAGTGATGTTCTGTAGCTTTTTATATGGCTTTTGGCCCTTTTGGAGATCTTACTCTTTGAAATGCCTCTTCATCTCTTTTGCTCCCCTGAAATCCTTCATGTTTTTTAGCTTTTTTTCTTTTTTATCTCAAGTTGTCAGGGCATTTTATTTTTTCTTTTCAACATCCTGTTCTGCAGCTTCCGTGGCCCTTTTTGCCCAGATGCCAGAAAAAAAAAAAAAAAAATCTTTAGGTCCCTTCTGGAATCTGACAGGGTTATTTTTCAGCTCACTATGAGAAAATTCATCCTATCTTAATCACACGCAAGCGAGTTGAAGGAGAAGAGTATGGTTTTGGCCTGTGGCCCTGTGGGACGTCTTGAATTACCTGTCATCTCTCAGAAGGCTGGCTTGAGGTGATGGCGGCACAGGGGACTGGAGCACACCCTGTCAGGAGTCAAGCCCAGGTGAGCGGCTTCAATCTCCAGGATAAAACTGGAGATTTAACGAGACTCTACACTTCAGCCTAGCACTTTTCGTCTGAAAACCTCAAGGCACTCAGTAAACACTAATTAATTAAGCTTTGTAACAGCCCTGTGAAATAGGTAAGGATATTCAGGAATGTATCTCTAGGGAAACAACATGGCAGCTGTTTAGCAATATGCAGGAATACTAAGTGGCAGGCAGTAAGGAGCTTCAGAACTGCAATGAAAAAATGATAAGAGAACTTGGATGTGAGGTTCTGGTCAGGAATTTGACCTGGATCCTGGCACGGACACCTCTGGTGTTAGGAGGAGGCTGCTCCAGGTGGTGAGTGCTGCTGGGAGCCCAGGAGCTGGGCTTTAAGTGCAGTACTGCCGTGGACTCTTAGGTAAGATGACGTTTGTTTATTTCATAATGTTAGCTACTGCTTCTCATGACTCAAAGTTTGCTTCTTTGAGGAGGCACCAGAGCTAACGTAGAAAAAAAGTCAGGAGAATATGTACCCTTCTAAGTGAAAGTTTTCTCTTTTTGATAATCAAGAGATTGCCCCTGGGTTTATTTTGTATCAAGGCAATCTAGGGGAAGGGAAGCCAATTAGAAAAAAAAAAAATCACATCGACAATGCCAATGTTTAGGATTTTGGAGGAAAACATTTAAATGTTCAAAAGTTGAAAATTTAAATCTGTATAGTAAAGAAAAAGTAAAGTTAGGAGGATGATCTAAATGTCTTTTCTCTCTCTAGAAATTTTTCACCTTAACACCTTATTCTTTATGTCCATAAAGAAGAAAAGCTGTGAGCTTAAATTAAAATGAGTTTGCTGGGTCCCAGAGAGTTAACTCTCAGCATTATGAGAGAATAAAATGAACATTTATTCAGTATTTCTACTTTGTGCCACGTACCTCATATATGTTAGTTACCTTTAAACTTCATATATATTTCTCATACAGTTACTAAATTAACCTTACAGATAGGCATACAATGAAAGTAAAATATCTCCTGTCTCCTCATCTTGTTCTTTTGTACATGTTTCCAGAAAACTTTTATGCATACACCTATGTGTGTAGAAACATGTTTATATATATTTATGTATATAATAGTGTATGCTACATATGTATGAGTGTATATGGGTATATAATATACTTTCTAATATATGTGTAATATATGTGTAACTTACACGAATGGGATCATACTGTGCATACCACAGTCTATATAACTTTTAAAATGTAATAGTATATATGGGAGCTTTTTTTTTTTTTTTTTTAAAGATTTTGTTTATTTGACACAGAGAGAGATCCCAAGTAGGCAGAGAGGCAGGCAGAGAGGGGGAAGCAGGCTCCCCACTGAGCAGAGAGCCCGATGCGGGGCTCCATCCCAGGACCCTGAGATCATGACCTGAGCTGAAGGCAGAGGCTTTAACCCACTGAGCTACCCAGGCGCCCCTAGCCTTGTTTTTACTTATAGACCAATCTCATTATGTTTATTGGCTGCTCTATGTTTATTGGCTGCATTCATACATTGTATGAATGTACCAGAGCATATCAGCTTAGTTTTTGTTGATGGACATTTAGATTTTTTTTTTTCTGTTTTTGTAATGACCAACATTTATAAAGATGTATCTGTATCTCAGTATATATTTTTGAATATACATAGTCATAGAAAAATTTCTAACAAGGCAATGGCTGGGTTAAAATACATGAATGTTTAGAAACTTGACAGCCAAATTACTGCCTAAAAATACTAAGTAAATGGGGTAGTGGAAGTTCCAACAGGAACTTTAATAAGTTCCTATTTCCACACAGTATTACCAACTCTAGGTATTGGGATTTTTAAATTTTTGCCAGATAAGTGAAATATGATATCTCACTATTTTGATTTATATTTCTTTGAATTTAAGAAGTTGAGCATATTTTCATGTTCATAGGACCTTCATCTTAGTTTTCTTAGGAACTATCTATTTATAGATTTTGACTACTGTCTATTGTCCTTTAAAAAATTGATTTAAGGTCTTCTAAATTAGGAAATAAGCTTTTTGCCTTCATATTGGACACATCTTTCCAGATATTTTGTCTTTTAGCTTTACTTAACCATTTTTTTGTACAGTTACTTTGTGTCTGTGTGAGAAGTTTTTCATTTTTTATTGCTTCTAGTTTTTGTCTTGTTTACAAAGATCTTTCCAGTTCCAGGTTGGTATGTAAAGTTGCCCATGTTCTGGTGCTTTCACAGCTTTTATTTTTGCAATGTTTTGATTCCTCTGGATTTTTTTTTTTTTTTTTTAAGTAAGAAGTGCTATCGTGTTGGGTTGCACTTTGAAGCAGACTGAACAAGTAGGGGCTGTGGGAGGCAGGCTTTATGGTAAAAAGAAGAGGAGGGGACCCCTGATTCCTGCGAGGTGATGCGATGGGCTTGTTTGAATAATTTTGCTGGCTGGCAGGAAAATGAAAGCAGTTAGGTTGAGAGCCAGGTGGAGTGTAGCTGGTCCTGCTCAGAGGGAAACTGGTCATCTGGGGAGACTTTCCACTGGACGAGGGGGATACCTGGTGAGAGCAGGGGAGCTTCTGCCTTTGGAACCATCAGACTCCAAGATGGCAAGGCAGCACATGAAATGTTAGGCCTTACACTATGGTCTTCCAATTTCAGTATTTTAGTTTATTAAAAAATCTTCATTTTATTGATTAAAATGAGAATATGTTAAATTTAAGGTTTTTCAGTATTCTTCTCTGAAAAAATACTGCTTTTATTTATTAAGCCCTATGTTTCTAAGTACGATTTTGGTTTGGAAAGTATTTTATACAGTCTTAGAAACCAAAGAACTTTCCTCTGCTGTTTCTGGTAGATCATAAAAACTGCTTCATTCTTGAGGTAATTAAGAAGGGATAAACAATAAATGATGAAGCATATGTAAAAGCTACAATCCCATAAATTCTAGGCTCTTTATTAAGTTATTCTTTTTTCCCTTTAATTATAAGTATTTTGAAGGAGAGACACTTTGAAACTAAGTAAATATTTCATTCCTCATCAAACTTAGTTTATTCACTTTCTATATTCATATGGACTCATAGTTTTCTATGTATTTTGATGGTTATAGTAGTAGGTTGGTTATAGTACTTAATTTAATTACTTAATTTTAATGCCCACATTGTCCCCAGTTAAGTTATGGGAATTCCTTCAAGCAGATTCTATGGTCAAGGATACGAATGGGTTAGAATCTATTGTCTTGCTACCTGTTCTTCATTCCATTTTTCCAATTCCTTACCTTTGTTTGGATAAACTATTTTTTATAGTTTTACTTTGTTCCCTTTATTGACTTTTGATCTATAATTTTTTTTATTTCAGTGGTCATTTAGAATTTATGGTATCCACCTTTGCTTATCACTATCTGTAGTAAAGTAACATAGTACTTCATGTATCTTTTAAGAACAGAAGCAGTATACTTCTGTTTCGACTCTCCTGGCATTTGGACTTTCATTGTTAAACATCTTATTACTATATTTGTTATGAAGCCTACAATACAGTGTTATTCTTGCTTTAAATGTCATTTATATTTTAATTGATTAAAAAATATTATTTTAGGGCACTGGGTGGCTCAGTGGGTTAAAGCCTCTGCCTTCGGCTCAGGTCATGATCTTGGGGTCCTGGGATCGAGCCCCACATCAGGCTCTCTGCTCAGCAGGGAGCCTGCTTCCCCCTCTCTCTCTCTGCCTGCCTCTCTGCCTACTTGTGATCTCTCTCCCTCTGTCAAATAAATAAATAAATAAATAAATAAATAAATAAATAAATAAATCTTTTAAAAAATATTATTTTATATTTATCCACACTTACCACTTTTTGTGTTCTTCATTGCTTGGTGTAGGTTTTTCTAGATTTCCATCTGTAATCTTTTTTTCTTTTGCCTGAATGACTTCCTTTAATAGTTCTTGCAGTGCAGGTGTGCTGCTGATGAATTATTTCAGTTCTTTTATATCTGAAAAAGTCATTTCATGTTCATTTTTGAAACCTATTTTTTTTAGTATAGAATTCTGGGTTTAAAGATCTGCTTTCAGAACTTTGAAGATGTTGGTCCATTGTCTTCTGGATTGCATTATTTCTGGTGACAAGTCTGCTGTCATTGTTATGATTGTTTCTGTAACTTTTCTTTTTTCTGACCACTTTCCAGATTTTCTTTTTGTTGGTTTTAAATAGTTTTTTTGTTTGTTTGTTTGTTTTTTGTTTTAAATTTGACAGAGATCACAAGTAGGCAGAGAGAGAAGAGGAAGCAGGCTCCCCACTGAGCAGAGAGCCCGACGTGGGGCTCCATCCCAGGACCCTAAGATCATGACACTGAGCCAAAGGGAGAGGCTTTTACCCACTGAGCCACCTACGTGCCCCTGGTTTTAAATAGTTATATGTTAGTGTGTCTTTGTATAATTTTGTTCAAGTTTCTTGGAGTCAATTGAGCTTCTTTGATCTCTGGACATATAGCTTTCATCAACTTAGAAAATATTCAACCAGTATTTTTAAAAATACTTTTGTCCCTATGTTTCATTCTCCTTAGGGACTTCAGCTACTGTTAACTTGGAATTTTTTTTTTTTATTTTGTGCTTTTTTTGGCAGATAATTTCTCTTGAATGTCTTTAAGTTTCTCTGCAATGTGTAATTTATTCTTACCCTATGCACTTTTCATCTCAGATTGTAGTTTTTATTTTTAGCAATTTAATAGAGATTTTTAAAGATTTTTCTGTATCTCTGGTTAACATGTTCAGTCTTTTTCTAGCTTCCTGAATACATGAAGCACAGTTATAGTAACTCTCAATGTCCTTGTCTATCATCAGTGTCATTTCTTGGTTGGTTTTGATTGGCTGCTTCTGCTTATCATGGCCATGTTTTTTCCTGCTCTTTGCCTAGTAATTTTTGATTTGGTGATCTTGTGATTTTTACCTTCTGGTGTGCTGAATATTTTTATGTACTTGTAATACCTAATGTGTCTTGCTTTTAATATTTGTTAAGCCTGGCCAGAACAATTTTTATTCCGGGGTACCTTCTTTGGCCATTCTTTAAGGGTGGCACGGCTAGTGACAAATACTGTTGATTTACCTTTGTCTGACGGTGTCTTGATTTCTCTTTTATTTCTGAAGGATAATTTTGCCAGATGTAGAATTCAAAATTTCTGCTTCCTTCCTTTCAGCCCTTGAAAAATGTGCCAGTCTCTTCTGGCCTTTATGGCTTCTGATGAGAAATCTACTGTTACTTGAATTGGTATTCCTTTATAGGTAATAAGTCATTTCTCTTTAGCTGCCTTCAAGATTTTTTTCCTTTACTTTAGTTTTCAAAAGTTTAATTATGTGTGTGGTTGGATTTTTTTTATTTTGGGGGGATTTTCTCAGCTTCTTAGAGCTGCAGGTTTATGTGTTTTTCCAAATTTGGGAACTTTTCAGACATACCTTTGAATACTATTTCAGTCCCACTCTTTTTCCTGTCTTTTTGAGAATCTGATGATACATATGTTGGGCCATTTGTTGTTATCTCATAAGTGCCCGAGACTCTTCCCCAGGCCTTCCATTTCCACTTTCTTTTCAGATTGGGTTAATTCTATAAATCTATTCTCAAATTTATTAATTCCTTATTCTGTGATATACACTCTACCATTGAGCCCCCCTGAGAGATTTAACAATTTCTGTTACATGGTACCTGGGTGGCTCAGTCAGTTAAGGATCTGCCTTCATCTCAGGTCATGATCCTAGGGGCCTGGGATCAATCTCTGCTTTGGGCTCCCTGCTTAGTGGAGACTCTGCTTCTCTCTCTCTCTCTTTCTCTCTCTCTTCCCTCTCCCTCCCCGCCTGCCATTCCTCAACCCCCTCCCCACTTGTGCTCTCTCTCTCTCCCTCTGTCAAGTGAATAAATAAAATCTTTAAAAAAATATTTCATTACATTTTTCTATAATTTTATTTGTTTATTTGACAGAGAAGAAAGAGATCACAAGTAGGCAGAGAGGCAGGCAGAGAGAGAGGGGGAAGCAGGCTCCCTGCTGAGCAGAGAGCCGGACGTGGGGCTCGATCCCAGGACCCTGAAATCATGACCTGAGCCGAAGGCAGAGGCTTTAACCCACTGAGCCATCCAGGCGCCCCTATAATTTCTATCTGATTTTTATTTGTAACTTTATTCCTTGAGATTTGGGATTTTTTTCACTTGTTGTACATGAAGTTGTACTTGCTGCTGAAGCGTTTTTATTCTGGCTGCTGTGCAATGTTTGTCACTTAATTCCAAAATCTGATGGATGATGGTAGTGGTGTCAGTTGATTCTTTCCTCCTTCAAGTTGTGATTTTCCTGGTTCTTCATATAATGGCATTTTTTTTTTATTGTATCTTGAACATACTGGCTATTAAGATAGGTGACTGTTGAGCCTATCTTTTATTTTAGCAGGCAGACATCCTGTTTAAGTTTAATATATAGATCTTGGCTTACTTTTGTAGACTGTGGTTCCAGTGATACTTTGGTTTACAGAATTTATGGTGCTACTTGGTCCTGTTGGTTTATCTCCTGCTGCTGGAGCTTCTATGGGTCCCTGCTGGTGCTGCCCAAGGAGTTCTGCAGGCCAGTTCCTGGTGTTTCTAGGTTAAGGAATGTAGTAGCAATCCTGGTAGGAAGGAGGGCACTTGCTCTGGCCATTTATTGCCTTCAAGGCCTCTGATAGATTTCCCTTGCCTTGACTTTACCTTGGTGTTGTCAGGGAGGCTCACACTTGATCTGGAGAAGGAATGAATCAGCCTGGGCTACTTCTTTTGCTATTTGGAGATTGGAAAACACCAAGCTTAGGTCTCTATTTGGGAGAGAGTAGGACATAAGATAATTTGTCCTCTTGTTGTTCCTCCAGTTCCAGGTTTCCCTAACAAGTGTTCACTTTTCTCTTTCTGCCTTTCAGAGTTCTACTTTGGTTGCTCCTTACATTATTATCAGGGTTGTACTTAGTGGAGCAGGGGAAAAAGTCTATGATGTTTAGTTAGGATCAAGAGTCTCAAGATTTGCCTTCTTGTTTTTTTGTAAATAAGAAATTATTTATTTATTTTTTGAAATTATTTTTGCAAAATACACATGCTGTAAAATTGACCATTTTAATCTTTAAGTGTACAGTTCATTAAGTACACTCATACATTATGTATCTATCTCCAAAATGTTTCCATCTTCTCAAACTGAAATATTATACCCATTAAATGCTAATTCCTTATTCCCCTTTTTTCCCAGCCCCTGATAGTTACCATCACGCCTCCTGTGTCTATGAATTTGATGACTCTGGCTATTTCATATAAGTGGAATCATACAGTTTTTGTCTTTTTGTAACTGACTTATTTAACTTAGCACAATATCTTTAGGCTCATCCATGTTATAGCATGTGTCAGAATTTCCTTGCCTTTTTTTTTTTTTTAAAGATTTTATTTATTTATTTATTTGAGATAGAGACAGTGAGAGAGAGCACGAGAGGGGAGAAGGTCAGAGGGAGAAGCAGACTCCCCATGGAGCTGGGAGCCTGATGTGGGACTCGATCCCAGGACTCCAGGATCATGACCTGAGCCGAAGGCAGTTGCTTAACCAACTGAGCCACCTAGGCACCCCAATTTCCTTGCTTTTTAACGCTTCTTTTTTAAATGGTAGTTTTCCTGTGTGTGGATGTCTATCTAGCCTGATAGCTTTCCTTTACATTGTTTGCTTATCTTCAGGGACAACTCTGTTACGGTCAGAACCACAGCTTGCCAAGTAATTGCTTCTTAAACCAAACATTCATTCATTCATCCATTCATTCATTCATTTATTCATTTAATTTATTTCAGTGTTCCAAGATTCATTGTTTATGCACCACACCCAGTGCCCCATGCAATATGTGCCCCCCTTATTACTCACCACCAGGCTCACCCATCCCCCCACCCCTTTCCTTCCAAAACCCTCTGTTTCTCAGTCCACAGTCTCTTATGGTTTGCCTCCCCCTCCAATTTCCCCCAATTCACTTTTCCTTCCCTTCTCCTAATGTCCTCCGTGTTATTCCTTATGCTCCACAAGTAAGTGAAACCATACAATAATTGACTTT
>CM053606.1:65847662-65904674 GCA_028646535.1 Procyon lotor | reverse complement strand
GATTCTTCAATGTTTTACCTATCAAACTTGGGGAAAAGATTCCAAATTCCTTACTGTGACCTGCAAGCAAGGTCATGTAGGCCTATCTTTTGGAGGCCTTTCAAACTCACTGTCAACTCTTCATCTCCTTCACTATGCTTCAGTTCCATTGCTGGTCTTTTAGGTTATGAAGACACCCATTCTTTCCTGCTCTAGGGCTTACACACACTTTTCTCACTCCCTGGAATTTTGTGCCCCTGTCTTCTTCTGGCTAGTTCCTCAGCTTTTAGTAGGTCCCATTTCAATGTCATTATCTCACAGATCGTGCCTTTCTTTGTCATTTTCTGTCTCTAGATTTTCTTTTCTTTACAGTACTTGTTAAAATTAGCAATTGTTTTACTTGTCTGTTGACTTTTTTTCCCCCTTCTAGAATATAAGCTCTATGAGGGCAGAAACTTAGTCATTCTGGGTCCTTACTCTTTCTAATTGCTAAATAGATAAAGACACAAGTTTATTAACTTTGCCAACCATAATCAGTGAAATGTGGCTGGGATTTAAATTCATGCCTGCAGAATGATCTCCACTCTACTGTTCATTGCCATGCAAAGTCTATCCATGTAGTCATTCACTTTTTTGGTTCATTAGATAAGCATTTATTGAGCACATGGTAAACTTTAAGGATGGGGATTATGGAGACACAAATGGAAGACTCTCTGTGAGACTTTAAGAAGCTCATAGCCTGGCAGGAGACCTAACAATTGGTTATAGTGGAGCCTGATAACCTCTGTAATAAAGGACCGAAGAGGAGGGTATCCTCATTGGCTTCTGAAGAGTAAAGGATGAAGATAGTTTCTGGAGAGGATGCTGCTTGAGTTTGGGAGTTGAAGGCACATCTTGTATGTATTATATTACATCCTAATGGAATGCCAGGATACTCGAGACACTAGTAAAGTTTGGTTATTGTACTTGGGAATAGGAGAGCTAGAATGTTGTGGTGATGAGGGTGTGTGGAAACAAATTCTAAGAAGCAAGAGTAACATAGGAAAAGGAATGGGAATGGGCTAGAATATGGTGCATTTGAGGAAACTCAGAGACTGGCTTGGGAGAGATGGATGGGGTATACTGGGGAGAGTGGCAGGAGATGAAAGGAAATTAGGGCGCAGGGGCAGATGATGAAATACATTATATACTGAACATGAAATGGGAGCCATTGAAGGACAATGGTATGAATGTAGCTTAAATGATTTTGAAGCAACAATTAGAGAAAACATTCTGTTTCTGTTGTCCTGTTTGGGTGAGAGTTTTGCCAGGATATGTGATACAGACTTCTTCTGGAGTGCTGATTTTACAATTACTTTTTTCTTCCTGAGAGAAATTTACTTCAGTGCCTGGCAGTCATATGCTGTTTACATTCTTAACCACTTTTAAAATACCTCAGAAACTGTCTGGTACACTCTTCTCTGCAGGCCCAGGAAGGAGAATTGACCTGTAAGTTGCTTAGCGAAACCCTCCCTGTGCATGATTTCCCCCAGGTAGAGGATTGGGGCATGCAGGGTAAACTACAGGCCTTGGATGTGTCTTTGCCTCCCTCTTCGGAGCCAGAGAGAGTCTGGAAATAAATACCTTCTTATGCTGAGTCAAGTTCAAAACAACATGCACGGCACCCAATTTACACCTGTGGGGAAAGAAGAAGCTTCCACTAGAGCTAATTGAATAGCTTTGCCCTTGTAGCAGCTACTTGTGCTTCTGCTAGTGGAAAGAAAGCCCTGGAGAACCAAGAATCAGGTGGCCTAGTTTCCCTGGGAATCCTTGCATTCTGGAGAAGTACAGGATTTAGAAGAAAGGTTTTTTTCTGTTTTCTGAACATGTGGAGTATGTGCAGGATAAGCAATCTGTTACTTCTCTGACAGCTGCCGCGGGCCCCTCTGAGGCCTCCTGACAACAAGCCGACAACAGAGAGCAGTGTCTGGGTATAGGCTACTGAAAGGGCATCCCGAAGTAGAGTCCAGGGTCCACCCTGAAAGAATCCCTTGTCTGGTGACTTCACAGATGCTTGCCTCTGGAGGACTATTCACGGTAGTAACTAGTGAGTCAGGATGCAGCTGACCAGAGTCGCTGAGGTTCCTTCTGAGAAAGGGAAGAGTGCCACAGGATGGGAGGGCCAGGCAAGGCTTCCCAACAGTGCTGAATTAGGATTAGGACCTTGAGATTAATTGGGGATTTGATGTGATTTGATGTGGAGAGGAGAAGATGCGAGGCCATTCTAGAGAGGTGGAAAGCCAGAGAAGTTGACGGTAGGTCTTATAGATAGGTCTGGTGATCTGTTTAATCCTGTCTCAGCCTTGCTTACAATCTGTCACTGGTTCTCATCACCTGGAGGATGAAGTGTAAGCCTTTAGCCTGACATATCATCGGCCTCTGCTTACCTCTCCAGCCTCTTCATCCCCCCCCACCCTGTGCCTTGGTCATTATGCTTTAGCAATACCTTCCTCTTCTGCCTCTTTGAGTAGTCCATGCTATTTCATGCCTTCATGATTTTGTCATGAATGTGTCCTCTGCCTGGGACGTTCTTTCTTGCCCCCCCAGCCTGGTGAAGTCTCTCTCAATCACCAGAGCTCTTCTAACGCCTCACTAGCTGTCCAGGTTGCTCAGTGAAAGGAGTCAGCTAAGTCCATTGACTTACCTGGGTTTCACTCCAGCGCATTTGCTGTTTACCACTGTTCTTTGGCTGGGTCTTAATTTATACAAGTGACTGATGACATGGAGAGTCAATGCCATTGAAAGAAGAGTTTAATCTAACTCACGATTCTTCTGGAAATGAGAGACATGGCTTGCCACCCAGGGCCGCAGAGGAACACTAGGAAGCAGAAGCAGGAACGACAACAGGTTTTGGCCAGAGCCTTTACTGGAGTTTCTGAGGGAACACAAGGTAGGGCAGGGTAACCAGTTGAGGGTTGGCTAGATCGCAGTAGGGGTGGTCTCTTGCCTGCTATCTGCCCCTAGGATGATTGCCTTCTGAGGTATTTAGGCCACACAGAAGAGCTTTTGTTCTGGACTTGTTAGTTTGCATTCAAAGGCAAGCTCCCAGCTCAGCCCCTTGCTACCCTGAAGAATTGGTCTGCCCTAGAAGGGGCATTCTCTTCCCCGTCAGAAAGGTTTTTCCAAAGACGTCACAACATCATAATTTACAGGGGAAGAAAAGACTGGTACAATTGCTGTGCTACCTGTAAGAAAATAAAATCCATCACTCACATTTTGTTTCCTGGACACATGAATTCATCTCAGTGGATGAGCTGAGTACCCTGGGAAGAGAAGTGCCCTGGGTTCGAATTTCTTCCTGCTGCGTTACTTTGAGCAAGACCTATTTTACCCACGGGCTTAATTTTTCTCACTCGTAAAATGACTACATTGATCTTACATATCTACAAAGTATATTTTGTTCCGTCAATATACTCGTTTTTACATAGTGTAGGAATACTGGCAATGTTTAGCTGATGGATGTAGAATTTTACCCAAGCACTTAAATGAGTGACTTCTACTTGAATGCCAGGGAATTCAGTGATGGATTGAATTACTGATGGAATATGGTCTAGTATCAAGGTAGGAATTTAAAAACGAAAAACAAAACAGGACTCATTTTTGTAGGAAGTTGGAGGAAAGGAGGGTAAAATGAGTCAAAGATTCTCTGGGTTGGCCTTGTGAACTGAGGCAGGATTACCCTCTGATTTTCTGTCTCCTTCTCTAGAAAAATCGGGTCCTAACATAATGTGCCCCATAGGGTTGCTGTGAAGACAAGATGAGGTCATATGTGTAGGGTCTTTGCATAGTGTCTGGCATATACCATATAGCCCAGTGGACACTGGCTGTGGATTGTGGGAGGGCGCCGCAGGGACTAGGAGGGGGCTTAGCTGAATGCTTACGAAGACCTCGGGCTTTCTTCACTAGCGAATATTTCAGCTCCTATTTCTATTTCTGATTGGTATGCCCTGGAACTCAGAGTCAGCTTTGGAGCTGTGGGGGTGTTGATACCATATGACATCTCGGATATAGGTGCTGGGATAGCCCAGGAAAATCCTGAATACTAAAAGTACAGAAACTAAGAGTGGCAGGAGCAAGAGTGACAACGGTAATAATCACGATCAGACCTTTGATTCCAGAGCTTGTGCTCTTGACCATCTGTATGTTTCTCTGAGATGCCTCATAGTCATCCCTTAAGGAAAGTGGGAGGCCGGTATCCTTATTCCATGGCCTGAGACGCTCTGATGGGTGCAATAGATTAAGTGCCAGCCTGTGATGAAGCGAGTGCTTGTGTGATGTCATCAGGTGGGCAGGGAGTAGCCCTCATGAGGGCTTCAGAATGGAAGTCTCAGAATGCACTACCCTTGGAGGCAGAGGCATCGGCGTCTTCTGCTAAAACACACACATACTCTGCCAGGCGTGGTGCATCAGTCCTTTGCCGTGTTTTCTGAAATCATCAGATTAGTAAGTCTCTTGTTGGGGCAGGAGGCAGGGGAAATAGGGAACATAGATGTTGTTTCACCTCTAACAATAGTTGAATACCGAGCCATCCTAGCATCTCTTCTGTGTCCACACCTGGTTTTCTTTTCACTGGCTTGATACTTGAGGGAAGGTAATTCATGTACTACTCCATATAGTATTGTACATTTTGTAGTACCAAAAAATACAATTTTTTTCTAAATGAATAATACCTTTGGAAAGCTTGCAGTACGTGTAGGCTAGTTCAAGCTCCATCTTTCACTTTTTACTTAAAATTTCCTGATAATCATTATAATCTCTCTGTATATGTAAGAATGTGTCCTTTCTTGTTGCTTTATTGACTGCATTTAACTTCTATTCTCAAGTAACTGAAGTAAAAAGGACTCTATTAGGAAAGGTCCTGAGGAAAATATGAAAATCAGTAAATGAAGCCTCTTCATCCTCAAAAATCTTTTAGTGGGGAGACAGTTCACAAAGTTGGAGGGCAGTGAGGGCCTGAGTTAGGCTGATGGCTCTGGAGGCCCTAGTGAGGACCTGGATACAAGCAACAATGGCACAAGGGAGGAGAATGAGGCAACGATGAAGGTTTTGAGCTTGGGTTATTGCCAGAACCATGGTGTCATCAGTAGAATGGGGAATGCAAGAGGAGGAGCAGATTTGGGGGAATGAGGATAGTGAGGGTAGAAGGAGGATGTATGAGTGATCTAAATAGGGTTTAGGTGACCTGGACTCGGAAGCTGGCTAAGATGTTCAGCTTCATTGTCCCCTCTACTGAAGACGAGTGGATTGCTGAGTTCTGCCTCACGCTTAAGCCACTTCCTCCTCCTTAGACACTTACTCCATGGGGCTTTGTGCTAGACAATTAAAATGGATTTAAAAGATACAAATGGCATGATCTTTGCTCTCCCGGTGTTCCAGTTGAGTCGGTGGCACAGTTTGTCTTCAACAGTGCGAGGCACTAATAATGCTGCAGGCAGTGATATACAGAAGGGCAGAAGGAGCCATTTGAGGGGAGGGGAGGGCGAACTTGAACCTGAAAGCAGCTACCTCTGGAGGATTTTCTGGGAGTCCATAGATTAGCATGACCCGGATGACCACCTTGAAGAAGCTATCCGAAATGAAAAGATCTCATTTCCCAGCACCAGGTTTATTAAAAATGAATAAAGGCAGTGTAACCAGTCTGTTTTTTTTTTTTTTTCAGTAGAACCTCACTAATATATATGCTTAAGGCAATGTCACTAAATTGATTGATTTTTGTCTTTTCACAAGGAAAACACATTTTCTTGATCCTAAATGAAGGTGACTTAATACCTGACCCCTAGGACTAACCCATCACTACTGGGGGTGGGAGGTGCCCAGGGAAATCACCCTCCTTCTTGCCTGTCACTTTTCCACCCACCTTTGTCAGGGTGCATTCTGGGTGCTCTGTCTACTGGAGCCTGCTGACACCGTGTTGAGACCCACCAGCATCTTACTGCCTGTTACCGCCACTGAGCTTTGTTCTTACTGGCAGTGGTGACAGTGGCCTTGGAGTCTCAGCTTTGAAAGCCAATGCAAATATGATGGGTCAGGCACCTGCTTATGTGGTTATTGTCTGGGGGCTGACTCTGTCCTCGTGGATATGATTTTAAATGCCCTGTGTATGAGCTTGAAAATGCCTGTAACAACAACCTAGCCTAACAAGGGAAGTGGCCTGGCTTAGGGAGGAGGTATTGAAAGGATTCAACTTCCTATTGGTGATTTATGAGGTCCTAACAATGGGATTGGACAAAAGGGAGAATTTATTGGAAAGTACTTTCTTTCTGACAAGCCAGACATTGGAGTATCATGGAAATTTAAGAGAAATTCCGGGGTTAGAAGATTTCACTTTGGGAATAATAGTTGTTCTTTCACTAAAGCATACACAGGTATCCAACAGTAAGGATGTCAGGGCAAGGGCTCTACTACCTCATTAAAACAGTGCCATCTAGTGGTGAATATTTCAAATTGTAGCTAGGTGCCCAGAGAGTTGTCACAAACCCCAGGGGGCTTGGCTTAAAGATCAAGGGGTGTTTGTAATGTGCTCATTCATTTATTCATCTATTATTGCACTTAGTTTATTTGTCACTTACTACATCACGGGCATCTCGACAGGTGTTTTGTGGAACGAGATGAGGAAGACACAAGCCCTGACCTCAAGGTATTCGCAGTCAAATAGGTGAGAATGAACACTTATAAACCTCTGATTGTGGTCCAGCCATTAAACCTTTGAGAGAAGTACAGTGGGGACCCAGATGACCCCGATTTTGCAGGCGTTTCAGGGACATGGCTGGAAAGCCCTCCCGTTTGTATTTAGGACTTAACTTCCAGGGAGGATATCAGGAAGGAAGAGACAAGCTGTTGGAAATATCATCAGCTTGTACCAGGGTTGGATTCCTGATCCTGTCAGACCTCTCTTTTGGGTTTTCCTCTCATCTCTGGCCTTCCCTCTAAAACAGGAAACTGAATGAACTTGCAGTTGGCTTCCAAATCTCTCTTTCATGGGCTTGATTCTCAGTGTCCTAGGATCTAACGGGCTGGACACAAGGTGGTATATTGAAAATCCTGTGCATTTTTTTCCCAGGAATCACTCAATAAACTTGTATATGCCTTATCTGTCCTTTGCTCATTTATATTTTCATTTTCTTTTGACCTGGGAGGTTTCTTGGAAGTCTGTTCTTCTTTTTTTTTTTTTTAAACTTTTATTTATTTGAGAGAGAGAGAGAGAAAGAGCACACATGTGCATGTGCGAGTTGGGAGGGATAAAGGGAGAGGGAGAAAATCCCAGGCAGGCTCTGCACTGAGTATAGAGCCTGATGCGGGGCTGGATCTCATGACCCTGAGATGATGATCCAACCTGAAATCAAGAGTCAGGTGCTCCACTGACTGAGCCACCCAGGCACCCCTCATAGGTCTATTCTTGAGTAACTTTGTCTGTGGAACCTGCACAGTTCTTTTTTGGAGGGGTACTCATGCGATCCCGTTGTGGTATCTAATCTTTCTGGCTCCAACGGTTGTTTTCTCTTAAAACCAGTCCAATAATGTTGACCTACCTATTTTAATTAGTTCTGGTAAAGTGCTTTAGTTATGGTTTAGTATTTTATACCATCTAAACACAAGCAAAAGAGTTGTAACTTTTTTTTTTCTTCACTTTAAGTGTCACCATGTGAAAATTTTCCCTTATACTGTTGGGTGTAGAGTTTAACACTTAAAAAAATTACTCCTTCATTTACATTTTAACACTATGAATCTTGAGTAAGTCTTTTCACTTACCTTTGAACTGGATCTTATGGGTCTCCTTAGGTTTGTCCTCCTTCCTTTCCCTCTTTGTTTTTGTTTTTGTTTGTCTCTCTTTCTCTTGGTGTGGCTTACCTTTACAGTTGTTAACTCTTACCCTTACTTTTCTTTTTGCCTATCCAGAGTCTTCTCAATGTGTTACTTCTCTCTTCTGGCTTTTCCTATTTTGCCTTTTCTTCTCTTTCACTGTTCCATGTGTCTTTCATTACATTTCTTTTGGTGTCTTGATCTTCTAGGTTATGGCTTTCAGAATTTCTTAGGTTGTTGTTGGTGATGGAGGGCTCCTTGTTGAGTCTGTCCTAGTGAACACCATGGGAACATCATTCTGCTGGTGTGAGGAAGAGAAGAGATCTCTGTGGAAGAAATAATGAATTCATGTGTTCATTCATTGAGAGCCTCTAGATTTTGGGCATTGTGCTTAAGGGCACAGATACAAGAGACAAGCTGTTATAGATAGAAGGACAGATGTGAAGAGGATTGAGATGATCCCTGCTTTCAGGGAGCTCATAGTCTAACCAGAAATGTAGGTCAATAACTATTATTAATGATACAGTTAGGATAGGGGTACAGTGGAGATAGGTGGAAAGTGTAATAAGCATGCAGAGACCTAAAGTAATGGTGTATGCAAGAGGTGGAAAAGAATTCAAAATGCATGAGGCATTTGGATTTGGATATGAAGAATGATTTGGAGGCTCATTGGAAGTAGTTTCAAACACCGAAGGGTACTCCAGGATGAGAGATGAATCAGGAATCGAGGAGCCTTAAATGAATGTGGTAGGTCCATGGAAATGGAGATGGGAGATGCAGGGGTATAGTGGCAAGTGATGGGACTGGAGAGATGGGGAAGACAGCAGGTTTCTGGAGAGTCTTAACGTTCTATATAATGGAGCCAGGGAATCTTCCTTTAACTATTGGGGAACCATCGGTGGATGGCCCTTAAGTATCTGGGTTATGTGTAGATTAAGGGGATGGATAAGAGTGAATGGATTTGTCAGACATTAGAGAATTCATATGGACAGAAGGAGTTATTGAATGTGGAAGGTGAAAGGCCGTGGACCTTTAGGAAAGGTCATTGGCATTTGCTTTCATTGGCATATTTGCTCCCTAGGATCTCAAATCTCATGAGTTACCTTCTTTTCTATTTCCTAGTGTTGTCCTTTAGTAGTAGGATCTTCCCTAAAGAATCTGAAATTTGAAGTCTTTTTTCAGCTAATTGGCAAAAGTGTTCTAAATTGTGGCACTTCTGTTTTCTTATCTTTCCTGGGTTGGGCTGACTTATCTGTCCAGCACTGGTGATTCTCAAGATAATCATTGATTCCACTCTCAAGCCTCTGAAAGAGGCAGATGATGGAGACCAGTGTCCCCATAATGTGTGTGTGGGTGGTGGTGTTGAGGGAAAGATAAAGAGCATTTTACTCTTTATGCGAAAGACCAGATGCCCTGTACTTGTTGATTAGGTGGAGGGAGAAATAATGCAGAATAGTGGATAACATAAAAAGTACTTTATTTTATATCAATGGGGGGTTGGGGACTTGAGAAGGAGGTTGATGATTGCCAAGCTTTACCTTGGCAAATACTTGCTGTATTGTACTTAGATCGATATTGACATTGTTCTGTATTGCTCACATTCACATACTGGGGTAGGGAAGGATGTCAAATTGTCATAAATTTTGTGGAGACTTAAGACCAGGTTAGGATTCTTCTTCCTCAGGAGGGTTCATTAAAAGATGATTACACTGAATTAGCCTAAGACCTAATATCATTAATTAAGAAAGGACAGACATCAAATTGGGGATCTAGCCGCACTCCTTCTGCTCCCTAATCTCCAACCTGTTGATTCAGTTGATGTTCTTAAGATTCTGTGTTTCTTTTTCCTTTGTCAAGGGTCACATAAAATTGATTAACTCTTTGGGTTCATCATTCTCCCACACTTCTCCACTGTCTTGAGTGCATGACCCATTATTTCATCATTAGTGTCCAAATATTTTTCTGGAGGCAATGATGCCCTAGTCCTGAGTCTTTATCAGGTGCCTTGGATGGATTGCATGAGTAGTCTCACTCTGGCATTCTTTCTCTCTGTGCTTTGGGCATATGACTTTGTAATTCCTTTCTTTGATTTCTCTGCCTTTTGAGTCTGAGTTTGGCCAAGTGACTTTCTTTGGCCGGTGGAATGTTGTAATTAGTCTGACCCTAATCTTGATATTTGGCCATTGACACATTTAGGCCTCTACCTTTCCCTTCTCTACCACCATACATCTGGCTTTAGACAAGGAAAGAAACCTCTTCTTCCTGAGATTTTGGCATCAGTGGGAATTTTGATCTCCCCAACCCACACGACAAACCCTTCCCCATCCCCACCCGCCACCTGGCCACTATAAAAGCCCAACCCACTTCTCCTCTGGTGCTATTCCAGATTGTTTTGTATCTATCCCACTGCTCCAAGAAGTTTCTTGTATGAGTAATAAACTTTCTTTCAAATTCTGTGTGTGTGAAGTGTCTTGACATCCAAACTCTTAATTGGAGAGAGTGGGGAGGCAGTGTCCATTCCACCACCACGGGATGACCACGAAACAACTGGGAATCTCTGTGCTACTTGCCGGTGGTTGAAGAAACACTTACATGTTTCTGCTTCAAGTGTTGCTCCTCTGTCATGGCTACGAGAACGTGCCTGGGCTGGCCCACTGCAGGATGAGCTGTGTGGAGCAGAGACTGGTGACCTTGTCACCCCAGTCAGTCGCTCTGTCAACAGAGGCTGTCCCAGATATGTGAGCATGTTTTGCTAAGAGCAGAGCCTCCTAGTCAACCCCCAGCTAACTGCAGATGGAGGGGTGAGGCCAGGCAAGGTCAACCACAGCCAGCTGACATGAGCTGAACCCCAAACCAGGACGCTAAATAACGTTTATTGTTGTATATCACTGAGGTTATTGGTCGTTGCGCAGCACTGTTGTGGGAATAGGTAATGGGTAAACCAAGTGTGGGGACTTCTAGATGGACAAAGTCTCCATACTTGAGCAACTGTTACTGAAACCAGCAAATCCAAAAATGAAGCAAAGGGTTGTCGTGCAGCTCATGGTTAGCTCCCTTTCCCTCTATTTTTAAGAGTTTATTTGGTTTAATTTTTTGTGTGTATGTGCTAGGACTCTTAATAAGCAATTAAAAAAAAAAAAAAGCCTTAAGTAAGATTAGCAATTTGCACCTTTTAAAAAATTAACAGCGCTCTGTTGTTTTGATATTGAGCTCCATTATCAATTTGCATCTTTAAAGAGGTGTAACCTTTCTCAGATATTTTGCTCTGTGTTCTTATATTTAACTAGCAAGACTTTATTTTTTACATTGCTTATGTTGCATTTACTTCTGCACAATTAAAGCAAGAGGAGAAGAATAAAAAACCCAAGTTTCAAGAATTACGGGCTTGATGTAGATTTCTCTAACTTGGGCTCTTCAGGGCTGATGGGGGATCCTGTCAAGGAGCCCTTCATATTAATAAAGGGAAAAAAGTTGTGGAGTTGCAGGAGACCTATGAACCAAGGTTTCTGCATGCCTAAATGGTGGTATACCGTATCTCTCTTTAAAGCAGTGCCAGGGTGCAGCACAACCTTCAGCCTGGCATGAAATCCGGAACCCTGCTGGTATGGCAGGTGCATCTTGCCTGTCTCCCCCATTCCACTTCATTTTCCCCTGTCAACTGTCCTGCTTTCTCCAGCCAGATCATCCAACAAAGAATTTTCGGAGCTGCCTCGGGGCAGGGGTGGGGGATCGTCCACCCCGGGAGAGGGGGTTATCCTTTGCTTTCCATGTCCTCTTCTATAGAAAGAACATTCTGGTTAGTGGCAGTGAAGTCCTTTTTCATTAGGTAGAAGTGCACTAAGTGTACCTTGCTGTTGAGAAAAACAAAATCATCCTAACCATGTCTGGTAGAAGAAATGTTGGTAAAACCTGTATTTTTTTTTTTTCCTGGTACTTACACCAAACTCTTAAACACTTCTGCATCTTCTGGACTTCAGTTTGAACCTAGTTAGTGAATTTTATCAAACTGTGAACCAAACTAATGTATTTTATTTTTTCACCGATGGTCTAGCCTAGTTAAAGCTGAGGCCTAGCCTGTATATTTCCTCAGTTTCCCGAGCTGGAACCAGGCATCAACATTTCCTTCAACTGAGTCGATATTCTACTGAGTTAAATCCCTGTTGAGATCCTAGGATGGGGGCAGTAATTCTTGGCCGCTTTTCAGAGTCGTGTGTGAAATCTGAAAGCTCTGGTTGTATCTTTGATTAAAGCCAGTATCACCTTGAATGAATTCCTGGTGGAATAAGTGAAACAGATGATGTTACTCATTGCAGACGAGGGAGAAGACAAGACATATTCAGGCACATTTTATGTTCGTCTTCACTATGTACTTGAAATCATTTGTTAAATCTTACTTTTGACCTCAGTCCAGCAATTTGCCAGGGGATATGTGGATGTGTTGTTCCCTGTAGTAGTGCTTTCTCAGTATTTGAATGGTGTTCTCTTTGGAGAACCTGATCCTAGAATCACGAAGGGATGGTCTTTAATTTCTAACCCACCATTAAAATATAGTCAAATAGTCTCCCAACTTTTAGCTCATATATTTCTTTAATCTAAATTACAGGTTTAAAAGATCACATATATAAAAAGTATAATCTATAAATGTAATGTGTAAAAATACTTGCATCACTTAGAACTTGAGAGCATTTCAGCCACATTGGTTAACTTGACAAAGGTAAATTTTGATAATGGGCTCAATGACTTTTTCAAAGATAACATAGACAGGCCTTTCTCAGGTATATTGAAAAACTCAAAGAGGAATAAATTGTTAAGATGCCAACGGTGTTTAAGAGTTATTATATAAAGTGAGCTGCACTTGAAAATAAAGGAAGAAAAAGATTCCTGAACAGATTAAGGTATAAAAGGAGTTAGGATGATACTGAGTACGTTTTTCCAAAAATAGTAGCCTGAGGAACCCTTACCAAATTTGGTCTCTGGCTCATCGATGAGTAATAGGGTGTTCAAAAGAGAAGATGTGGTGGTCTTCTCTAGTGAGGCGCTGGCTACTGCTGCTGAATTTAAATTTCGGGAGACCATTGGTCTGATTTTCACATTTTTCATTTGATATTTTCAAACCTACAAAGTAATCTGTTCTTGTAACAAGTGAAATAATGTAAAGACATATAAAGAGACCATTCATTATCACTATCTCACCCCCCCAACTTCCATTTCCAATCCCATGCTTTTCAAGGATTCAGTGATAGCTGACTGGTGGGGGCCTTCCCCACGTTGCTCCTCTTTTCATCATGCAGATACATACATACATGCTCGTGCTTAATTTAAGAAAATTGTACTAAGTAAGACCATGCTATGCTTGTTAATTTGCATTTTGCCTTTTCACTTGGAGTGTGCCCTGGAAAATCACAAGAGAATAAACACAGCCAGCTCTATTCTTTCTCATTTTTATTCTTATTTTCTTTATGTGCATATATACACACACACAGATTTCTACATAAATAGGATCACTTAATAAGAATTGTGCTTACATGTTTTACTTTGCTACCCTTTTTTATCTCCTGTTTCTTACTTTTCTCTCTCAACTTCACCTCCTTGTACAATCTGGTGCACATCCTTCAGTACTTTTCGCCATTCTCCTCTCTCTACCTTACACGTAGGTGCAAATCCGACCCCCCCCCCCCCAGATATATTTCTCATTATGTCTTAATCCTACAATGTGCTTCAGGTTGAGGTTGGAAAAGGTGACCCTTTTAAATCTCTTTTCTGGACTTCTCTGGACTCCTCTTTAGATCATCTCATGAAGGTTTTCAGTGGTTTGGGCCTTAGCTTACTGCTCTGATTTATTTATATAAGCCATCTAGGAACTCTCTTTATTACATTCTCTTTATACATACTAGGAACTCTTTATACATTCTCTTCATTACCACCCTTTCATTGTAGACGTCCAAATCTGCATTTCCAACTTTTGGTTCCCATATTCAACTTGCTGCTGGATATTTCTATCTAATTTTTTCACGGGCACCTCAAAAGGAACATGCCCCAACTTCTCCCTTCCATTCTCCCCTGTGCATTCCTATTTATTGCCATTGATGCTGTCCTCATCCATCTGGATGTCAAGCTAGAAACCTGTCACTTAGAATCAGTCACCCAATTCTGTGAATTGTATCACTTGAGGAGTTTATTATTTTTTTTACTTGAATAATTCTTGAATTCTTTTGATTTCTCCTATTAGTACACTAGTTAAGATGTGTATTAGACTTCATATAAATTATTGCAAAAGTCTTTCAACTTTTTTTTTCCCACATTTAGACTGCATAAAATAGTGAGTCATCGGGGACATATGACCCCAGTCTATCAAAGAAAACACTTAATGTTTTTGGTAAGGTTGAAAACATAATAGAATGGTTAATATCAAGGTTATATTCTTTCTAGAGTAGAAAATGCAAAATATTTATAAAGATTTAAAACAAAAAGAAACCGTGAACAAAAGGAGAATCTGGGCAAGAGTATTAAAGTACCAGGGAAAGGATCAGCTCCAAGCAGGAGCTGATTTTCCTACAACATGGGGATCCTACCCCTGGCTCTTGCCTCTACCCACTGCCCATGCTGCTGCCTTCCATTCCGGACTAGTGATTTCTGTGGTATCAGTTCTGTGTCTGTTCTTCTGCAGCCAGTGGGAGCTGTATAACACAAGATTTGATCTTTGTATGACTTAGCATTGTGGTACGTGGATGAATGTGACTGGTTTTAAGGGCTAGAGTTAGTTCTGATTTAGCCAGCAGAAGAACAACTGTGAAGACAAGGACCATGAGTAATGGAGGAAGCTGCCATTACAAGACCACCGAGTTAATCTTGTGGGCATTGGCCAATAAGCTGACAACAGTGGTCTCAGCTCTTCTGAGGTGTCATACCAAATCACCCACTGGAGTGGATGCTTTCTAGACTGCGTGGCTGGTTAGTATACTTTGTCTATGTTCTTTGTTGATCTCTAAGAGCTAGAATAAATATCATTTGTAGCTGAGGCTTGCCAGGAAATGCTGGGATTATATATAACTATAGATAGAATGGAACGAAGTGTTGGGAAGAAGGTATAGACGGTAGTGTTGCAGTTAACATGGTAATGGGAAAGAGGAGGAACCTACGGTTCTTATGATGGGTGTTGTTTCAGTGAAAATCCTATTTTATCATTGAATTTTTTAAGCCTTTGAGCCTAAGAACATTTCACCAGTATGGTGCTAAAAATCCCTGGTTCCCATTTGTCATGGACACTCAGCCTCCTTCAATACTATTTTGGTAGTGGTGGATGTGAACCTTATGTCACTGGGATTTTTATGTTACAGTATGGCAGTAGGGCCGTATGATGAGGTGAGGTCACTATGAAGTTCAGGAACGTCCGTAACAAAGAGCATTGCAAGATTCATAGGTACTTGAAGGTTCCGTTTGAGTTCCTTAGATCTCTTCATTGGGCAGAATTTCATACTTCACTAGTACTTAGGAATAGGCTATTATACTTCATTTTGGACACCAACTACCAAAAAACTACTATGTTACTTTGTGAAAAGCTTAAAAATTTTATTGTCCTGAAGGCAGGGTCACAGCACAGGGATACTTTTCCTGGTTTGGACCTACTCCTGTAGATCATATAAATATGGGCAGTGTCAGATAAAGCCTGAATTGTTAAGTACCACTATGGTTGCTTTTTGGTAGGGAAATTGGATCCAGTTTGCAGTGAGAAGTGTTTTGGCTCTCTATGTCCTCAGGGAGGGACTAGCACCAAGAAGTTTCTGGATGCTATGGGAGAGAGCTGTTGGCTCCAATATTAGTAGCATTCAGATTACTTGGAAATTATAATGGAAGAGCAATCAAACATTATTTCTGCAGAAGCAGAAGGCTAGTGTTTTGGTCAGTTATGGACCTATGCATCATAATTTCACAAGTCTTGGTCCCAAGGATGTCCAATAAAACAAATGAGTCACATCCTAAAAAAGTCTGCAATCTTTAAGGGCACCAGAAAAAGTGGTAGTTAATACTACTATCTGGTTTTCGATCTCCTGGGCCATTGCCTAGATGTGGGAGCACAGAACAGTTGAGCTTAAGCAATGATAGCTGGTCTAGAGCTACTTTCCCAAACCTTATGCTTTAAGGCCAGATAATCCTACTCATATACCATGTTCTCATTGACCAATAAAAAGAATTACCAGGTATAGTGATGTTTTCCTGTGAGAGGGGCAAAGACTGGGAGGTTTATGCTGCCTGCCCCCTTTGGAAAATTCTCACATTTTGTCTCGTTGGCAGGAGGTGTCAGAGGTAAAATGAGATGACCAGCCCTAGGAGGTCTCCCCAATTTAATCAATGCCAGTGGATTAGTATCAGCTAACTTGGAGAAGGGCTTAGCTATTTACTTTAGACCTGAGAAAGCAGAGAGGAGAAAGGGCCAAGAATGCCGTGGACTCCAGAAGCCCCCCAAACTGTGATCTCAGAGAAAGGAGTGGAAGGTTGATGGCTGAGTTCTGCAGAGTTACTTTTACCCAGAGACAGTGTAGGTTTTAGCAGCATGGGAACAGGGTTAAGATAAAATATGCAAAAGGTCACACGAATGGCCCGGTTTTACCTAATGTTCTTTGCAATTCTACCCTATCTGAGGAAATTTCTCTCCACTCCCTTCCATTCTCAAGGCCTCCTTTAGGTGTTCTTATTCTTCTGCCTTTCCACACTGCAGGATGGCTGCGGAAGGACAATAAATCCACTGCTCTGGAGATGGATTTCAAATGTTGAGTCTTCTGGCAAATTTGAAATTTTGCCAAGTATCTTCTCCCATTCCTGCTTTCTCTTCCTTATAATTTCCAAGAAACTTCCTGCTAGCAGACTTCTCAGACAGTGACAAACTGAATCCTCATTAAAGCAAAGAAAGGTTAAGGGGAAAAAATAAAGCTATTTGAAATGAGGTAACTCACCAGTCTTTCAGCTGTAAATTGACAATCAGATTTATATAAATCCATAATTGTATCTCTTTTACCTGCAGTTAGGCTAGTTAATGATGAAAAAAAAAAAAAGTATACGGTTGATTGTGTAGCTTTAATGAGGATTCTTTTTACAGAGTTAAAAAAATCCACCAAATTAAATTCTGCCAATTTACTCCATTGCAAATTGAGCACCACCCTGTGAGCAGGAGGAAAAAAAAAAAAAGAAAAGAAAAAAAATCATCAAGTAGCTTAAATCAGTTACAGCTAAATGTGTAAGTCAGCATGTGCTTTAGCCTTTAGTCATGAAGAATATATTAGATTTTAAAAATAAATGGCTTTCTGCTGAGTCTTCATTGCAATGGCTTTCTGACTTTTAATTAAATTTTCAGTACTTGTGGATGCTTCCTCATGTACTCTGGCCACAGAGCTCGAATTGCCTCCATCATTAAGTGGAGTGGAAAACCAAATTGGAGATTATTAAGCTTGTTCATTTCTTTGTTATCGGTAGCTGGTGACTCTCTCCTTTTTACTTGTTAAATAGGGATGGGGCTTTCTACCAGGATATTTTCCAAGAATGAAATAAGCTCTCGTAAACAGAGCATGATTAGCCCTAATTCGGGAGCTTGTTAAATGTTCCTCATTATACATTTCTGGTCTGTTTCATCAGTGTTAAATGAACTTAATGTAAATTAATAAAAACAGGTTTGCATTATTTGTAACAGGATTGAGAGTAAAGAAGAAAACTGTAAGCAACACTAAACTCAGCAACTAATGTTGAAGTTTGCACTTTTTCTCTGCTGCCCTTTCTGTTCTGTGGAACTGAATAAATTGTTCCAGAGGTTTAATATTTAATCTTTTGGAATGGAGCATTATCGTTTAGGTCTTACATTAGAGACTTTAATTGCTAATTTGGTGCTTTTCTGCAAATTTTGTTTTTGCTCCTTTTGAACTTCCCAGAAATAAAGAGATGGATGAGAATAATGTACTGTAGGAACCAGTCTTGAACAAAGGAATGTGAATTTTTATACCAACAGGGTCAAGAACAACACAATTTTGGCTATAGGACCTAATAATTGGTTGGTTTTAAATTCATATTTGTTTTGATTTATAAAAAGTTCATTGCAGATGCTTCAAGGCAAACGTGTAATGTAAAATTCACATTGTTTTAAACAGTGACATTCTTAAAATACAAGGCTGCTTCTCCAATTAAGGAGAGAAGCCAAACTGAGAAGACTTAAACATGCATGGAAGGTCAAAGAGCTAAGGGCCACTAATCTAAATGATAACATGATTTATCTCTGAGGTGTGGAATTAGATGCCTGTGAGCAAGTAAGAATAATTGGGGAGACCAGCATTTAAAATTTCAGGACCTTCATTAACTAACGTAGGATGTGCCTCAGTTACAAACTCCTTTAGCTTACCTTGTCTGGAAGATGAGGCTGCTGTGATTTCAACGTCATGGTTGGTGTTGGGGTTTCTGCTGTCGATGTGGAATATCTGTATGTGGGGTCACGGTTATTTGTTAACCTCAAAAATACTGTGAGGCCAAAAGACCCAAACCAGTGTTAACAACTGTGTGAAACCAAGTTAAAGCTTGTAAGTGATGAAAACTGTGTCATGTAGGAGTTCTCTGGAACTTTTTACTGAAAATTTTATAGCTTCTCCAACTAATAGTGGATATTAACTATTTGTTGAAAATTAGTGGTAACATACATGGCAAAAATCTCGATTTTCATTAGAATTCTCAGAGAATGTCATGTTCAGAGTCCAGAATAAAGCAAACACAAAATGTAGTCCGTGAATATCACCCATGACAGATAGAACTAATTAGTCACAGAATGTGTTCCTGCTCAACTTGGATTGGCCCCAGAATCCTTCTTAACACAGCAATCCAGGCAGCTCCTACCAATAGATTACAGTTGTTATGTGAGACTCCTGAGGCTTTTTGCCAACCCTGTTCTAATTAGTGAAATTCTGGATGACTTAGATGTAGTCAAAAAATCTCTTCTTAACTTTTGTGGCAGAAACATTTTGGAACATTTTTGGCCTTAGTGTAAGGTATGATGAACACATTTTACTTGTCATGTCATGATTCATTTTAATCTTTGCTCTTTGAAGAACTTGTTGTAATTCAGTGCCATCATTATGAAAATTAATTTTATTTTCATGATGTGCGGAGAAAAGTTCAGCAGATTGGACTGAAATTGTACTGAGTTCAGTACAATTTCTTCCTGTCTCCCTCTTCCGTTCCTCTTTTTTTCCTTCTCTTTTGGAAATCCCTGTCCTCTTGAGGTTTGGCCAACTAACCAAGAAATAATCGAAGTGTCCCAAAGCATGGTCCTTCTGAAATGACCAGTCGGTCATGTGAAAACGTTCTCGACCTGACTTGGTTACGGGACTCTCCACTGTGAACCTCAGCCTCATTCTGCTTTGCTGCTCTGTTTATGTTCTGCCCTTGTTCAGATTTCACTTTACCCTCCAGTATTTATTTCCATGCTAGCTTTTTTGTTACAGGCTAGCTTCTGTCCTGGGTCCTTACACTGGATTAAGGTACACATAACTCTCTCCTGCCTTACTCCCCAAGTAAAGCATTTGAAATCTGTTCTGGTTAATTGAAAGCTTTTATTCACAGAACTCCATTGAACAGTTTGCTGGGTTTTTTTAGTCCATATATTTGGTGAATGAAAACTTATCCTTGCTGGCATACACTAAAGGCTGCCAGTAATTCTACATGTGTGTGAGTGTGTGAAGGTCACAGGGAAAAATTGAAGCAGAAAAACTTGGGAGAATCCAAGTGTTCGCTTAATGTAAAGAAATGAAAAGACTGACATGTGACCTATATGTGGAGTTAATGTGGTAACCATAAATGGCTCTAGATCAAAAAATTTCAGAGATACACAAATGTGATAAGAAAATATTCTTAAAATACAAGAAAGAAGAAATGAATCCTAGGTCTATAAAATAACAGTGATGACGTTATTACAGAAAATATTAACTGGGGGCGCCTGGGTGGCTCAGCGGGTTAAAGCCTCTGCCTTTGGCTCAGGTCATGATCTCAGGGTCCTGGGATCGAGCCCTGCATCAGGCTCTCTGCTCAGCGGGGAGCCTGTTTCCCCCTCTCCCATTTCCTGCCTCTCTGCCTGCTTGTGATCTCTCTCTCTCTCTCTCTCTCTCTCTCTCTCTCTCTGTGTCAAATAAATAAATAAAAAATCTTTAAAGAAAAGAAAAGAAAATACTAACTGAACATTTACCATGTGACAGGCACTATTGCAAGAGTGTTCTATGCATTAACTCATTTCATAACCATAACAACCATATGGGACAGCTGCTCTTATCCCCATTTGATGATAAAGACACTGTGTGGTAAAGACAGCCAAGGACTTGCTCAGTATAAACAGCTAGTAAATGTCACAGCTTGAAATTGAGTCCAGGGAGTCTGACTCTAAAACCCACATTGGGAAGGGTGGTTTTTTCCAAAGCTTAGTGCTGTGTTTTTCTCTCAGCATTCTTGAACTTAATCTAAGAAAGTAGCTAATAGGTATAGTTACCACATCACAAGTCAAGCTCTTGGCAGAAATAATGATGCTAGAGAGTAGGATAAAAATAGAGGCTTCTGGACATTGATAGAATAGGGGAATATTACCCAAAGGGCATTCATTTGTATTAGTCCAAAGGTGCTAATCTCCAGGAAGTCAGAGTGAAACAAATCAGAAAAGGATCACCAAATTTCAGACTTCAGACTTCAGATCACCAAATCCTACAAATTGTAGGATTGTTCTTTGTTGCCAACTTCCTTCTCAGATATTTAAGGAAAAATGAGATGATAATAATGTTCACAGGCATCAAAGGCGGCAAGTGACCAAAGCTTAGAGTTGGCATAAATAAAGCAAAGGCAAGCCAAGATGAGGAACTGGGTTGGAATAACCATCTAGTTGGGCAGGCCCTGTGAAAGAGGTAGAGCAAATGAGACTGGAAAGTGCGTGTAGGTATTCTAAGGAACACTGGTGGTGGTGCTGGTGCTGGGGTACCGGGGCGGAGGTCTGGGCATTTGTTGCCACCCCAGTCATCTGGCAAAATTAATCATTGTGTACTCTGGACTAGCTAGTTGTTTTCAAGAGCTCTCATTGTGTTTTGGATGGATTCTAAGAAGTTACCTTTCAGAAAAAATTACTGTGCTTCCATACTTCCTGAGCATCTAGTATGTATGAGGTCAAGTGCAGAATCCTAAAAATGAACCCAGGGCTTGTGGATAGATGAAAAATATTACGGGCAGTCATGTTTTCCTTTTACTCAACTCATCCCTCCTCATGTTAGCACTGCTGATTTATTTAGTTGAGGGTCACCTGGACAAGTGCTGTCATCAACCATCTTGCTCATTTTCATTAAAATTCTCTCTGCTTTGCCTCCTTTCAGGCAGGTATTGAAGGGCCCAGGTAGGTGCTAATTTACACAGAATATCATCTCCACCAATTAATTGTCTGTCCTTCTGCCTCTTGGCTCTTGATCACGTAAATGTACACAACATGTGAGACCCCACACCTATGACACAAACACTTGGAAAAAACTTGATGAGGGAAATGAAAATCTGTAATTCTGACTTCTGAAATCTCTAGTTTACTTCAAGGGGAAGAAAAGCAAAGCAAAGGAAGGAACGTTATTCATGTAGTCTTAGGGAAATCTTAACAGGTGGTGAGATTTCTTTCTAGAATACTATGTAATCTCATCAGTCAAAAGTAATTCTTGGGATATTTAGCTCAAACGACTGCACGATTGCCACATAGGCTGCTCTGATGAACTTCTTCTGGAGGGTTCTTAGAAGAATTTTGAGTGATTTTCACTTACATTTGCCAATTTCATAGATTTTTCCCAACATAAAATTAAAAAAGCAGAGGGAAGCTCTAAAACTGTTTAAAAGTGATGGTATCTATTTCTACACAAATGTGGTGGGGAGGAGTTTCCTCAGAACCAGTTGATTTCACACCATAACTCATAAGAGTGAACACAACCATTGGCCTTCCCTCATCCTGCGGGAAGTCAGTCCACGAATAAATCAACTGGCAAAATAAGGACGCTATTTGGTCGTAACAGCATAATGTAATAGTAATAGCTATGATTTATTAAATACCCGGTCCTTGACAGGTGCTCCCCTGGGATGATTTCTTGGACTCCTCATGGCAGCCCTTCAAGACAGGTGCTGACCCTGTTACTTGGGTTGAGAAAACCAAGGCTCAGAAAAGTTAAGTGACCTGCTAAGGTCATTTAACTAGTCACAGGTTGGGCTGGGCTTCAAGAACAGGTCTGCTGGATGGTAAGGCCAATGCTTTCAACACTATACCTGCTTCCCTCTCTTACCTGCTTTTTTTTTTTTTTTTTTTAAATTTTGTGTCCCCAAGCTCATGCCAATAACATGAGGAACAGCCATTGCCATGTTACCAAGTTCAGTCCTGTGAGGGTCAGGCAGCCCCACCTGCCTGGGTATTTCTGATCACTGACAACTAAGGCTTTGGGTATAAGCTTTAAAAAAAAAAAAAAAAGGGCTTCCCAGGCTGGCAGGTGGGTTGGCTAGCCACGATTAAGGCTCAGGGACTCTTTGCTGAGCAAGGTGCTCCTTCCTGTCAGAACACATTTCCGTAGAGCCCCACACTCGCAAGCAAGCCGGTGGCACCTCCTCTTGCTTCTGCCTCCTAGTGGGCTGTCTGAGGGAGGCTATACATATGTATTAAGTTATTAAGCGGTGGGATGGGTTCTCACAAGTTCAAACACAAAGCATGCTGTGTCTCTGCTCCAGCATCTCCAGGAGGGCCTGGATTAATAGAAATGCAAATAGAGCATCTGCACAAGGCCATATGATTAGAGCCTCCCCCTCACACCTCAAAGTCAAGAGCAGAAAAACACTGCATGAGAAACACAACAAAACATGGTGATATAATATGCAAAGTCTGTTCCCCATCGCAGCAGCAGTCAGCAGAACGCTTCTGCTCACACCACTGGCAGCAGTTCTGCCCCAGCTTTATTATGTAAGCTCATGTTTTTCATCCACATAAACTTGATGTTGGTGTGTTCAGCCTCCCTCCGACTCCTTCATTGCTTGAGACTCTGCACACTGCTGTCTGGCCAGCTCTAGATAGAGGCTCTCCAAAAGAGAAGTGGGACTTTTTTTTTTTTTTAAAAAAAACAAAACAAAACAAAAACTTCTGTGCTCTCCATGCCTCCGGGGTGGAAATGCAAGGGTCCAAGAAGTACTCAGGCCAGAGTTAACTTTTGAGTTGGAGGAGAGGGCTAGGGCTCAAGCTGCAAATCTTCAGCCCTGTTCTGCTGAGAGCCGCAGCTTCCCCAGGTTAATTGATGCTGTAGAGTCACGGGTTTCATCTCCATCTGAGCCCGGTTGCCGTCCTCTCTTATGTGGCTGCTGTGTTCATTCTGTTCCCTGGGCAGATATTGCTGTCTTGGGCTTCTCAGCACAGAACCCGAATCCCAGCACCTTGCCCCAGGGGGGTTCTGTATAGGTCCGTGGGATGACAGAATGACATGAAGGAAGGAAGGAAAGTCTGCTCACCTCTCAGTGCAAGCTGTGGGCAGGAGGGCAAGGGTGTTAGGAGTGTGGATGAGCTGGTGCAGGCATTTCTCCCCCCCACCCCCCCAACCAGAGAAGCAAGCTCAAGTCCACGTGCGAGTGGCCCTTCTTGGTCTCTTTGCTTTCTACTAGTGTTCTCTCTCCTTAGACTCATTCTTCTCCTTTATTTGAGTTGGTTGATTGAGTCTGTGTATGCCTCTTGTGGCTTTAAAAAATAGTCCTCCAATCATGACCCTGTGAAGTTAGGTGACTGAGGGAAGGAATCATTGTGAGAGGGGACAGTGATGTGGCTGAGAGTGAGTCATGTCTGGGGACAGATTGTGAGGTGATGCTGAGCCTGGGTACTTGGTATTTTCTGTGTTCAGGCAGTGTGGTGCTTTGAGTGGCTGCTGAGCTGGCGGAGAGGTCATAGACCCATCAGAGCGGCTGCTTACATTTATACTTGTAATTCTAGGGAATGTTGTTCATCACGAGAACTTGCCTACAAATTGTTTTGTAGTAGAATTTCTGAGCTCATTCACGTGATGCATTGCATCTGTTCCTGATTCGGTTAGTGCCCCTGCCCCAACAGTGTTCCTTACCCCTTACCCGGGCCCCAGCCATCTTACGGCCCCAGGCTCCTGCCTGTGGCCGCTTGGTTGTACACACCCACGCTTCTTCCCGATTCATCCTTCTAGAGCACAGCTCTGATGAAGTAACTCCTCAGCTAAACATCTTCGATGATTTCCCGTTGCCTAGTAAATAAAATGCAGTCGTTGTCTTCTGGCATTTAGAGCTCTCGAGGCTCTGGCCCCAGGCTGCCTTTTTCAACATTTTAAATTGCCTCCGCTCCATTCATACGAAGTGATTTCCTTCTCTCTGTAAACCCCTTCCCACCGTTTACCTCACTTACAATGAGTCTCCTCTCCTGGCCCCCCCGACTTGCGGATCTGTCCTTCAGGAAGTACCTTACCTGCTGCCTTCTGTTGGAAGTCTGCCAAAAGTGTCCCCGTGACTGCATCTCCCACTTCATCTGTGTTAGTGGCCAGCATCCCACTTGCCTCTGTTTTCCAGGCAACGCTTGTCACTTGGCTAGGTGAGCAGTAACTACTTGGTGAGCAAATGCATCTACGCTCTGTCCCTTTAGAGTTTGTGAGGCTCCTGAGGGGCCAACAGTGTGAGGTAACAGCAAGAAGCAGGGCTCTGGGCTCGGAGAGGCCCGTTCGGCCTTCTACTAACTGTGGGGCTGTGGGCAAGCGTCCTAATTTCTTTGTGCCTCGCCTGAATCGGTGCTTGTTTAATATGTGAACTTCCTATTGTGGATATTTTGGTTCTTATGCATATTCTTTAGTCCCTGGAAATGTTGAAAAGCAAAGTATTGCTTGTCTTACAGATAGAAAACATTCTCTTCAGCTATGAATTATGCTACGAATTGACATCATAATATACACCACAGACCTAGTAAGATTTCACTTGAAAAATAATGAGGCAGGGAAGCCTTGCATGGTCACGAGCATGTACCTCTTTGACAGCTCTGAACAACAGAAACGGTGTGCTTGCCTTTAAAGACTGTCTGTGTGGATAGTTTAACTCATGTGGGCACCTAGTACTAGACAAGACACAGTACTGCTAATCCAAGTATCTATGGTGAAGAATTTCTTGGAAAAAGAAAGAAAAGGAAGGAAAAGTTCCCACAGTGATTTCTTGCATCTGCAATCCTAAATCTAATTTAGTATTAGTGCTCCTGACAGGAAAAGAAATTTCAGGGCAGTTACTCACACTTTTGAAGGTTTTATTTGGTTTAACCTCAGAAATAACTGTACTGATGGTGCTGAGTGCTTGGATGCGGGTTTTTTCTCTGAAATAATGGACTCCTGAGTTTCTTCTCTTCCTAAAATTAGGTCTGAGATGCTGTCGGGGCTTCCTGATGAGTGGCTTTAACTGCCGTGTGATGTTAAAACATAAAAAAGTAATCCCTCACCCACTTAGGTTTTTTTTGGGGGGGGGGCGGTTGGTATTTTTTTTTTTTGTTGTTTTTTTTTTTGAGAACACGCAGGAAACCGGGAAACCTCACTGACCACGCCATAGATTTCACTGTGATGGACAGTGGACCTCACTGGAGCCCTGTGTCCTCATTGTTGTGTCCTCCCCCCGCAAGCCAGGACCACTCTTGGTACCAAGGCCACGGACTTATGGGGAGAATTCCATCCACGTCTCAGATATTCTCTGGGAGTCATTTTCATGTTATTTATCGCATTGTCTCCCTTTTCATAGCATTGGTTCTTTTCTTTCAAAACTTCCCCCTGGCCTCTTGTCAAACTACAGCAGTAAACATAAAACTCCTTTTCCTGTTGGGCATGGGATAAATAACCAAACAAGAACTAGTTAATCTTATAAAGAACACTACAGGTATAATACTGCTTCATGTCCTAGTTCTGGCAGAAAAAGGAGTTCCAGTTTTGGTATAGGATGTAAGTCAATACAGGGCTAAGTTTTTGTTTATTTTATTTTTCCTTGGCTGATGGAATCCCACAGAACTCCAGAAATCACTAACATTTGTATAGTTCTTTACAATTTATGAAGCACTTCCCACAAAAGTTAAAATTTTAAATAGAGCCTCCCTGTAAACTTGATGTTATTTTTATTTATATTTTTCTGATGATGAAATTGAGATGGAGAAGTGAATGATTTTGTGATTTGTAAAAAATATGTATTTGGTCATTCACACAACCAAAACGAATTTCTCGTATGTATTTGTTCCTTGCCCAGGGTTCTTGGCTCATAGCTTCTATATTCCTTGGAATTTCCTAAGTGTGGGGAGTGATAAAGGTGTCTTTTGCTACATTAATGAAGGTGACTTGTGGACCCTGCCCAAGAGCAGAGGCTGGTTGCCAGGAGGACCAACCCTACGATGAAGGAGTTGGGAATTTCAGTTCCAATCCCACTTCCCAGGGAGGGGGAGTGACACTGGAGTTTGAATCAGCCAACCGTCAGTGACTTCGTCAGTCATGACTGTACAATGCAGTCTACGTAAAATCCCAAAAGGACTGGGTTGGAAGAGCTTCTGGGTTGGTGAACATGTGGAGATGGGAGAGAATGGCGAACCTCCTGGGGGCATAGAAGCTCCACACCCTTTTCCCATACTCTGTGCATCTCTTCATCTAGCTGTTGGTTTGAATTGTTTATCATCTCCTTTAAGAAACTGGGAAATGAAAAATCACTGTCAAATAAATAAAATCTTAAAAAAAAAAAAAAAAGAAACTGGGAAATGCCAGTGTTTCCCTGAGTTCTGTGAGTCACTTTAGCAAATCGAAAGAACCCTCGGAGATAGTTAGAACTTCCCAATCTGTAGCAGGTAGGTCAGAAGCACAGGTAACAGCCTGGGGCTTGCCACTGGTGTCTGAAGTAGGGGTTGGGGTACTCTAGAAGGACTGAGCCCTCCTTTTGTGAGATCTGATACCACCTCCAGGTAGACAGCATCAGGATTGAGTTAAATTCTTGGACACCCTGCTGGTGTCTGAGAATTGTTTTGTGTTGGGTGGGGGACTCCACGCCTTCACCCCCACTGTGGAATTGGTCCAGGAAGTCTTCACAGGTTAAGTAATAGAAACCGCAGAAGACTTTGTAATGGTCATAGTCCTGCCACCAGTGGCTCTAAGAGACCCCAGGGCTTGGAACTTCACCCTTAGATGAGAGAGAATCCAGGGCAGTCGACCTGTTTGCCTGGCATGAAGGTTCCAGGTTGTGGTGCTTAGAGATATTTGAGGAAGAGATGAACCCAAATGGAAGGCAAGCATGCCATCTAGTAGAAGTAGAAGTGTCGTTCTGCGGGGACCAGGGGCAGAGGCAGATCCGGGGAGGGGGTAACTGGACAGAACCCGTACCAGCACGGCAGCCTTCTAGGTGCAGATTACAGAGTGAGTCGGAGCTCAGCAGGAACCAGAGTCATCGAGAAGTACCTGCAGCTGTTTGGTACGGGACATTTGTAACCTTGACCTCGAGTGGGGAGAAATGGGCTAGGATGTCAGATCATGACTTTGGGCATGTTAAGTTTTCAGAAGGACAACTTCCAGAAGATAGAGCACAGTGAAGAAACATTTGAACACATATTTTGGGTTGAAAATAGAAGTAACGATGCATCTGAGAATTTCCTAGACCATCTTTTCCTTTCTTTGCTTCTCTCCTTCCTTGACCTCCTCATCTCTCTCTATCCTCCTTCCTCCTCTCCTCCCTTTCCTTTTAGTTTGTATCTCATTGTGCAGCCATTTGACTTTGCTAAAGACCTTGTGAGGCTCTGGGGAGGCAAACATGACAGAAAAACATCTACAAATCTTTTGTGGAAAGGTATGTGCCTATCTTTATTTTTGCCTAAAACGTTTTAACTTTTCAAGTAGGTGAATTCATGGGTTGGAAATAGAAACAATGGTTTTTAGACGCTCCTATTGAATCCCTGTGAGTGTGTGCACATGTGTGTGCATGTTGTGTGCACACACAAAGAAATATATTGCTTACTGCTTGGGGTGTTTAAATGTGATAAGGAGTACATGTACTTTGAAGTCATAAATTAACTTTTCATATCTTTATCTTTCATAGAGTTCATTCATTTATGTAAATACAGTGAACAGTCAATAAATATATGCCCATTTACTATCTTTTTTTCTATTGACCCCAAGTTTTCCATAAATCTGTGGTCCTGAAAATAATGATTTATGTTTCATTATTTGAAAACTCTATTCCTTTGATTTAAAAGAAGCCCTTTTTAGTCTGCACCTCGCCTTCACCTGTTGGCTAGGTACTTAAAGCAGATACGAAGATAGAATGGGGGGTGAGGTTGAGGTAACTGAGTAATTTGCAGAATCCTAAGCCCTTTGCTATGGGAGCAAAAGTATTGAGAACTGGAATAATGGAGATGGCCTTTCTATATGGACAATAGTTAGCCTTGGTAGCAACACAAATGTTTAATCAACTTTTTCCTTTAGAACACATGACTATACAAAAACTCTGATGTTGAAGAGGATGGAGTAGTTCCTCAAAATAACAAGTTTACCCTAGAGCTGTAACCATTCATGTTCCTGTCTTTTCAGAGATTCTGTGCATTAAGTCCTGATGCATTAAGCTTTCAACAAGTTATAGCACTAAGTCAATGAGATGCATTATTATCATTATTATCATTTAGCACTCACACTTCATCAGCTTGCACTTACTCAGGCCCAGGATAGCATTTTTCAAAGCAATGGATGGATTGAAGCTTTATCTTCATGAGCTTGTCACTGAGATCCAAGTATACTTTATACTCCTGGAAAATACTACCTAATGTTCTAATTATGTATGTCTGTTTTATTTGAACTCAGAAATTTCAAAATTCCCTATGCGGAGGTTTTCCAAATGATTACCCTCATCAAAATTACACAAGCAAAAAGGAGGAATAATTAGCAAAATGAGAAGTTAGATTTGGAGCTCATATGATTTTCTAGCTAATTGCTTATCTTGGGAGCCCATTCTGGGAGGCTGTCAGGAAGTGGATTTTTCATGTGTGTATACCTGGATGTAGATCCCTGCCAGGGTTCTTATACGCACTTGTGAATGGCAGCTGTGACCCCAGAAAAGCTCCGCCTCCAGTGATAGGGGGAAAGAGCAATTCCTCTTACCTTCAGAGAGTCTCACCTGAGGTTTTTTAGGGGCTGATCCCAATTCATTGAATTTTATGAAAGAGAAAGTGGCAACAAAGGAAAATTCTCTCAATTTACAGATAGGCCCACTGAAGTTATTTGTCCCAGGTTGTAGATTGGGGCCAAAAGTAATACCTAGTTCTGAATTTATTGTGTAGATAATTCACCAACTTAGGAAAAAGGTAAGGTAGGATTCCAAAATCAAATAGAGAAGAGTAGATTTACAATGACAACAGAATGCATAAAGGACCTTCTTAACTTTTCCCAGCTCCTCACCTCCCAGACAGTTGTCTGGCTAATAATTACCTCTTGTCTTTTTCTGTGAAGACCAATTCATTTCAGCCAGACTTCAGGAGAAGTTCGTGAGAAGAGACCTGAGATCAGACAGGAAAAACAGACTGGGCCAACTGGATTCTTCTGGAGAGTTATACAAGTTGCTGGTGAGAAAGTCAGATGAAACAGGGTGTGTTCAAAGATACCTTGAGGTAGGGAAGGGTCCTGATGGGCTCTCTGCAGGCTGAGGACAGCCAAGGAAGAGCTGGCTGAGGGGCAGGAGAGGGAGCCACCATTCATCATGGACTGGAGACAGATCCTGAAGACCCATGAGATGGGTCATTCCCTAGAATTGGGAATTACCCAGTGAAGGCTGTTCCATTTCTCACTCTCTTTGTTACTACTCCACTTACATGTATCCTTATGATAACTCACTTATCACCTCCCCAACGTTTTCTTGAGTCAGTTTTGTGTGTCCTCTGCTGGTAGCAATCAAATCAGCTAAACATAAACCTCTTTTACAATAACAAGCAACATTCCTCCTTCCCTCAAAGAAAGTACCAGCCTCATTCCCCAGCATCTGTTACAAAGCAGGGTTGTGTTTATCTCTATAGTGAGGAAGAACATAGGTGTTTGTCAGGAGTCACTTTTTTTTTTTCTCTGCTGCTTTATTGCTCTTTATTGCTTTTGGCAGTTTTGGTGGGAATGGATCACTTGAACTCATAGTCCTCAACTAGTTTTTTTATTTGAGAGAGTCATTCACAAATAAGTAATGCAAAATCTTTGAAAGCAGATCCTGGACTGCCAGTGTTGTCTGGCATCTTCATGGTTTCTTAGGATGCTGTCAAAGTACCTGGTAGAAATGGGAGAACTTTATTGATTTGTCCACTGCTGGTTGCAGGGAGGGTGGGGAGGGTGGCAAGAGAGAATGAATGAATGCATGCACAACTGAGTTACGGTGTTACTTAGCCATAAGTCATCAGATAAAGTTCTTGCTGATCCACTTTCCTAGTTAACAGGCAGATGGCACAGAGCAGTGCCCTCCTTCAGTGTCTCGGGAAGCTGGGGAGCTGAGTTGGGTTCCCTGTGGGCCAACGTGATGCCAGTATTTCAGCAGTGCTCTGTGGATTGTTGAGAATTCCCTAGGCCCTGCTGTGTTGCAGCTTTCCCAAGTGGTAGGGGAGAGAGAGGGTCCTGGACCTGTTCAGATCTCTTGAGAAAAGTTTGGAGCCCACTATTGCGAGTGAGGTGTAAGATGGAGGAGGAAATGGGGTGCTACCGATAACGCAGATCGGAAACAGAAAACATCTCTCTCCACCATGAATTTGTACACAGTGGTATTTTCCTGCTGTGTTCCTGAAATCAGTGTCTGGTATTCCTGCTCTCCTTGCCAAGTGATGGATCCTGGGCATTTCAGGTAACAAGCTACCTGCTGTCTGAGTGGAAGTATTTAAATGCCTGCTGTTTTTCATCATTCAAGTTGTTTCCCCCTATGTTTCTCCTGCTAGGGAGCAAGGCTGCCATATGTACAGGGCCACATGACTGGCAAAACATAAGGATCATATTTGGTGTTGGGTTTATTTGATGGCATAATATTTCTGGCAGCTGGGCTTATGCTGGATTTGCTTTGGCAGTTCTGGACAGGAGGTTATCATCATTACACTCTAATTTGTAGACTATCTATCTCCTGGGCACCAGTCTAAGCTGAAGGGCTGAGGACCAGTTGGTATGATTATCATCGCCTAACAACTAAACTTGGAATCATAATAAATTCTTTGGATATTAGTTCCAAGTCTTCCAGTCACTCAGTTTTAAGGGGTGGTTAAGAGCTTGAGTTCTGAAGTGGGTAGACGTGGATTTAGATCCGGGTTTCATTTCTATTACTCTTTGGCATGGAGCAGATAGCCTAACTTCTCCAAGGCTGTTTCTTCATTTGTAAAAGGAGGATAAAATCAGTACCCATCTCACAGGGTGGTCTTGAGGATGAATGCAGTAATGCCTGTGAAGCCCTGACCTTACGTCTTGTCATACAGTGAATGTTGCATGAATGTTAGCTCTGTTGGCTTGTGCCAGGTGGTCCTTGGGATCCTCCTCTTGTACATCCCTTAACCCAGTTAGCAGTGCTCCAAGTATTAAGTAGCTTGTTGAAAAGATGTAAGATTTTTTTTTTCTACTTTTCTCCTTAAATAACTTAGGCAACTAAGCCTTGCAAGATTTATGCCAAGTGCAAAGCAGTTCAGAGGAGCACAAATGCCCGCCTTTTTTGGTGGTCTCACCCTTCAGAAAATACTATAGGTGCATGAGACACAAAGACAATGTGTAATTCTCTGTCCTAAGTGTCCCATTGAGGGTTGTGCCTAGTTTTCTATTGATGACTTTCATTTTCAGGGTTGGTTTTTTGGTTATTGTTTTGTTTTGTTTTGTTTTTTTCATCTTTTTTTGTTCCCACTGGCTATCCCCTAGTTCAAGGTCTAGGCACAGGAATGGAATAGAAGACTCCTAGATCCTTGACTGAAAAGGACATGAAAGGTCATTCATTCTTGCTGCAAGTGGCAGCTTGTCCTGTTGTGAAGCGTTGGGTGTACCCTAGTAGTTCTGGAACGGTCTTCTGGGAGAAGTGTGAAGAAGGCGTGATACGAAGAAAAGGAGATCGTGGGTAAAGTCTAATAAGAAAGCCCACAAAAGATTTTTGAAGGAGTGGAAAAAAAAATAGGTGGGGCAAAAAAATTAAAGGAAGAGTAACAAGTTAAAAAATTTAGCCTAAGAGTGAAGTTTATATTTGAATTTGGCTGCAACAGGAAATTGTCTGGAGGTTTCAGGAATGAGTATCCTAATAATAGCTAGTTTCATGAAGTACATTTTGAAGATATATGAAGCAGACTCTACTTTCTGGAAGGCCCAGATAAAGAATCTCTCTCCTTCCGTGCAGCTGTTAAGGTTAATATTATCAAGATTTTGCCTCTGAAATTATAATGTAGGGACTCTTAATTTTGCCTTGATTTTTGTTTCTTCAAGTGAAGGATTTATCTGCAAGTTGTGAAAATCACCACAGTAAATAGTCATATTACTAACCACTATATCATGCAGTCATGAAAAACCCCAGCGATGATGCTGAATGGACTGAGAATAAAAAGTAAAGAGCTACCTTCATCTTCTTCATTTCAAGTACCAAAGTTTGGGTAGGTGAGAAATGAGTCTGTTGGTTTTTAAGTTTCTGGGAAAATGGAAAAGGAACGCAGGCTTCATTTTAGTCCCTGCAGTCAAACAGAGCCAGATGAAATGCCAAATTAACAGACCACACTGGCCGCTATAAACAGGCGAATCCTTCTATTTATGAGAGCAGTAGAACATGCGTTACACTCGGTACTTCTGTTGCCTACAGAGAGTATTGCTTAGTTAGAGCAGGATAGAGGCAGGGCTCATGGAAGAGCATGTGCATGACAGAAAATCTATACCAGTAGGAGAGAAGACTATTACGAAGTTAGGAGTGTTATTGAAGAATCTGTTGGCCTGAGCTGGTTGGATTATCCCCCATTAAATGGTGACTCTAGATGCAGCAGGTGACCTTGCAACCAACTCAGCTATTCTAACCTAGAAATTTTCCTAATTAAAAATTGTTTGGATTGTTTAGGAAAAGGCCCAAGGAAGAGAGAGGGGGTCAAAATGAAGGGATCCTGAAGGGAAGACTCTATAATGGAAACCATTTGGCAGAATAAGATCATATATTGGAGGTGATAACTTTGTGGAAAAGTTTATTTTTAAATACGGAGCATATAAATACAGGTATGTCTATTCAGAAATAGCCCTATAACTAATTTGATCCTAAATGCTTCTTTCAAATGCCAGTGACAATCGTAATTTAAATGACCTGCATGGGAAATACTCTCATGAACTAGTATCATGAGGTGGGCCTTTCAATGGGTCTTTTGTAATGTGGCTGGTAGCAAATACGAGCCCTTGAGGAGAGTGAGGGAGTGCACATGAGATACTAATATTCTCAGTTCTTGGCACCTTATCCTCACCCTTTTGAATATGGCACCACGTGGATTTTAAGGAACTATCTCAGAGCTGAAGTAACTGGATAGAGATGTGGGCAAAAGTGGGGCCCACTATCCAGAAATGCGTATATAACAAGTTGCTAAAGTCTTCCCATTAACTCTGGAAGAGCATTAAGAGTTCTAGCCTTTGGAAGAAGGTTCCAGATGTTGGGAGCACAGAAAAAGAAACAAAACTTCTGATTCCGCACTAATAATAAGATCATTGTTCTTCTCACCCTCCTGAAGAGAAGCAAGATTTCTCTGTTAGACTGCCAAGGCTCTGTCCCTATACCCGTGTTTGGCAAAAACGTGTCCTTATCTGTGCAGTAGACAACCTGTGTGTATTATTCATTGCTTTCAGCGGACCTATAGATATGCCACTTCTAACGTCCTCTCCCTCATTTTACAGATGAGGAAATGGGCCCTTAACTGAAGTCACACAGTTGATACATGCTTAAACTAGGATTTCAATCCAGATCCCCTGACCCTATGGTGGGGCTGATGGTCTCTCATCTGCCCCACCATGCCACCTCCTCAGGGCTGTGTCCCTTTCAGAGACATTTGCATTTTATGCCATGGAATGTAAAGTTTTGAGTCCTGTTAATGGACTTTTTATTAGCATTGAGCGGATGACCAGGTATTTGTGGGGGCGGCAGACCCCTCCTGGCCTCACTAAAGTCAGGCACTTTATTCCTGAGGTTACAGTTGGGCCCTGCCCCCAGAATTGGAGCTCACAACTGTGGTATCCTTGTCACCACACGTTTGACAACTTTGTGAACAGGAGAGGTGCACCAAAGGAAAACAGTCTCCGTTTTATGAGGAAGAAACTGAAAAGTAAACATTCTTAGGAGACACAGGTTGTGTTCTCTTACCAGAGTTAAGGCAAAGCCCCCAGATTTTGGCCTTTCCCATCAGTGCTCTCTCCAGCAGACCCCGTAACCGCCATCTCCTTTACAGAAAACCGGAAGACTTCATTTGTTAATCTAGAAAACCCTCCAGCCAAGCCCAACTCACTCTGTGGTTAATGAGGACAATTCCTTTAAAATGTTTTTTTTCTCTCACTTAGTGTTGCTGGCATCAAGTATAGTTATTTATATGTTTTCCATTTGCTACTTGATTTATTTTGGAGACTGACACTTTTACAGGCTGACATCTCAGCATACAGACACTTTTTTTGCTCCACTGAATGTCGCTGATGCTACTTACTGGATGCCACGCCGAGCAAATCCTAGTTAAAGGTTTCTCTTTGTGCTGCAATCCATCACTCCTTTTTACGGTTCTTCGTCTGGAAAAGTGTAAACTGCCTGCTAATTTTGGCATGTGTTACCTGCCTTTCTGGCTGCTCCCTGTTGCTTCCCGGTATCACTCTGTCAGGTAGACACTTGAGGATTTCATTGCTACCCAGGTGTGCAGCAAGTTCAAAACCCTAGTTGTTTTTTTAAAAGCTCCTTTTGAAATACTTGTGATGGGACAGTAGTAGATAATAGGAAATTAGGCATTGAAATAGAGAATTCATCAGCTACTATCAGTTGGTTACTCATTTATTTTTTCTATCAGAAAAATGTTTTGGGGCGCCTGGGTGGCTCAGTGGGTTAAAGCCTCTGCCTTCAGCTCAGGTCATCATCTCAGGGTCCTGGGATCGAGCCCCGCATCGGGCTCTCTGCTCGGCAGGGAGCCTGCTTCCCCCTCTCTCTCTGCCTACTTGTTATCTCTCTATCAAATAAATAAATAAATCTTTAAAAAAAAAAAAAAGAAAAACGTTTCTATTTCTCTATAATGTACCAGAAGATTTAGAAAAAAATAAAATAAAATGCCACTTTTCTTGAGGAGCTCTCAGTGTAGTGAAAAATTGAATGATGGTCTGATAAAACACTGGAGTAAGTCAGCTTGCCTCCAACTTTTCTATTCTTTCTGCTTCCGCATCTTTTTCAAGAGCCATACAGAAGGCCCTACACTGGGACCCTATGCTGGCTACTGTAGAATCTCATAGAAGGACCACATGGACTACCCCAATGCATAGGTGATTAAAGCCAAATGAAACAATGACCTGATGTGCCATGTGTCATTGCAAGTGGAAGTGGTTGAACATTGGTTGTGTTCCCGTTGGCTGTTGATGAATTCGGCACACATGGACACTCAGTCATTACTACTGACATGGGCACGTTGACTCTTTAAGGGGTGGTGGTAATTTGTTCAAGTGCACCGGAAACATCTTCCTTTTCCCTCAGCAGCACTTGCACTTACCTGCGTGTGCCTGGTTGGGCTTGTCTGGTCGGCCTCAGAGAAGCGGGCTGATGATGACTGCTTGCAATCCTGTTAGGGATCCCACCTCCAACCAGTCTTTCTAGTCGACTTTGTTCTGGTCAGTTCAACAAAAGGGTGAAGACTGCCTACTATGTGTCTGGTACCTGATGCTGTGATTTAAAAAAAAAAAACCCCAAAAAAACTACATTCTGTCTTTTACCATCTGGCAGGGTAGGAGGTGATACTGACAAATACATGAGAAGTTTTGAATACAGGCTAGATAGACTGTGTGAGGGCTGAGCTAGAAATACAACTGAAGGGCTGTGTGAAGAGCCAGTAATTCTGGTGGATGGGTCAGGACAGACTGCATGCAAGTTGTAGGATTTCAGCTGGAAAATGGATGGTATTTCACTAGGTGCATATGGGCCAAAGGCCTTCCCGGCGAGTTTGCAGTTAGTTTTTGTTTTTGTTTTTTGTTTGTTTGCTTTTGTTTTTTAAAGAATCATTTATTTATTTATTTGAGAGAGAGAGAGGAGGGGGAAGGGAAGAGGGAGAAAAGCAAACTTCCACCCCACTGAGTGCGGAGCCCACTACAGAGCTTGATCCCACAACCCTGAGATCATGACCTGAACCAAAATCAGGAGTTGGACACTGGACGGACTGTGCCACTAGGCGCCCTCAGTTTGCAGTTCTTTAGTAGATTGATGTTGCTAGAACTTTGGGGGTAAAAGCCAGGGGAGAACCAAGAGGATGGTTGGTGTGACATAAGATGGGAGGCACTGATTTTTGAAGTCAAACTGTTGAGGCTAAAAAGCTTGTGGTTGCTATCTTAGATGATGTGTGTGAGCGCCGAAATACTTGTGTGTGTGTGTGTGTGTGTGTGTGTGTGTGTGTTGGGGGGAAACCTTGAGACGAGGGACTGAGTAAGTGGTGATGTTACTGGACAAAGTGAGAAGCGCTGGGTGTAAACCATTGTGGCGCGAGTCTGGATGTGGAGCAGAGGTGGTGAGGGTTTAGCTAGCGGCCGGCTCTGATGGGGAGAGGGGGAAGGGAGAGAGAACAGTCTGTTTTCAAGCCTGAACTGCTGAGAAGGGTTACTGCTCATCAGAGGAGAAACAAGTCAATGTGTAGAGAGAACTGGGGATACTAATATGCTATGCATCCTGGATCTATTGTGCAAACGATGTCCAAAGGCCTTGAAAACTGGAGTGCCAAATAAAGTGCAGGATGGCACATGAACCTGTGCATTTGAGTGGGCTGTCTAGAATGTTGCTCCCTGATGGCAAGGACTATGGCTGGTGTTCCTCACTGAGGACTCCGTGTCTGGCAGGAGACCACAAGGTATTTGCGCACAAGGTTCCAAAAAGTCCTTTGTAAAGAGACACATTAAACTCTGTTTAACTCAGTATTTTATTTGGCCCTGAAGCCTGTTGGTGAAACTATCTTATAAATATCAGAGAATTCTCCAGAATCCACTTTGAAAAACACTGCCTTAGGGTAATTGATAAATAATTTCAGGGTTAAATGAATAAGATAAATACCTTGAAGAGAGAGGGGAATTGGGGTATATGTCTGTCTGTCTGTCTCTCCCTCTCTCTGACCAAACCAAAGGTAGTGAGTTCTGTGGAAGGAGTGTCCCCTTGGCAAAGGCATAGCCTCAAAGAAGGATGAATGGCTGACCTTTCCCCCCCCTCACCTGATCACAGGTTTGAAAAGGCTTGCCATCAATTTTAAAACATGTCTTTAAAGCCCTAAATATGGCCCTAGGACTTGACTCTTTAGACTCAAGTTCAAGATGATGGTCACAAGCATGTCCTGGAGGCAGTTCTGAGCACTTAAAAGCTTCATTTAGTTTTCAGATGTCTGTCAGTACTCCCAGCACGGTGGATGGCCAAGAGAGACTTTCAGAATTCAGTGGGAGTAGGAGAAAGGAATGGAACCCAGAATTTAATTATTTTTTAAAAATATAATACTGGTTCTTAGAGGGGAAAGATTGCAACACACACACACACACACACACACACACACACTGACACACACTGAAGGATTTATACTTTATCCGTTGTGTGGAACCTCTTTGAGGGATGGGTAACACAGAGAAAGAAGGTCAATGTAACAAATACGTGGGATGTTTATTTCTTTGTAGGGAGGGTTCTTAAGAGAGGAAAGCAATACTTTTTTTTTTTTTTATTGCAGCATAGTCTTTTAAAACGTTGCCCCCCCCCCCGAAAAATTAGGAGGCATTTTAATACTCTCTCCCTTAAATAGGTCAGCATTATAATAACCATATTCCATAGGCTCTGCGTGTACATTCACCATGCCTGGAGTTGAGCGTGGGCTGTTTGGTGGTTCTGGTATAGCCGTGTTCTCTCACTGCTTGTTTAATAACTAATGGCCGTGCTTGCCTCTTGTCAAAAAAGACCCTTATTTCATGAATGATTAAAGTGCTAGAAACCCAAGATTTATGGCTCTCTTGCTCAAAATTCTTATGTGGCTCTTGTCTGATGAAAGGTACCTATCCTCGACACACATTTCATTTACAGTGTAATTCTTGGGTTACCAAGGTAACATTCAGGTTAATCAGCTGCACCACACTTTGCCTAATTGAGGGAGAGCACTTCAGCTCCCACTTCAGTCCCTCAAAGATAACAATCTTTTTTCCTTTCATTTTTCTCCATCTGACATTTGGAGGCTGTTCCAGGTGCTCTTGACTCCGGAGCATTTCCCTCTTTGGCTCTGACACCTGGCACTACACCCTCAAACTGGCCATGCTTGCATAACCGGCTTGCACAGAGGCTGTCCCCCAATTTGTTATATGTACACAGGGTGACACTATTATGTACTGTTCTCTGTAATTAGAGTGAAATGGTTGAGGTTATTTTGTATATTAATATCAGCACGTTGGAACGTGTTTCCTATTTACTTTTCTCTACGTGGTTTTCTGTGCACCTGACCACGTGAGCAGACATGAATGAAGAATTCGATTGGCTGCAGGGGGTTGAGGAGACTAGCCTGAGTTTCCTAAAACTTTGTGGGCACAGCTGTTAGCTGAAATTTCCAAGTGTCCTTTTGATTCTCTCCTCTTTACTTCATCTGCTCTGAAAAAGTGCAGAGGGGCTCCTGGGTGGCTCAGTTGGTTAAGCATCTGTCTTCGGCTCAGGTCATGATACCAGGGTCCTGGGATCGAGTCCTATATTGGGGCTCCCTGCTCAGCGGGAAGCCTGCTTCTCCTTCTCCCTCTGCCTGCTGCTCCCCCTGCTTGTGCTCTCTCTGTCAGATAAATAAATAAAAATCCTTAAAAAAAAAAAAAAACTGCAGAGAGTTACCCTAGCAGCCAGCTGCTGGTGGCCGTACTGAGTCAGATACTACTTAGCATTAACCTAAGTTCAAAACGGGCAGCGGAGGACCAGTGTTTTTGAACTGTTGAGAACAGAAGTATGGACTATTTAGCATCCAACCTCAGGAAGCACTGTCTGAAAGGTAGTCTGAAAGATCATGCCAAAGCAAGACCTCTAAAAATGACTCTCTGCCCAAGGTGCTGATTTTCAATTAGATGAGTTTTGTCCGTGACTAGAAAGAATTCTAAGCAAAACTGGTTATAATTAGCTGAAAAAAGGTCTCACTGTTTTGTGTTCTGAAGAGCCTATAGTTCTTCATACTGCATGAGACATTGGGCCTTTTTATGTAATATTTGCTATAAACATTTCCTTAGTTGGCTGTTCACTTTTCAGTTTTAATTCTTTTGAGTGACTTGAAATGTATGTGTTGTTGAATCAGTTTTTACTTTGTACTTCCTTTCACTGTTCTAAGTTGAAAATGCGCTCTGTCCAAAACTTTGATACTGGATACTGTTTCTTGTTTTTGACTGATTAATTTTTAAATGCAACAGAACCTTTATTTAACAGGTTTGGTTTTTTTTTTTTTAAAGGATTTTATTTATTTATTTGAGACAGAGAGATAGCATGAACAGGGGGAGAGACAGAGGGAGAGGGAGAAGCAGACTCCCTCTGAGCCTGGAGCCCGATGGGATCTTGACCTGAGCCAAAGGCTGATGCTTAACCATCTGAGCCACCCAGGCGCCCCCCCCAACAGAACTTTTAAAATTCACTTGGCACTTTTATGGGTACATGGTACAAGGTAATGACGAAGTGGGTGGCTTTTCCTGCTGGTCAGTAGCATTGTTCATTGAACCAGCATTCCCCTCCTCCACTGACTTGCGATTTCTCCTCCGTCACATCACACGCCGGTAGGATTTACTTCTGAGCCACCTGTTCTGATCCTCTGGCTTGTCCGTCTCTTCTTGTGTTACAATCATGTCTGTTTTAACTAGTAGTACTAATAGCATTAATTAGTATGCTCAGAGTTGTTGCTAGTATTGCAACAAGGAAGGAGTGAGGATACTTTTGCACTGGTAGGTAAGTTTTTAATTATAATTTTGTTACTGTGTAATGGTATCTTATAAACCTGTTGGCACTTAAATATCTATGAAGACCCTAGAAGTATAACGAAAACATATTCACTCAACTTTAGGCTAACTTTCTTCACATATTTAAGAGGTGTTTTTCTGTTTGTTTATTTTTTTTCAACTTCTCAAAGGGATAGTCAGTGCACGTACCATGAGATCTGGTTATAGAGAACTTACTCTGGTCTAAAAGCAATCTGCCATCAAACCAAGGCCAAAACAAAGCAGAGAAGAATATAAATGAGAGAAGCTGCCATTTCATACGCAGGGGTTAGTGAGACAGTTAGGGGCACCCTTGAGCCGTGGGATTATGTCTTCTTGCCCTGTCTTCCTTGCCTCTCTCCCTTTTTAAAAATAATTTTTAATTTAATTATGAATAAGTCAGTTTCAGATGATACCTTTTAGTTATTGAAGAGAGAAAGTTACATATACTTTTAATAACTCTCATAATTCTAGCAAGTCTTAGGAATTCCAGAATGTCAATCTCTTATTCCCCTTCAGCCCAGGACCTGCATCCTTGTTTGAATTTAGTATCACCCTTGTGTGTTTATTGTAAGTTATAGGAGACACAGACAACCTATCTTATTCTCAAATGCTCAGGCTGCTCTGGATTGATTACTGTGTTTACCAGAATTTATCTGTTTTCAGATACGGATTTTTAACCAGATGTAATCTATGCAAGTTTTTCATATTGTAAGAATTAGCATCTAATCTCTGTTTAGCTGAAATTTAGTTAGCAATGTTGACACCTCTGCATTTTAACACGGGGATTTCTTTGTGGGACACAGTTCCTTTCAATCAACTTAATATCCCATCTTGGTCTCTAAGGGACAATAATTGAGTTTAGGCTAGTTTTAAATAGCGATAAGGACAGGGAACACAGATGGGTATTTCATTGATTAACACTAACCCTGGCCTAAGGCCCCAGTGTCAGGCATTAGATTAGGACATTATGAAGAGAATGACAGAGTTTTGGTACTTTATTCCTCTCAATAACATTCTTTCACATATTAAGTTTATCCCCCCCTAGGTAGCTACTTTATCATGCAGAAGACCTTAATCCACTGATGTGACTCTCTCTGCTCTCACTTTGATGCAGCCTCTGTTTACAAGAGTAATGCGGCCTGTGTAAGACAAAGTACCCGGGACAAGGACTGCTGAATAAGGCTTTCAGATGCACAGTGATCCGACCTAAAAACAAAGCAAAACCCACACTGCAAACACACACACAAACACACACGCACACACAAATGCAGGCACACATGCACACACAAATGCCAACAAAACCGAGGCTTTTTTTTTTGGAAATGCAATCATAATGCTTGCATCCCGAAGACTCAGACATTAGGATTTCATCAAGAAGACCCTATGTTACTGATCTCCTTGTTTGGCACTTTATCTTTTCTTCACCTTTGACCTTTCTTTCAGGCTCTCTTCAAGGCATGGTGAACGTAAGCCCTTGTGGTGTTCTTTTAGAAGTAGGATTGCTGTCGTCCCCTCTGGTGAATTGAAGCAGCTGCCGGAATCAGTGACAAGGTTGGGTCCAGACTTGGTATCCCGGCTGGGAAAGAGATTATGGGTCAGTCCCCAGTGCTAGGATACAAAAGATTCAAGCGGTTCAGGATTTTTTGGATATCCGAAAAAGATTTCATGAAATTTGTAAAGATCTAACAGTGCATTGCAGATTTCATGTGGTCTAAATAGCTTATACTAAATCAGACTCTGGGTAGGCAGTAAATGGTATTTTCACAGCTAGGCAATTTTTCTAAGATTGAACTGCACGGCAATAGTTTAATTCTACCGAATAGTGTGGTTGGGGGATGAAGCAGGTGGCCCTTTGCATTTATCTGCTTTAGCTATGACAGGGTATCCTAACTCGAGAGGATCTCTTACACTGTGAAGATTTACGTGCTCACCCTCGCCGGGTTTAGCTATCATGCGATGCCTTTTTTATCCTTTTTATTCTTCAGAGCACTGGCAAGTTCTAAGGTTAGACATTAGAGTTTTTCATATATATATATATGTGTGTGTGTGTGTATTTCATATATATGAGAAAAAAGTGAAAAAATATATTTCCATAAAAGGAACAATACATTATAAGACTTTTATTTTCTTCTCTTTCTCCAGAATCTCAAAGAGAAAAATCTTCTTTATTTACCTAAAGTTAGAGCTTTTAAAAATATATTTTTGTCTGAACACAGCAACGAAGAAAGCTGTATTAGAATTACAAGTGGGGTTTGTAAATTTCTGATTTTCCAAAATACAGTGTAACAAAATCTTTAACATTTTGAAGGGAGAGACTTCAGTCTCTTTCTCGCAGCCTTGCTCTTCATCTTCTTTCACTTACTTTTGTCCTGAAAACTTATTTTTCCTCCAAAAACTTGAGAGATCTATAAGATGATCGTTTGGCATTGAACAGTGATCCCTGTTTGTCATAGACCCTAGTAAATTTAAAAAAGCAGGAAAGACCCATCTCTAAAAGACAGAACATTTGGTATAACCTGTGTATCCATATCAGAGACTGTTGGAACGGCGGAGGAGCAAGCCGTCTGGCATCGACCGTCACGGCGGGCTGGGGATGTGGACATTGATCCAGCACCCCCACGGGGAATAACTGCTGCCCTCTTTCACTGAACAGGACTAACTTAGCGAGAATGGCTTATTTTTTTCCCCCTTTTTTAGCTCTTCAGAGTGGGTAGTATGTTGGAGAGGTGAACAGTGCTGGTTCAGACCACTCCTTTCTCAATTATTTGGAACCCTGCTAACTCATTTGTTGGGACTAATTGAGCAAAAATCCATTGAGAACATAGCATTACCAAAGAGCACCTGCTACACGTAGGAAACGCCGACTCGAACTTCCTACCAAGAGCACTACCTCAACTAGAAAAGGGCACTCCTCGTCTCAAAAAATACAAAGCTGAAAGAGATCTTAAAGACCCTCTGGTTTTGTGGTTCTCAGATTTTTGTCAATCAAGATCTCTTTTATTATTTTATCTTTATGGTGCCCACATTTTGGAAGACGTAAACTACTTCTAAATGTGAATTTGGTTTCCATTAGGCTGAAAAACATAATTGCAAAAAACTGATTTCAGGAATAGTTACTCTATTTTGGTGTGGGGGTGGGGATTCCTGAGGGGTTTTTAAAAAATTTTTTTGGCCCCAGTTTGGGAACCTGTGATCTTGTGTGACCTTGTTATATCAATGGAGGATTTGAGTTTACCTGACTCACCCCCTTCCCTCCACTCCCCCGAAGATCATAAAGTTAATTTGAAAGCAGAGTAAAACACAGGCTCTGAGTGGTATTGAGTTGTTTACTAAGTGTAGTCACAGTTTTTCAGAGAAGAGGTAAAAGTATGTCAATAGTTCTTTATTTCTAGACTAGTGGAATTTATCTGAAAGAAAATGGGTTGTTCTGTATAATTAATCTTTCATTTTAGATGTTGTTGGGAAACTCCTAATGACTCATTTCTCACACCAACGATCACAACAAACAAAAGCATCATGTCCTAAAGCCCCTCTTGGACACTTTCGCATGACTTTTGTCATCATGATGATTGGCTTTTATGATATTCATATGAGTTTGACCTGAGCCAACAAAAGCCAGGGAAATCGATTAGAGAGGAAAATTCATCCTTAAATCTTGTGTTCCCATGAGGACCGCCTGTAGCCTCTGGGCAGCCAGGAGCTGGCATGTGGCTCCTCTCTGACATAATTCTGCAACAAAATGAGGGGGACGCTGAAGCCCAGTCCTTGAACAATAATAAATAAATTAATAAATAAGTGTCCCTTGGTCCATTCAAGTTACCACCTAAACTAGTGCTTTCATACCATTTCAGTCAGGAATGAAAGCTCCTTTTATAATGAGGCAAAAATCTGATACGGAAAATGAAGCAGTTGATCTGAATTCCTAGGTTAGGGGTTTTGGGTATTTTGTTTTTTGTTTTTTTTTGTATTTTGTTTTGTTCTTAGTAATAATTTGCTCATCTCATGCCGGTGGATTTGGTCTCTTGCATTCTCTGGCAGTCAAGGAGAAGTTAGCTCAAGTTTTGCTCCCTCTGCCATTAACAGATGGCACGCAGATCTAAGCATAAGCCGGGGCTCCCGGGCCACAGGCAAAGGGTGAGGGCCGCTCCCCCGTGGACACCCTCAAAAGGCCCTAAGCTTGAGTAGCACAAATGAAAAGGTCTAGTGCTGGTGTTAATTACGCAGAAACCACACAGAAAGTGCTGGCTGTTACTGAGTTGAGAGGTTGGGCATCTCTTCTTCCCCAGATAAAAGGCTTGATATGAAAACATTTTGCAGAGGACAATGAAGTGAAGATTAGCATAATCTTCTGCAGTATCCTCAGTAAGCTATCCATGAGTGAGTTGCTTTTTTCTCATTCCTTCGGCTCTAATGTCTGGATTTAAGGAATGGTATTGTTAAAAGTAGGCTTTGTCCTTGGAGCCTGACAGTTGTGTTTTTCCCGCCTCCATGTGATCATCCCAGTTGCTAGTCTCCTGCTCTTTGGGTAGGGAGACAATGGAGGGAAAAATGAAGTGTCAGGTCATTGACAGAACCTCTCTGTGCTGTGTTATTCTTAATCCAGACTCTTCAGGGTTTTTTCTTTTCTTCTCTCTCTCTCCCTCTTTTTTAAACCTCTCTCATCCAGGCTCGCTGTTTGAATAGGGAAAGTCTGTTTAATATCATTCAGAGGAAAATGTAGAGCAAGGAACACTGGACTTTGGTGCTTTAGGCAGCTTTAAATTTAAAAAATTCCAGTCGTGTGGTTTTCTCTGTACTTCAGTCAGAACACTAAACTGCCATTGTGACATTTTATATCAAAATATGGGTAGTTGGTAGAAGGGTTATTTAGATGTATGCAACGCGAAGCCTTGAGTGTTGGGTTTTTCCAACTCGTGCGGCGCAGCCTAACGGGGTTCTCTCGGGGGCTGGTCCGGTGGTTAACACACTAGTTTGTTGGCCACTTTGATCCTGACTGCCCTGTTTTAAGTCTTGCTAGGACTGGTTAAGCTAGAGCTCTGTAACCCCGGGGATAACTTGAGGGTTCTGAAAGTCACGAGGCACGGTCCCCAAGATCAAAATATAAAAATAGGTCTGGGGTCAGGGAATTCGACAGGCCCCTGGAAGCTCTTCGCTCTTCCAGCTGGAGACTGTCTCTTATGTATTTAGAATTCGTCATTAGGATTCTGACAGAGCAGTGCAGTGTGGGATGGCTGCAGGGCAGGCTCTTTGAATCTTCTTCCCGATTAAAAAAAAACCCTAACTTCTGGCTGCTGACAGGAGACGAGGTGAGTACAATGAGTGCATTAAAAAGCAGCTTATGTCTATTGATGGCTGAAGAAGGGTTAGAATGGCTGAGTTTTGAGTTTGGGTGAGAACTCCAGAGTTTACTTGTTATACGAGAGACGTTTGGGGGAGTCACTGGTGTTTTTTGAAAGGCCTAGAGCGCCCATGAGGATGGGTATCATAAAAGCCTGTGTCAGTTTGTTGACCTTCCCAGAGTTCCACTGACATCAGTTTTGGCATGGATTCCATTCTGGACCCAGATTGCCTACGTGTTGTTCTGCCAACCTCACAGAAGAATTTGACATTTGACCTGTCAGATTTGGCTAAGATTTTCTTGCCTGATGTGAATCACTTGAATAGATGGGGTTTTCTTTCATGGAGGTGGCTCATTGTCGTTGAGTCTGTAATCTGAGCCAAGATCAGCCCCTTAATGCAGCCAGAATCCACTGGACTTGGCTCAGTGGTCTGAAGTGACCGTGTTGTTGGGGAATGACACCAAAAAAGAAAGGGACTTCGGGTGTCACCTGATTGTTATTCTGTCATGATACCAAACTGTGTTTTGCAGACAAAGTCTAAACCAAGTTACTCTACCATGAAATTCAGTGATTTCTGTGGTAGAATGGAAGACTTGATGTAGAGCCTCTCACACCTGCAAGTTTCAGCTCTGCCTCTTAGCTGCGTGGGGATGGAACTTCTGTGGGCATTGTTGCATTATCTGTGCAGTGGTCCTCTCGGGGACAATCCACAGTGCTGGTGTGAGGACTGAAGGAGATCCTGTATTTTAGAGCAACTTGTCAACTGTATAAATCCCTGTAACTGTGTAAGTTGTCATTATGATTCTTCTAGAAAGTTTCCCATTGAACATAGATTCATTCAGCACACATAATAATTGAATGTTCACACGTACCAGAGTGTCGGAGCCCAGGAGGGTTACAAAGATCAGTAAGACACAGTTTCTGCCCTAGGAAGTCAGAATCTAGCAGGAGGCAGGCACAAGAAAAAAAATCTTCGAGACTGCTGTAAGTTTAAGAAACTCTAGCCCTTCTGACAAGTGTTGGTTGAAAACTTACTATACACATTGCACTCTAAGTATTATGGTGGTGGTGGAGGGAGGAATTACCGAGAAGGAAGATAACAGTCTTAAATACCTTAAATGGGTACTCCCGTTTGGAGGCTTAAGCTATTTTGCTTTTCTGAAAGACCTATATTAATATGTACCTGTTTTTGCTAACCAGAAAGAATCCGAAGTGAATTTTCGCTTTTATAAAAAAGGGTGGGAAGTGAAAAGAGCGTTCAGTGTTTGTTCTGCGGTGAATCCTTATAAAGGTAGAGCATGTCCCAAGCATTGAGGGTGGCGCCACCAAACTCCTTCTTGGAGAACTACACTTAGCCTCTAGGCACTAGAGGCTTTGAACTGTTTGTGAGCTTCAGTACTTTATCTCAATTTATTTTGTGCATCCTTTAGCAAAATGTGTTCTAAGGTGTCAGAAGAGCCTAAGAGAGGTTATTTTTGGGGTCAGGTTCAAAAGTTTTCCCACATAAATTAATGATGACTACTTCTGCACTAGACGCCATTTTGGGTTACAGATTGTTTCATAGGAGTGCTCTACCTTTGGGGAGCAGGGGAAAACCTGGGAGATGAGGGGAGATAAGATGCATGAACTTCCCTCCCTAATAACACAGGAAAAGACAGGTGTCAAGTGAACAAAGTGTGGAATAAATTCTGGATATCTGGAGATATCCAAATATCTGGAGATAGCCAGAATTCTCAGAGAAGATGGGATTTGAGTTGTCTGACAACCTTTGAACTTGAACTCTCATAACACTTGATTTCATCTCAAGGCTCTTAGCTCTATTTATCATAATAAATTCTATCATGATTGCTGCTTCTGGTAAACTCCCTGAGAGCAGGTTCTTACCTTACTCATTTTTTAATCATCCATAACACTTAGCACATGCCTGGTCCAGAATAGGAACTCAAGTAATATTTGTTCAATGAATGAATATAGATTAGAGGGGTAATGTAATAGTGCATAGAGGTGGGCAATGGAGACTTTATTTCCATTTGTGTGCCCTTAGATCATTACTCTGGTTCACCTCTGTATCTTGTAATACATCTGGAAGCTTTGAATAAGTACATACATTTTGAATGCAGACACCTAGAACACCTTTCTCTCCACAGCCTAACCAGATGCCTTGCCCACACCATTTTTACATCTCTTGAAATACCACTTCCCCAGTGAAACCTTTGTCTCTGGATCAGGAAAGTGCTCACATTCCTCTCTTGTTCCTTTCCTCACTCCCCACGTGAAGCATGGAGGAGTCTAGTTCTGCTTTTTCTGCTTTTTGTTTTCCATTACTCAGAATTTTTCCAGGCGTATTGTCTTTGATCTCTGTTCCAATAACCTGCCTTTCCTAGTTCCATCTCTAAAATACTTTGAACACTGACTTACTTTACCTAGGTAGGTATTTGCATAGTGGGTCGGTGTTCCCATCTTGGAGCTGTCTGTGTAGTGCAGTGACTGGGAATTTTAAGTTTCTAAAAGTCACTGGGGTCATGCAATTTACAGTGAGAACATCAGCTCAGAGCTTGGTGCAGTTAGAAACTCTGTCTCCTTTTGATAATGAAATAAGTCCTGTTTCTTCCCGAACATTTCTGGGGATGTTAAATTAATGACACTGCTGTAGCTTGAGAAATTCGGTAGCTTCTCAGGTTCCTTTTTGTTGGAAACATACTATGGCAGTAGTGGTAAGAACAATCGACTGTGCTATTCTTTCAAAACATCTTTTAGGAACGAGAATGGAAAGTTGCTGTGTTACACAAGGTGTGGGTGGTATGCCTATGGCATAGTATCTTCTAGAAATTCTTTGGAATGGCTCGTTGAGATAGTTTATTATTCTGTCCGTTTCCTCCTCCAGGTAACTGTATGACTAACCTAAAGCAGGATGACAGGCTGGAAATGGCAAACGTAAACAACTCAAGCCAGTCAGTGGCCTACGGTGGCTGCTCACTTAGAGCTCAGTAAACACTTTTGTTTGAGTGCCCCAGCTTTGCCAAAACAAAGCGGGCTCCATCTTAGCCTTTGTTATTTTTGTAATATAAAAATGTCTCTTTGCATTTCTGTTTGTATTTCCGTTGCATCTCTGTCGTCTTGGGTCTAGAGCATCGTATTCTATCAGAGTTTATCTTCTAAGGAAATCCGAAGTTGCCACTCATGTATGTTGTAAACAATTCTAAATAATGGCCTGAAACACTGAACAATATTTTGTGGAGAGGGGAACAAAATAGCTTTGCTTCCAAATTCCCTGGGCTGGTCTGAACGGTGCAGGATGGAGCCCCCAGGAGAGGCTGGGCCTCCGGGCCCTGCTGCAGAGCCTGAATGCAGGGCCCATGGGAAACAGTCCCGAGGTCCAAATAGGATGACAGCCTGAGGTGTAGTTTCGAGAGAAAGGCAGAGGGTAGTGCCAGGTAAAGGAACAGGGGCAGAAGTCCTGCTGCACAGAGCTGGCTGCGAGGGCATCCTTCCATACTTGAGAATCTTCCTAGGCTCGTCCTTGGGGCAGGTGGTGAACAATGCAGCGTCCTCCCTGTCACGATGGGACTGCTGCCCCCGGGCTGCACGCAGTGGGCACTGGCCCACAGGATTTTTGGACGCTATTACAAAGGAAGGAAAGTCAACAGGATCCAAACAATTCCCTCTTTGATAGTTGTCAAGCAGTTACTACTTATCTAGTTTGGGTAGTGTAGAAATCTGTGTCTTCGAGACTGCTTAGGGCAGAGACATTAGAAACTCATGCACGTTGTCAACTGTGTTTTGCCACACGTGATAATTTGGACTCTCCTGATGGAGGAGGGTGGGGGTTGCGTCAGACCCGTGCCCGCCAGCACTGCTCCGGTCAGGCTGATCGTGTGTTATTTTCAGGGACTATATGTCTTTTTGTTTTGGTAAAATACCATGGAAAAAAGCTGTCATAACACCTATTACAACATTTCCAGAGTGACCCAGCAGGAGGAAAAACATTCAGGAGAGAGAGATTGGAATGCAGAGACAAAATAGCTGGGTCTGAGGAGGGCTGTGGAAAAATGGGGGGAGCAGGAGCTAACTGTAGCAATTATGTGAAAATCATAGTGTCTCTACTGGACTTTGGGTTTCCCACCCTTGATGGATTATCACCATTTAATGGTCCATCAGCCTGTGTGAGCAGTCAGCAGGGGAGGGTACAGTTTAGGCCTGACGCACAAGCCGTGAAGATGACATACTCGTTGAAGAAATTTAAGGAATTCTGAGTAGTCACCGTAGTGTTGGAAAGCTCAAAGGTTATGTATTCTCCAGGCCCCTCTACTTCTTAGGTCTAGTGTTTCTTTGGCCAACTGAGATCTAATTGGCATCTAACATTACATAGTTGAGTCTAGAACAACGTGAGCTTATACTGCACAGGTCCACTTACACATGGATTTTGTTTCAATAAACAGAGTACTATACATGTATTTTCTCATAACTTTTAAAATATTTCTCCAGCTTACTTTAAGAATAACGTATATAGGCTCTCTGTGCAGTGGGGAGCCTGCTTCTCCCACTACCATTCCCTCTGCTTGTCTTCCCTCTCTCGCTGTGTTTCTCTCTGTCAAATAAATAAAATCTTTAAAAAAAAAAAGAATACCGTATATACTACACGTAACATACAGGATATGTTTTAATTGATTGTGTTATCCGTAAGGCTTCCAGTCAGCAGTAAGCTATTAATAGTTAAATTTTTGGGGCAATGAAAAGTTATACGTGGATTTTTGAGCATGAGGGAGTCAGCACCCCAAGTCCCATGTTCGAGGGTCCACTTTATTCCTTTGAGGTGTACAACATAATGATTGGATATATGTATACATTTGGGAGTGATTACTATAATAAATCTAGTTAACAGCCTTCACCACACACAGTTACCCATTTTTCTAATGCACTCCTAGCATAATCAAGAGGCTACACTTTCTTCACCACAGATTGCTTGACCTGTGCAGGAATGGAGGTGGGAGTCACGTGAGCGAGTATTTATTGAATATTTTTCCAGCTTCGTGGTAAGACGAGAAACGAAACGTCCCACTGCTGTCAAATGAAGGTGGTGTGTAATACCAGGAAAAGAGCAATGGATATGGAGCCTGGGGAGAGGGCTTTGATTCCTGGCTCTCCATGTAGTGAATACTGTGGCATAAATTATATATTCGCCCTTGATTTCGTGAGCTGTGAAATCAAGCTGTCCGTGGAGTCTATCTGCCTCAGTGGGCCCTGTGAAGATAAAACGAAGGAGCGTGTCTATAAGTGTGGAAGCGTCCTACAAGTCTGATATTTTATTTGCAAGACCGATGTGCATGAAGAGGAAACAAATACTTCCTATAATTAAAAGTACATTCGTTAATTATTTAAGGTAGCTGTGATAAGTGCGGAAAGAGCCAGAGCAGGGAGAAGTTGGCTCGGACAGCAACAGCAAGTGAAGGTTTTGGTTTGTTTCCATCGTGCTGCCTACACTGACTCGTTGCTCATCTTTCCGAATGTCTTCTTACCCTTGAACAAAGCAGACGTAGTTAGCACTGGCTGCCTTTGTTCCCTGACAGTAGTTAAAGCTTCAATTAGGCTGGTAGCCATTGAAAGTTGACATACCCATTTCTTTTACGTGTTTGTACAGACACAGAAGCAAGTCTGTATTTGGGTTGTGTTTTGGCAGGGTTTGAAGTCGTGTTCAAAGATCTAAAAGAATTGAATGACTGAGGACACAGACTAGAATTCTAACCTTCAGTTTCTGTGCAAAATCAAAAACATGCAAAGTTTGTGGTATCTGAGCTTCATCTGATCGTTGGTACATGAAAGTATGAAAAGCAGGCCTAGAATAGGAGTCTTGTCAGTTTGAATGTTAGTTAAATAAGTACATAAGATAAACAGTTCATGGAAGGTTATGCAGCTGAATTTTCAATCAGAGTGCACGAGACACTCTTCGCGGTTCCATCTCTGGGTAATCAGAGCCTGTTGGATTGGTTGCTTCTCCGACTTCTGTAGACAAGGTTGTGAGTTTCAATTCTGTGGGCTTTAATATGCCCACATTTCCCTCTCTCTGGAACTTCGTTAGATCTGCTAACTCAAACTCCGCTTTTCCTGCCGTCACATCGTTTAGGAAATTATTAACACCCCGTAAGTTCCGCCACGCCTGTGCTTCCTCCACATCGTTTCTCTGACAAATGCTCTTGTTTGAGTGCTGGAATAGGTAGGACTTCCTAGATACTTTTTGTCTCCTTAGAGAAAAGAGGGAAATGAAGGTTCATCCTGAAATGAAGGTTCCTGGTGGCCATGGAGCAGGAAAGGATGCTGGACACTGGGGTGTGGATGGACTGACTGTAGGCACTGAGAATTGTCCCAGAGAACTGGTGGAGTTCCTGTCTCATGCTCTCCACAATCAGAGCAAGGAGTGTGATTACAATGGTGTACTTCAGTCTGACTTAGAGACACTAGGTGCTCTTTAGGTATTTGTGGAATGTGGCAATATGTGTCCTGGGTAAATGCAATGGCTTTGGAGCCAAACACACCTGAATTTGGATCTTGTTTCTTCCACTTGCCTGTTGCAGGACCCTGGGAAAGTCTTTTAACCTCTGAGTTCATCATGTTTATTTTACAGAAGAAGCAACTTAAGACCCCCCCCCATTGATGGTTGCCATGAGAGTTTAACAGTATGAACTTGATAAAGAACTTGGAAGAAACACTGCTTGTGGCAGGCGGCAGTTAATAAATGGCAACTTAACACCATCATCTTCACAATGAGATTAATGAAATAATGGTAAATTATTTCATTTAATTTAACTGGTCTGCTGCATTTTCCCCATCTTTTTTTTTTTGAGAGCAGGGAGAGTGGCAGAGGGAGAGAGGGAATCTTGAGCGTGCCCAATGTGGTGCCCAACATGGGATTCTGTCTCATGATCCTGGCCTCAGGATTACACGATCTGAGTGGAAATCAAGAGTGGGTATCTTCATGGATTGAGCCATCCAGGTGCCCCGCATTTTCTCCATGGTAATTCGAGCTCTCTACTGTTGCCCTGCCAGTGTTTCCCTGGAGATTGAGGAGTCTGTGCTGAAGGTGGGGAACGAGGGCTGGCTCCCTGTGCCTGCCTTCCTGCAGCTCCTGCTTCAGTGGCTCTGATGGCTGCCTTGTTGCAATTAAATTCCCTTCCCTACCTCTGGCCTTTTCTACTCTTTACCTTTGTTATTTTTGTCACCTGTTTCCATCTACCCACAGGTAGATGTGGTTCCTTAGATCTATTAACTCAAATAGAACGTACAAAGAAAAGGCAAACGAAGTCAACTAATACATGCACACACACAGAGGCACAATACATGGTGAAATAACCATATAAAACAAACCTTTGCCAAACACCAAAATGTATAACAAAGAGATTGCATAAATTACCTGTTTTTTTTTCCTGTGTGAAATTCTTTCACGCTTTTGATATCATGAGGTGAACATGTGCCCCCAGAGATTTGTGTACTGAATGATGTCCTAAATATCCACAATAATTGTTAGTATAGAGATCCATGTATACACACAAACATGAAAAACAACGATGAGAGGAAAGCACAATAAAAACGTATACGTTTAAAAAACAGAAAGCTGGGCTGAACCACACCTAACTGTTGAATCCACTTCTAATCATACCCTACCTGTGATGGGATCACCTCTTCCCTAGGCTGTAGGGAGACCAATAAATTGGGAGAACAGCTGCTGAAACATGGCATTCTTTTTAGGCAATGGGATTTTAAAGAGTTTCAGTAAATATCAATGATAAATGAGAGATTTTGGTTGCAAACATCAGATTCAAATACTGTAGAATATAAAAGTTGTAAGAGACCTGAAAGATGGTTTAGTACAACGATCTATTCTGTCTGAATCAGCAATTTGATAATATTTTTCCCATATGGTTGGCTAGCCTGTGGTAGTGCACCTTTGGTAGTGGGAAACTCACTCTAAAGTGGTTATACCATTTTGGATTTCCAGGGGTAGGGTATTAGGGCTCCAGTTTCTTCACGTCCTTGCTAGTGCACCTTTAGTGATGGGAAACTCACTTCCTTCCAAGGAAGCTCATTCTTTTCTTGGACATTTGTGATGCTCAGGCATATCTTCCTTATATACTGAGACAGTATTTCTGACTCCAGAGATGATTCTTTTCATCTAGGCATGGACTTTGATCTTTTCAGATTTATTGAGATACAGCTTCTAAACTGTAATTTTGTTCATTGTAGGTGTTAAGTTTGATGATTTTAGTAAATCTATACAGTTGTGCAGCCTCATCACAATTCAGTTTTTAGAACAACTCATCACAACCCTGTCCCTCCCAAATTGATCTGCTCTCTGTTTGAGGTCCATCCCTACTCCTACTCCCAGCTGCAGATGTCCATGAATCTGCTTTCTATGTCTGTTGTTTTGCCATTACTAAACATTTTGTATGAATGGAATCATACAACGTGTAGTTGTGTCTGGCTTTTGTCACTCAGCATAATGGTTTTGAGTTTGATCTGTGTCCTCACATTTAACAGTAGTTCATTTCTTCTCATTACTGAGCAGTATTCCCTTCTGTGGTTGACCCCATTTTATTTGTCCATTCATCCATTGACGGACACTTAAGTTGTTTCTAGTTTTTGACTGTTACATTCGTGAAGGCTTTGTGTACACATTCCCTAGGAATGGAATTGTTTGGTCATATGGTAGAATTATGGTAGGTTTATGTTTAACTTAAAAACAACAAGAACAATTTCCAAATTGCTTTCCAAAGTGGTTGTACCATTTTACATTTCCAGTGGCAGTGTATTAGGGCTCCAGTTTCTTCACATCCTTGGTGTTGTTTAAGGTTGTTATACTTTTTGACTACAGCTATTCTAATGGTTATACAGTGGTATCTCATTATTTTAATTCATATTTGTTTAGTAGTTAATGTTAAGCATCCTTTACTGTGCTTATTAGTCATCTGTGTAGCTTTAGTGATATGCCTATTTAAATCTTTGGCTCACTTAAAAAAAATTTTTTTAGGGGCGCCTGGGTGGCTCAGTGGGTTAAAACCTCTGCCTTCGGCTCAGGTCATGATCCTAGGGTCCTGGGATCGAGCCCCGCATCAGGCTCCCTGCTCAGTGGGGAGCCTGCTTTCCCCTCTCTCTGCCTGCCTCTCTACCTACTTATGATCTCTCTCTCTGTCAAATAAATAAAAAATCTTTAAAAAAAAAATTTTTTTTTAGTCTTCTTATTGAATTGTTAGAGCTCTTTATATATACTGGAAGAAAGTCCTTTATCAGTTATACAATTTACAAATATTGGCTGTCTATCTGGGCTTGTATTAGTGGTATCTTTTGGGGAGCACGTTTTCAGTTTTGATGAGGTCTAACTTATCTGTTATTTTTTTTTCCCCCTAAAATGGATTTTGCTTTTGGTGTTGTCTTTATGAAAGTTTGGTATACTTCAAGATGGCAAAGATTTGCTCCTATCTTTTGTTCAAGAAGTTTTGGTTTAACTCTTTTATTTGGGTCTGCAATCTGTTTTATTTATTTTATTTATTTATTTTTAAAGATTTTACTTATTTGACAGAGAGAGAGGGATCACAAGTAGGCAGGGAGGCAGGTAGAGAGAGAGGGGGAAGCAGGCTCACCGCTGAGCAGAAAGGCCAATGCGGGGCTCAATCCCAGGACCCTGGGATCATGACTCGAGCTGAAGCCAGAGGCTTAACCCATTGAGCCACCCAGGTGCCCCTGCAATCTGTTTTAAATTGATTTTTGTGTATGGTGTGAGGTAAAGGTCTGAGTTCTTTTCTTCATCCTCCTCCTCTTCCTTTGAAAAAGATAAAAGTTCTTTTTTGGCATGTGGATATCCAATTGTTCCAGCACTATTTGTTGAAATGACTAGTCTTCCCCCATAGTGGGCCATAGATGGGAAAGTCTATTTCTGGGCTCTTGAGTCTCTTCTACTGATCTGTGTATGTCTATCCTTATCCCAATACCACACTGTCTTGATTACTATCACTTTATAATAAGTTTGAAATCAGGTAGTATCAGTCCTCTAACTTTGTTCTGCTTTTTCAAAATTGTTTTGTTGGATATTGGTTCTTTGTATTTCTATCTAAATTGAACTTGCCAATTTTTTAAAAGCTTTCTTGCTGGGATTTTAATTGGGAATGCATTGAAATTAGAGATCAATTTAGAGAAATTGTCATTTTAGTGATACTGATTTTTACAAGCCATAAAAATTATATATCTCTTCATTTATTTAGATTTTAAAAAATGTCATTTTCGGAAATTCCACTTCTTTTAAAAATGTTCATGACTATTTTTTGATGCTGGTTTGAGTAGAATTAAGTTTATTTTAAAACTAATTGCTAGAGAAGCAGGCAAGATGGTGGAGGTGTAGGAGGCAGAGAAGGCATTGGTTCCCAGAAGTTCAGCTAGAGAGGTCAAAACCACTCTAAAAGCTGGCAAACATAACAGGAGAGAGAAGAGAATAAGAACAGCAATTCTAGGAGCAGAAAATCGACCACTTTCTAAAAGGTAGGACGTGTGGAAAAAGTCCGAAGCGATCAGAAGACAGACTGCTGGGTGAGGGGCCGGCTCCCTGCAGCCGCAGAGCCGTGGAGCACAAAATCCAGAACTTTTAGTCTGCTCCGCTGAGGAACATCGCTCTGGAGGCTAAGAGGGGTTCAACCCTTGTGGGAACAGTGTGGTTTCAGGACCCGTGGAGCCGTGGAGCACAAAATCCAGAACTTTTAGTCTGCTCTGCTGAGGAACATCACTCCGGAGGCTAAGAGGGGTTCAACCCTTGTGGGAACAGTGTGGTTTCAGGACCCGTGGGGTCACCGAGGGACCAGGGGAGCCCGAGTGCGGCAGAGCTCCCAGGTATTGGGGTGGAGAAGCTGGCGGCAGAGAAGGAGCCGTGTTCGCTTAGGCTTACCTGGGACTATATGAACAGAGACACGGTTGGACTGTTGCAATTCAAGTGGGGACCCCACGGGAGGCAGCTCTGGAGACACCCCCTCCTTCCACCTCTGAGAGGAGCAGTGCAGGGGTGTGCAGCAGGAATCTGCTGGTTCGGGGACTCCAGACAGGGCCCCAGGCGCCACAGATAGAGGGACTCCGCCATGGGCTAGCTCAGCGCAGAGCGCGGGCCGCAGACAAGGGAGATGGGAGTGATTGACCGCTTTCCTCTGAGGGCATGTGGAGGAGCACGGTGCCCAGCATTTGACTCCTCTGGGCCGAGACTGGGAGGCTTTCATTTTCATTCCCGGCCTCCAGGGCATTACGGAAAGCACTCAGGGAACGAATACTCCCGAGATCGACCTGAGCAAAGTGCTTGGCCCATCCCCTGGCAAGGGCGGTGCAATTCCGCCTCAGGCAAAGACATTTGAGAACCACAGCAATGGCCCCTCCCCCAGAAGATCAGCAAGAATATCCAGCCAAGACCTAGTCAATCAATCAGTGAAAACTGCTGAACTCCAGAGACTCTTTCTCTCTCACCCATCTACTCTTACCTTGACAAAATGACGAGGCGGAAAAACTCACCACAAAAAAAAGAAGAGACAGTACCGATGGCTAGAGACCTAGTCAATTCAGACATTAGTAATATGACAGAAATAGAGTTCAAAATGAGCCCAGATGCTAGCTGGGCTCGAAAAAAAGCATGGAAGATATTAGAGAATCTCTTT
>CM053606.1:65829185-65847162 GCA_028646535.1 Procyon lotor | reverse complement strand
TACTGTGTTGAAAGACTGAGTGAAAGAATGAACAGAGAAGGGCTCACACATGCTACAGTGTGTGTGAAAGGAGAGAGGTGGACTCGGGCGGGAGCACAGCCCGGGGACCAGAGAAAGACAAGGCAGGCCAATGTGGGTCAGCACAATGAGCCAAGAAGGAAGTGGCAGCAGGAGACGCAGGAGGGGAAAACAGGGCCAGATCGTGTTTCTTGTTAGATGTTGGCACCCAAGGCTCAGCAGCAGCCCGTATTCGCAAACCCCGGGTCAAGAGGGTTCCCCGCTCCTCGCCGACATGGCTGACCTGAGCCCGTTTCCCAGTCTGAGGGAGGACCCTCTCCTTTGTGAAGTGCCCGAAACACGGTGAGGCTCCTCTGCTTGTCGGCCCTGGTAGCCCCCTTCCCCCCAACTAACCCCTCAGCTCCTGGCTTGGAGAGGCCATGTCTCCTCCCCAGACATCCCTCGGCGGTAATCTCCCACGGGTACCCACTGCCTTCCCTTGATCACACTCATCCCCCGTTGGGTAAGAATTATCTGTCCCCCCTAGACTGTAAGCGTCCTCAGGGCAGGAGCTGAGTCAGCTCTTTGTCACTGCAGCATGTGGTAGAAACTCCATAAATACTGTCCTATGAATAAACTAGCTCTAGCCTTAAAATAAAAGGACTGGAGGAAACATGTTTAAATGTTTCCCATTTCTGGACTGAGAAATAGTTAACCATCATCTCTGGCCTGACAGTGACATGTTCTAGAATAAGACAAAAGAAGGAAAACATCCTTGGCTCTTTTCCTGACTCAGACAGCATGTGACTCCGGGCGAATCATTTAACCTCGCCTGTGTCCGAGAGTGGGAGCAGGGCAAGAGAGCTTCACCCACCCAGGACAGGTTTTAAGTGGAGGAGGGGAGGGAATAAAGAGAGAGGGACAGGAAGAATGCAGGATCTCAAGTTCCCCGGGATTTTTAGGTAGCAGGTCTACCAGATCTCTAAATTATAACGACAAACCCTAAAGGCTTATTTGTATCCACAAGCCATGTTAGGAAGTCAGTTTTCATTTGTTTCAGAGCAAAACTAACAGAGCAAATGCGTGAAGGAAGGTGTCCTCAGTTGAAATAAAGGTCAGCCACAAACAGAAAGATGCATTGACAACTTAATCATTGCTTATTAGGGTAACAGTTTTTAATTAAATATTTAAAATTGAGAGAGAGTCGTAGGGAAGAAGTTTACATGTGTATTTTTTTTTCTGACATCAATACTGCCATTGATGAACAGATCCAATTTAGTTTCACTCTGAGAGTGCAGACAATGGTCAGTTTTCCTCCAGCTGGCTTATTTTACAAGCATTAATGAACAATTAACCAACACTGGCACTCTTTCCGTCTGTAATCCTGTAGTAGGATCACTAATCTCTACCACTAGCAGCTAATGATGAAGGTCTCTTAAGCTTCACTTCTTATCTCAGCCAGTTCTTAATACTTGCATAAGTATGCTTTCTGAGGAGGGGGGCCCCCTACTGCTATGCAACCCCGAGAACAAAAGCCCAGAGACATTTTTGAAGGGGTTTCTGTTCAATAACACTTCTATGCTTATGTTTGCCTTCCTCCTACAACAAACACCAGTGATCAACAGAGGGCTCTGCGGGTCACGGAGGGCTCTGTGTTTCCATACTTCTAATACTTATAAGAATGTATTCAGACGGCATTATACACAACCCCACCCCCAACGGCACAGGCAGACACCCTAAAGTGGGGAGGGAAACGTGGACTAAATAGAATCAAACAGTATTTTTCTCCGTGAGTCAGCTTTGATTTAGTATTGAATTACAGCGAGTTTGAAACCACATTGTCATTAAAAATGTAGAGGGCAGAGGCAGATTTATCTAGAAAACCCCACACAGGATAGGTCTTAGTTTCTCTGAATTTAATACAACTTATATTCAATTGTCTCTCTCTAGTGGGGCAGAAACCAATTCACCATTTCGTTAGAACTCCTCCATAGGGTGAGATTTAAAGAAAATGCAGGATCAAGATTTAAAAAAAAAAAAAAAAAACAACAACCAGAGAGCGGCCCAACGGTAGGATAAGAGCCTGGGCTGAAAAGACACACTTTTCATTCTTAACTACTTTTAAGACCCTTACAACTTGCTGGGAAAGCTGCTATTTCAAGGAAAGTTGTCCTCCTGACTCGATTCCAAGACTGCCTTGCTAGAAGAGGTTTCGTGAACACAGGCCTCGCCGGGCACTGAGCGGTAGGGGAGAAGGGCAGCAGCAGCTCGGACAGCGGGCAGCGTCCATGCCCGTGGCTTCTGCGCCCATGCACGAAGGCAAAGTCAACAACAGCATGTGCCCACGGGATCTGAAACATCAAGCCTGGCATTTTCTACCGTTTCTGGTGCTCGTAAAGCTGCAGCGTCTTATAAACAACATTGATCGGGAAGCAGCAAAACTCTCAGGCGAAGGTGGAGGGAGACAGGGGTGCTGAGACCCAGCAGGGCGATGGGCCCCAATGGAATGGGACCTGCTCTCTCGGCAAGAGGAGGAAGACCAGGACGACGGGTGTGGCGGTATGACACGAGGCCCTCTTTTCTTGAGCCTCAGCTTGCCGCTCATTCTAACTACCCACACCGTACGGTAGTGACGTGGGCACTCCGAGAGGGAGGAAGCTCGAAACTAAATGAGAAGTTAAACTATTCGGCAACTCGGATCCAAAATGAAAGGAATCTTCTTCATAGACCAGCTCACTTTTTAGTTTCTCCTTTCAGGCCGCTGAAATGCTACTTTTCTCCCCTAACGCCCAGGGCTTCCTGCAGTGGGAAGGGAAGGGGGCTTAGTGGGCAGAGCCCTGGACTAAAAGTTTGGAGGCTGAGTCCTATTCACACACAGCCCCTGACCCTTGTGTGATTTATACGAGTCACTTAACCTCTCTGCCCTTCTGTTTCCTCATTCATTCCGCAGACACAATGCTACCTGCCCCTCCCCACCTCCGTGGAGCCCTGAGAGGGAGTGACCTATGTCAGCAAAGCATTTGAAAACACCATTCGGCGGTGCGAGGCTCAAACAGTGTAAAACGTTGTAGCAGGCCTGCAGCATGATAACACACACAATGAAAATACGGGGACACCCCAAGATAGGGAAACAGGGACATCAGGAGCACTTGCCGCTGAAAATGTGGCAGTCGTGTGCTTTGAAAGTAAGTCTCAGTGACAGCACACGGAGTTTATTTGCTCTTTAGGAATCACTGGGCTGATCTAATTAATTTAAGTGATTGTTTGGACAGGAGTAGTAAAGTTTCAAAGGGAGTGGATGAAATCGTGGTATCCTGTGACTCTCAGATGGGTGCTTATTAACCCTCAATTAGGAAGAATTTATTCAAGATTATCTACTATTCTCCCTCTCAGAAATGTACTCTCTTCACTGCCCCACAGATGCTCAGTTCCATTCCTTATATTTCCATGCTGCTTCCCACCTTCTCCCCTCTACTGGGTTTTTGCATTCCAACTTAAGTCCTTCCCAACTCTCCCTTGCAAGAGTCCTGTAACATTCCAGTATGTATGTACGTAAGTATGTACGTGTCTATACATATCCATAGTATCCATCCCACAACATTCCTGGCACAATACTGGACACAGGGGAGAAGTCCAATAAATTCCTATGGCATGATGTGGTACAAGAATCAGGCCTAGAAAATCAGTTCCTGCAACACAACAACTATTTCCTGCCTTGGGACCTTTCCACATGCTATTTCTGATGCCTGGCCCCTGCTCTCTCCACCCCCCATCCTCCCTCTGTCCTTTCGAATGGCTGGCTCTTTCCTATGCTTGTGGTCTTGAATATCATCTATTCACAGAGGCCCACACTAACCAACCAATATAAAATAACCTCTTTGGGGTGCCTGTGGGGGCTCAGTCAGTTAAGCGCCTGCCTTTGTCTCACGTCGTGATCTCGGAGTCCTGTAATCAAGTCCCATGTCAGGGCTCCCTGCTCAGAGAGGAGCCTGCTTCTCTCCCTCTCCTCCCTACTCGTGTTCTCTGTCTCATTGTCTCTGTTTCTCTCTCTCAGATAAATAAATAAAATCTTAAAAAAAAACAAAAACAACCAGCCTCTTCACTCCACTCTTCTGTTACGTGTATTCTTCTTCCTCCTTGGCAGTAGTCAGCACGATCGGTAATTACCCATTTCTCCTCTTTCCTTGTTTACTTCATTATTACCCATCTTTACTACTAGAATGTACGCACCCTTCATCTTTAACACAAGAAGCTCATCTGTTTTGCTCACCACGGTTCAATGAATGTCTGTTGAATTAATCAGTTATGACATCACCCAATGTTTTTGGCCAGTACTGCCCAGTGCCTATTCGGCAGCCAGGGTCATTCTCCCTCAAATAGAAAACAGCTCCCTTTCTACTGGTGTTGCAACCTGTTTATCAGGATCCCCCACAAGGAACAGAGTATGTTTAATATTGTGCAGTATTTTTCTGTTAGGACTCTTTAACCAAGCCAACTCCATTTCTTTCTCTCCCCTTCTCTCCAATCTGGAGTCAAGACCCCCAGGCCAGGAGGAGGCCCGCACAGTAACACACATACATCTGGAGGATCCACCCCACGCAAAACCTCAGTGTCCCCGGACAGAGCTCCAGCCCCTCACTGTCCTGAGGCAGAGGTAGGGCCTTACCCGCTCCAGAGACTCCTTGAGAAACCAAAGTGGCCTTTCCTCTCACCGTCTTTGTCCCATAGCTTGGTACAGGGACCAACCGTCAGTTCCAATCGAACTTTTCCTTGACACCCAGGAGATCTGTCAGATTTTCAATAAAGAGCACGCTCTCCACCCTCAGATCACCCAAAGTGAGCATGAGATTAGTACCCGTCTGTGACCTTGGGGCTTAGAAACATATTAACACCCCCCTCACAAGGTTATTTTAAGAACCAAATGCAATAAAAGCACGGTGCCAATGGATGACTGGCATCCGAGTGTTAGATTTATCGCTGCCACAGCAAGGCTCCAAGTACTAGAAGCCTTGGACATGCATGGTTGCCACTGCTGTGGGCTGCCGAGCTTTAACAGTGTCTCCAGATATGGTGACGGCATCAGATTGGGTGGTTTTGCCTGTAAGCAACAGAGAACTCCACTAAAGGATGCTCACACTTAACAACAAGTCCTGAGGTGGGGAGGCTCCAGAGTTGGTTAATTGAGAAGTTCAAATTTGTCATCAAGGATCCAGGTTTCTCCTTCCGCTCTACCTTAACATGTTGGCAAGCAACCCGCAAGGCCACAGGTTTGCAAGTATCCCACCTTCATGCACCAATATCCAGAAATCTCCAGCAGATTTCCCTTCATGTTCACGTCTATTGCGTGGAGCCAGCATAAACAGGCAGCCCTCAACAAATCCCTGCCTGGAAATGGAACTCTCAGGACTCTCCTGGACCAATCGAGATCACCCCAAGGAGAACTCCAGTCAAGGGCCACTTCAGCCAATGTGTGTGGAAAATGGACACGTTTTGGGTAGGCAGACAACACCGTCTGCTACAGTGACGTAATGAAGGCTGAGTCCCTAACCGTTCCCCAAGCCAGACACTATTTAGACATCCTCACTTATGTCAGTGAAACGTTTCCTTGGGAACTAGTCTATTTTGAAGCTACACGTCCTGCCTTCAGATGCTACTCCTTCCATAAAATTGGTAAAAAGTTTCGCCCCTTCTGTGCCCACGGACCTAGAAAATCATTCCATCTCTGATTATGAAATGACAGCCCCCAGGTGCCAAGTCCTGGGATGGCCAAACTATACAAGGAGAAGATTCAACTGCAGACAGACATAAAAAATAAACAAAAACAAAAACAAAACAACCACAGTGGGTCATTTTCATGCTATTGTACTGCCAGGTGGCTGGAGGCCCTGGGAGTTTTGCCTCATTTCAGCTGATGTACTTATTAGCCACCCAAAATACACATCTTCACATGATGCCTACCAGCAATGAGACTGTTTTTGAAAAATGCAACATGTTCAAATGCAAACTTAATCTTGTCCATCCCCTACTTTAAAATCCTTCCATGGCTCCTGACCACACCTGAGAAAAGTTCAGCTTCTAAAGGTGGACCCTGCTCACCCTTACAATCTCCTTTCTTGCTATACGTCTCTTCTCCTGGTCCTAGTACCCAAGTTATTGGAATGGAAAACAGTAAGTGTATCTATCCTAAAAATTAGTCTCTAGTAGTTTTAAAGGAAATAAATGTCCAATAGTAAAGTACTGGTTAAATCCATTATGATATATATACCTAACAAGGACTATAAAGCAGTCATTTAAATCATGCTGTAGAATATTTAATGATACGAAGACATGTTCATACAAGATATTGATAAATGAAGGAGATTACCAAAATCCAGGTTAAAGTATGACCCTAATTTATAATATATATGAATAGACACATATTGGAAAAGAACCAGAATATTATACACAAAAATGTTAACAATGGCTATTTATGAAGAGTTAAGAGAGTAGAAGATTTTAACTTTATTCTTTGGACTTTCATCTTGTTTCCAAATTTCATACAATGAATGCCCATCACTTTGGCAATCAGAGAGACATTCCTTGAAAAAAGAAATTGAGATCTGAAATACATAAGTGGCTGCACCCAGAAAAACTGCAAATCAATGCTTCCGCATGGGTTCTTCCAACAGCCTCACCCAAGCTCCCCAACCGTGCTCACATTCAGCAGCTCTTAACTTCAACCCGGTTGCTGGTTGGACAATAGCAGACAAGAAAAGTCAGGGCCCAGAATTTAATTAAAATCCAAATGTTTCCATATTTGATAGAGAAGACTGTGGGCTGTACCTTTCTTAGGACAGACATCATACTGTTCTTTGAATGACAGCGGCTAGACTGTACTTCTCTTCAAGTCCGCAACTTAGCTCTTCTATTTGTGAGGCATGTAGCCCAGTGCCTTGAACACTGCAGGTGCCCAATAAGGAACCCTTTCATGAATACAAATGATCTACCGACTAAAAGACTAACCTATCAATGAATAAATCAACTGATTTCTGAGTGTCCATCGGCCCCAGGAACTGTGCTGGGTCTTAACAACAACAAATGACGGTAAAGTGTCCCTGCTTTCAAGTAACTTCCAGCTTGATAGGAAGGCAAAGCTACTGCAAATGAGCCAACTATGTGCTAAATTGTGTCATATTGATAGAACTGAAATAGAACGGAGAGATGAAAAAGATGAGCATAGACTGGAATACAAAACGACTCTAAAATAGAATCTGCTCTCCAGCCAGAGACCACAGCCTCAAGGCTAACCCACCAGGCTTCCCCCACTCCTGCCCACCCAATATACAGGGTCTGCCCCAAGTCAATCCACTCAGTCAACCCATCTACTGAGGCCACATACATAACTGTTCCTGCACAAGGAAACCTAGAATTATGGACTAAAAATCAGAATACATCCTTTATCCATTCCTACTGAAGGCTACCGAGTTTCGGGGTGGCTCTGGGGAGATGACTGAAGGATTCCACGTTATTCTGGAAGTTCAAATGCACCATGCCTTAGACCTTGGACAGATTCCCACCATTCTGTTTGAGAATTTCTCTTTATCCCATCCTTTCACTGATTCAACTAACCAGATATCAGTTCCACAAATAGGAGATTTCAGTCAAAAGGAGAAATATGCATACACACAAAGTAAGTTAAGAAGGTGTTAAGTGCCTTATGAGAGGTGCAGACGAAGTGCTGGGAGATCACTTCTGGCCGAAAATCAGTAAGTGCTCCAGCAACAAGAGAAAAAATGATGTAACCCTGTGAGATAGACGGGAAAGGAACAGGTAGATAAGGGAACGATAAGGGAAACAGTATTGTCAGAGCAGACTAAAAATGTTTCACACACACAGAGGCACAGTGGGTGGGGTGGGGGAAGGAAGAGGAGTTATAATAGTTTGATTTGGTAGGAGGAACGAGAGCAAGAAATAAAGATTCTTGGAACCTCACAGAGAGGGAACTGGACTTCATTGTTGAGATAGTAGGGAGCCAGTGCAAGTTCCTAAGAAGGGGGAAGCATGCTACCACCCAATGCTTACTTGCATGTGCCAAAAAAGAGGAACGCCTCCCAAATGGGTCTCTTACCTAACAGCTGTCCTTTCCAAATCGGTGCATCCTCTAAGTATACCTACAAAGTCTACCTTTCATTTTCACTGTGATCCTCTATCTTCCCTTTAGAAAGGAGTTTAGTGCTTGTGCAGTGGTAGTCCTAGACTATTCCCACTCTGTCTTGGCTGTGTCATGTCATCAACCTAAAAATAGATGCTAATTAACAGGGTTATTTCTAACTTACATTGTTAAAAAGAGAGGAAAACAGTGCTGAAACACCAAGAGTATCAAATTAACCAAGAATGGAACCAACTTCTAGTTCAAAATTCCCACCTCACAGACATTGAATTCACTAAATAGTCTTTTTTTTTTTTTTGTAAATCAGATAGTCATTATCCAAATTTCCTTTCCCTGATGTGATAATATAGTGTGATGAGACATGCCCCAACAGAACACAAATTGACTTTTGAGTCCAGATGCTACATGGAGTGTGTGGATGGTAAAGCAAATATCTCACTCTATTATCTGTTGTCTCTGAACCAACAGATTACATGGTTCACTGACTAGCTGAATAACTTTTAGACAGTTTGCTCATGTCTATTTACACATATTCTACAGAAATATATTAACAACTGAGGAACAGCTGTAAAAATTATATGGCAAGACGGATAGATGAGAGCAACAATCTCTCCGTGTACATTTCTGCAGAGAAGACGGAAGTTTTACACAGTAAAGGAAACGGGGAAAAAACACACACATGCACATTTGTATGTTGCTGCCACTACAAAGTGTGAATTCCATACAGTAATACAGGCAGTCAAAGAAAGCACATCATAAAATCACCTGAAGACTCTACATCGGTCTGGGATATTACTATAATATGTATTTTGACAGCGATGGATTTAAGATTTATGTTCGTGCTCTAGAAAATTCTACTGGACAATTATATTTCCTAATGAAAAAGCCACTTTTCATCATCCATTGGACAACCACAGAAATAACAAAAGTTTTCTGGTTCACGCTTACTTTAAAAATATTTATCCTCAAATCAGAACTCAGTTTTAATGTCCTCCGCAAGTCCTATACATCTCACACTCAAAGAAATTAACAAATATAAGAAGATTCTCTATCTACTACAATAAATCTGGCCACTAAGTATTTTGCCTTAAAAATCAGTTTTGTTATGCGAAACTTTGTTCAGATAAATGCTGCCTATCACTCCATAAAATTTCCAACCTAATTTAGGCAGGGAAATGAATGGTTGGCAGGCACTGGGACTATGTTGCCCTAATATTCAGTGGAGAATAGGCTCCATGGATGTGTCAGTTTGAAAAATACTGTGCATTGTATCTTCTCTCCATGACTCGAATATACCCCTCCCTCCTAGAAGCACTATCTGCCTTTGAGTCCCAGGGTGCTTCAGAATCCCCTGGTTTGGCTCCCATATGGCAGCCTTTCCCAATCTCCATTGCAAACCTATCCTTATCTAAAAGCCGTGAAATAGAAACAAAAGATATAAAAATATAAAAATTTTTTAAAATTAAAATATAAAAACCATGAAATACTGGAGCTCTTCAAGCTTTAGCAGCTGGCCCCTCATTTAGGACAGTCGCACAGTAACTAACTGTACCTGAGTGCTCTGTTTCAGTTACCGGGACAAGTCCCTTTGCTGGGAGCTTCAGACACATCCAGACATGCTCCCATGTGGCAGTGCCACTTGAACATCTCCTTCTATTCAACGTGTCTAAAATCCCCAAAGCCCCGGTTCGAACCCGGATCTTCCTTCAGTTCCCTCCCAGGGATGGCACCTTCACCCTTCAGCTGGACAAGCAAGAAAGAACCCCAGAGGATGTCTCGGACACCTCAAGCCTCCTTTCCTCCAGAATCCAATCTATCTCAAACTAGGATACTTTCACTCTTTCCCTATCAGTCTGCTACTGACTGTTCCCACAGTAGGCTCTCTCCCATTGGATTTCTGCAAGAGCCTTGTACTAGTTTCCTTAATGCATTCCCTCTAGTCTAGTAAAAATTATATCTTTCAATCCAAATCTCATTTGTTAATCTCCCACCTAAAACTCTTCAAAGGCTTCCCATGGCTCTTGGGACAAAGACTAAAGTTCTTAACAAGACCGTGCTTGATCTTGCCCCTGCTCCTCTCTCTGGTCTTACCTCATGCCCCCTCTGTCCCACCGGCAGCTCTCCAGCCAAGCCTTCTTTCCTTTCCTTTACACCTGGGATGTTCCCCCCAACCCAGCCCGAGATGCTTCTTACACACTGTTCTCTTGGCCTGGATTATCCCCACCCTGTCCTCTCACTTTATTTCTACATATCTTTTAGATTTCGACTCCTCTCCTAAGTTTTCTGTTTTGTATTCACTGTAATAAGTCACATGGATTTTCTTTCTCCTTCGCCGTATTATTAACTCCTTAGGGGGTATTTTGTGTTTATACTCCTACACTGTCCGGTACACTGGTGAGCACAAAAATGACTCCGTTAAGATGAGCTGAACTAAAAAGTTCACCATGGAAGAGAACGAAGAACTGGATAACTGATTAGTAAAAGAAAAGGCAGCTCATGGAGTAGTGAAAATCCAAGCCCCACGAAGAGAAACCTGGGGGTACCTTCCTACTACTTCAAATTCCCAAGGTTAAAAGTGTAGTTATTGAACTGGCCTCCATATTACCAAGTCCAGTTTTTCCTGTTGATTTTCAGATTCCACAGGTCAACGTGTTTCAAACCCTTTCCAAAGTTCACACGTTATCCTTTGTGTCTAGGAGCATGTTCTCAGACCCATAAAAGAAGACATTTCTGAGGACCCAAGGAAGCTTTACTGAAACTATGGCCAAAAATGGGATCTTCCTGTATTACCAAACGAACCAACAAACAGCACAAGTCAGGGGGCTATGATCACAATGCCAATAGCTAGAAAGTTTCAGAACCTGAACATCCAACTCCTTCATGTCTTCCAGCGAGTGCTAAGGATTCTGGATTATATGACTCAAACTTTCTCAAACTGTCACGCTTTGAAAAGCCCAGATTGTAATACAGCCTCCTGATGCTTTATTTTAGTCCACAAACCAAGATGTCTGGTCTATTGTTTGAATGCCATTAAGTCAATTTGGGGAAAGGAGGATCTAGGATGACTGACAACCCCTAGACGTTCCCATCAAGGCCTCACTAAATGAAACTTACAGATTAAGGCACAGACTTTTTTATCCCCTTCGTTTGTTTTCACTAGCCAGCTCTCTCCTCATATTACCCATAATTTAGATCATTTCGACAACATTCAATATGAATCACCACTGTGACTGATTCAATTGCCTTAAGTTGTTCTTTGTTCAAAAGGCATATGAACAAGTCGCTAATGGACAGAAAAAAATAAATTCTCCTTTAGACAAAAACACCTGATACGTCCAAACTCCTATCCACCCCAGTTACGTGTCTATTTCTTCTCGTACCCAGGAAGCCAGTGCTCATAGCTACGTCTTTTTTTGGGCTGATTATCAGTAAAACTGTTCTTCTTATAAACAGAAATCCTATGAAGAACATGTTCTGCACTCCAGCTGAAAGTTAAAATGATCTGCTAGCTTTATTTCAAACACATAAATATCACTATCTGTTGCTGGTATGGTTACTTAAAGCCAAGTTGTAAAAGTAAAGTTCCAGGACTAATTACCTTTCCTTTTGGCTGCTTTGCTGCCAAAGCTATAATCACAGAGGATAATCTTCAGGAGCCTGGCTTTGTTGCTAGAGCAACCAACCCAACTTTAAGCAATTTTCAATATCTTCCTTTGGCGTATTTTAAATAACAATAAGACATAACCCACCTAGGCCCCCATTACCAGCGCTAAGCACATTCTCACCATGCTGATCTAGTTATAAGGAAATTCGGAACCTGGTCTAGTAGGCATCTGACACAACAAACACTCTTTGTGTGGAAACCACACGGCATGTGCCACCCTTCGGGCCAGCCCTCCGTCTCCCTGGGGCGGGTGGTCACAATCAGAGGGAAAAGGCTGACAAAAAGACTGCTGCTTCGTCCGGCTCAGACCCTGCAGCCATCTCAGAATATAAATGCATCACAGCCTAATTTTACAACGCCCTGTATTTCTGTTTACTTGTAACAAGAGGGAGATCAGCAGATCCTGCCACTCTGATGGAATATTAAGACGCCCGGGCAACTGTGTCCAGATTCCCTGGCTGACTAGTAACAACAAGCTCTCTGTTGTCCCTAACCAATTTTTAGTGTATTTTTATTCAATTGTTTTCTATATTATATTATTAAGAAGTCCAACACATTTTGGGGGAGTAGGAGAGGTATTAATTCTCCACATTAACAAACACATCATCCATGAAACCAGAATTCCTACATCACTACAATCTCATTAACAGTCAACCTGTATTCGCTGCCTACCCATCCTCTACGAAGTAGAAACCATTTTTACACATCGTGCAGGAGAACGAGCATCTGTGTGTGGCTGTGGCCTCCACTGAGAGAACAGAAGAAAGTAGCCTTTTTAGTCCATCTGCCCATCCATCCATCCATCCGTCAGGAGGTATTTATCAAGTACCTAAACAGTACTGGAAGCATATAAGCATAGGACAATTTTCTGCCTCATACAGATAACAAAAACCTAATGATTTTAGGTGGGGTTAATAAGATAGGGGGGAAAATGTTTCCTGGGTTATGGAGAAACCAGGAACAGAAGATTATATTAGTAGTAGTCCATGAAAAAGAGAAGGAAATAAGCTCTGGCCAGTTCAATAACTTGCATGGCTCCTGCTTGAATATCCCTTCCCAACAAAGAGGACTGTCTTTACTAAAATCACTTTTCCAAGGCTGGGGTATATATGTGCCAACTTGCGATCCCTAGAATATGAGATAAAGTGACCCAGTATTATTAATAATACATTAGCATTACTTGAAAACTATCTATTAGTTTTAACTGTTCATTAAGTTAGCTTTCATTTACTTGAAGCCCAATGGGTGAGTTCAATGTTTTATTTGGGAGGCTCTCAACGAAGTTTCAAGGATTCTTCCTTGAAGGATAGTCTATTTTCTTGAGCTATTGAGAGTGGACGCAATTTGGGTGCCCATCAGTAATTTATGTGATGATTGTCAATGTACTACATATCATCAAAGGCAATACACATTTATTTTTTAGGGGTAGTTTTTAAATGCATAGCTCTCAGATTGTTCTTACTACAGTAATTTAGTTTCTTGGAATATACAATTTGGCCTCTACCACTTTCCCCCTTCCTACCTTTTATGGATATTTGTTCAGATGTTCCCTCACCTAAAAGGCCTTTCTACTTTCCTCTAAAATAAATGCAAAAATCCATGCTTAGCAAGAACCTCAGTTTAATAAAAATACCGCACAACTCCACCTTTTTGCAAAATCTACTCCTAAGAAACCATCATAAAATAATTTTTTCTCTTCGAGATCCTTCAGCTTGTTTTAAGATTTCATTCTGCTTTGTCATTTAGGGGCTCCACACAAGGATATGTCTTGCCTCTCCAACTAAATGCCATGAGTCTAAAGAAAAGGGATCTTTTTTATTTTCTTTACTTCTGAATTGCCTATGATACGTTTAGGAATAGATTATGTTGTAACTGCCATTGGAGAAGATAAAAATAAAGATGAAAGTCTTTGTGAAGTATGATATATGCACCTAAATTACTCTCCTATTTGTGGTTCATTAAAAAAGTCTTGATATTTTCAGAGAAGACTTTTACATAATTAAAGAGGTGAACTGATCATTCAGTAAATATTTATTAAACATCTACTATGGGTCTAATGCCATGCTAGGTATTACAAGTAATATAAAATTATAAATAATATATGGCTCCTATCTACCAGGTTCCTGTAATGTAGTTATGTCTAATGGCAGATTTTGCTACTATCAGATATCATCAGATACAAGTTAGTGGAATGACTAAACACACTGGCTGCCCCCAAAACATATAATCCAGACTTTAAAATAGAATGGTTCAAGAGGCTGGATACGAAATTATTTAAATAGAAAATTAAGTTTTAAACATTATGACAAGAGCCAACCAATTAAATAGTAAGCACTTCTTAAAGTCAAAGAGACAAAACAATATAAACATCTATGAAATTACATGTCCTGATCTTAGTATTTTTCCCATATCAAATCAAGCATTAGTTCTCTTTTTCTTTTCTTTTGGTTTAAGCAAGAAAATACAACCAACCCACCAAAAAGAGAACCCTCCATGATAGAGTTCCTCACTTTCCTTCTCACTGCCATGTGGTGCAATTTGATCCTCGTTTCTCTTCTGAATCTGTAGTTGATTGGTTTGCCCATCTTCCATCCCCGCACTGGTGCAGGAGTCTCGAACGCACCAGCAACGCTCATGCTATTCTCTGCCTGTGAGGTCTCCGGGGTAGGGCCCTGCCTAATCCATAGCACAGGGTGCAAGACTCTCCACAGTCTGGCCTCAGTCTTCCATCCTCTTCCACTATCCGCTCCCACACTCCTTTCTGGTCCCGACACAGGAACCTTGCTGGGGGACTCACATTTGATTCATTCTGTCAAAACACATAGGAAGCAATTGTGCAAAAACTGTTACTAAGTTCCAGGAATATGGAGGAGCTCGGAGTGTAGTGACGGGGACAGAGAAGCTATCGAATGGGCAAGAGGTCATTAGCGGCAGTGACAAATGCTGCTGCCAGCTTGGCTTGCTCGCGTCCCTGGATTTGTAGAAGAAGGAAACAAGCCTGAATGGCCGGAGACATTTGATTACTTAGACAGCCAAAGCAAGAACAGAACGTGGCTGTTCCCACAGGAGGGCCCTAGGCTTGGCGGGACTGACAGCAGACGCCATGAGTGGTAGGTTGCTCTGCCGTGGAGGAGACACATCTCCACTGCGGATGTGCAGTCTGATAGACTTGCACAGAAGCCTGCAGCTGTACTCGAACAGAGCAGGGTAGGAAAGGAGGTGGTAAGACCTCTGCTCAGTTGATACCCAGGAGGTAATGAGAAGCTGCCTCACGGCAGCTCCCACAAGGCCTAAGAACCTGCTTTGCAGTGGTTCCTCAATGGGCTCATCTCCCATTACTCCAGGAGGGATCACAGGGCACTTCACCAAGACTTGGGTGAGGTCACAGTCAAGCCTTGCCGACTTGGCCTAAGTGGAAACATGCAAGGTTGCCTGGGTACCGTGACTGAGCCATCCCCCCACATAAGTAAAGTAAATTGCAGCAATATGTGCAAGGACACAGAAATGCTCACAAGGGGAGCACATCGGAGGGGGCCCTGGCATAGTGACATGATGGGCCTTGGCACATACTTAATCTGCCTGAATGTTCCTCCCCACTGAAGAGTTGGTCAGCTCAAGCCCAGGGTGACAAGTTCCTATGACTTCCTCTAGTACCTTCTTCCACTATTCTAGGTTGAATAAATTGCTCTTTCCTCTGTATGTTCATAGCCCTTAGATCGGGCCTGTGTATATTATTTGCCATAAACCATTCATTCACTCATCCATCCATCCATAGGCCAGATACTGCCTGGAGCATTGTCAACAGGGCAGTGAACAAAAAAAGAAAGATCCTTCCCCCATTGACCTTCCGTTTGTTCTGTTCTCTCTTGTTCCTTCTATTCATAGTTGCAGTCAAATTCTAAAACTCACAACATTGTCTATTAGCCAGGATCCCTTGACCAGTGCAGAACACTCACTTTCTTTCTTATTTTAAGTCATGTTTGAGATAACAGCAAGAGAAATAAATCTATAATGCAATTTTACATTTATACAACAGTGTAACCAAATTTCATAAAACTTAATTTTGCCACAGAGCTCATAATAGAAAAATATTACATGGGTGAGAGTTGTGCTTAGAATTCTATCAAAAACCCACAAGTCTAGGATACAGAAGGCTTCTTCAGTTCCACTAAGGACTTAGATTTAAAACCAAACATTGGGAAAGTTTTCCTCCCCAACTGACGATACTATCAGATATCACCAAATTCTTTCCATTCACCTTTCCTCCTCTTATTGCAGTGCCTCTGAATTCCTCAATTTGAGTTTTGGATTAGAAAAGAGGCTTTTTCCTAAGCTGACTTTTGCTCAAAAGCCTTTTTTAACCTCTGATTAACAAGAACAACTTAACCATCTGGTAAACTTCTTCATAACAAGATCTAACCCCACTGAAAGAAGTCAAATGTTAGTTCTTTAAAGATTAGAATTTTCTTCTTAACGGATGTTTCTAACAACGCAGAAAACAACTTTTGATAAGAGCTGTTGGAAATTATAAACATGACAGAAAAAAGAAATTATAGGAAAACTTTATACCAACAAATTAGACAAATGAGGTGAAACAAATTCCTAGAAAAATGCAAATTATCAAAACTATCTCAAGAAGAAACCAATTATTAAGAAAGTAAATCTTAAGTGTTCTCACCATTCCAAAAGAAAAAAATATATAACCATGTGATGTGATGAATATGTTAACCTCATTGTGGTAGTCATTGCAGAATGTATATGTAAATCAAATCATCACACTGTACACCTTAAACACACAATTTTCAGTTGTCAATAAGACAGAGGGTAAAAAGAATAGAATATCTGAATCTATATACATTAAAGAACATGAAAAAGCAACTTAAAAATCTTCCCCCCAAAAAATAAATTAAAATTTTAAAATTCTTAATAATTAAAATTTCCAAAAGATTTACTGATCAAGTTATAAAAACATTTAGGGAAGAAATAGTATCAATCCTTTCAGAAAATAGAGGAGCACCTTCTCAATTCATTTTATGAGACCGGTATTACCTTGACACCAAAGCCAGAAAAAGACACACAGGAAAAGTAAACTATAGACTAAAAAACTTCATGACCATAGATGAAGAAATTCAGAAAATATTAAAATGCCAAATCCAGCAATACACAACATAGATTACACACCATAATCCAGCAGGATTTAATGGGGAAAAAAAAGTGAGTTTAGGATCCAAAAACCAATTAATTAATACACAGTACTGATACAAAACAAAAAACAACATGATTATTTAAAGATGCAGAAAAAGCACTCCACAAAACTAAAACCCATTCATGACTAAAAATAATCTCTCTATAAACTAGGAACAGAAGGATACTTCCACAATCCTATAAAAGGCATAAAGGAAAAACCTACAGTTAAATTATATTTAATAGTGAAAGACTGAATGCTTTCCCCCTGAGATCAGGAAAAAGGCAAAGATGTTTCTTTCCACCATCACTTGTTACCAGACACTGTACTGGAGGATCTAGCCAGTGCAATCAGAGAAGGAAAAGATATTAAATATCCCAGTTTGGAATGGAAGAAGTACAAATGTCCTCTTTCAAGGATGACATGATTTTGCCTAAAAAACCCTAATTATAAAAAAAATCTACTAGAGAAATAATCAAGTTTTGCAAGGTCACAGTATAGAAGACAATACACAAAAACCAATTTTATATAATAGCAATTTTTTTAATTTTTTATTTTTTTTATTAACATATAATGTATTATTTGCCCCAGGGTACATGTCTGTGAATCGTCGGGCTTACATATTTCACAGCACTTACCAGCACATACCCTCCCCAATGTCCACACCCCAGCCACCCTATCCCTACATCCCTGCCTCCCAGCCATCCTTAGTTCATTTCTTGAGTCTAGGAGTCTCTTATGGTTTGTCTCCCTCCCCATCGCTTCCTGTTTCATTTCTCTCTCCTACCCCCCCCAAAAAACCCCTGCCTTGACTTTCAAATTCTTCATATCAGAGAAATCATGTGATACTTGTCTTTCTCTGACTGACTTATTTCGCTTAGCGTAATACCCTCCAGTTCCATCCACATCTTTGCAAATGGCCAGATTTCGTTTCTCTTGATGGATGCATAGTATTCCATTGTATATATATACACCATATCTT
>CM053606.1:65798460-65828685 GCA_028646535.1 Procyon lotor | reverse complement strand
GGCTCTAATTTGGAGGCCTGGTGGTGATAGGTTCTGGAGGGCTTGCTTTAGAAGTTGAGGTTTAGGGGGAACGGTAATCGGTCCTGACCCAGCTCTCCTTGCCAATAGTGGTGGGTTGCATAAGCATCCAACAGATTGAAAGTGGCACTGTGTATTGTTAGAATCAGTCTTAGCAAGTTATAGGGATGATCTTAACTCCCTACACCTTTCATCTTAAAAACAGTTTTTAAAAAAGCTTTTCCTCACCTCTTTATAGCAGTGACGAGCAAAATTCAGCTTGTGACCATCTAAATATATCAAATTCCCTATTGCATGGTCTAAGTCTTATTTTTATATCTTCCTAACTCTGGTGAACAGGACCAGGGAGATACTTAGTATCTGCATTCCTTCATTCTGCACGCTGGGCTGTGGGAACAGCCGAGCACAGAGGCCTGAGGATGAAGGGAGCATTTTCCTAGGAAAATCTGTGTGTTCACTTGGGCCGTGCCAACGCGTGTCAGTTAAACCATTTTCTCAAGAGATACTTTGAAACACAAAGCGCTTTCAGGATGCACAAATATAGAAGAGAGAGAGTCTGTAGTCTGGAAGGTAGGATTTCTACATATTGGAATGAACTACTCTTAAGTTCATGAAGCTTCAATGGGCAGATGAAATATTTTGAAATATTTCCTCTGGATACCTTTGATGGTTTATTAAGACTTTTTATCCTACTCTGTTTTGGGAATTAGTATGAAGGGGAAGAAATACATTGTTTTTTCACAGAGCCGTCCCACTTTTTACCACGTGGGAAAATGTACTAGTGCGGTTGGAGTTTATGACCCTCTGACACAGAGGCCAGTGTCCATTCTTGCTTAATCCCACAGTCATAAAGGGTAGCTCTGTAGCATAAATCAGGTCTTGGCATTTCTTTCTTTAAAAATAACTTGTTGACCTTCTGTCATAAGCAGGAAATGTTCCAAGTAGCTTATTAGAGGAACTGAAACCATCAGGAGATGGCTTTATCTTTTTCTACCAATGCCATCACCCTTGATGATGCTTTGGGCAGCATCTTTTCATTACTGTCACTTTTGGGTTTAGAAGTCTTCTTTTCTGGTATTAATTCCACTCCAACATACATCAGAACTCCTTTTTCTTATTTAATTGTAAGCATCTCCCCTCGCTTTAGGTAAAGTCTAGAACTAATGGTAGGATAAGGGGATCCTGGCCATCTATTTTTCTGAGTCCACATTCTCTCTCTTTCCGTTTGGGTTCTCTGAAGTACAGGTGGAGAGCAGGAGAGAGAGGAAAGGGGGTCCTACCCGCAGCACAGCAGCATTCCAGTGGTGAGGGCATCTCTGGGAGCACAGTGATGTCCTCCTCGGAAGACTCCACGTGGCCCTCTGCATGGCGCTGTTCCCCGACTCAGGAGATGCTTACCCACCTCTGTTCCCACCTTCCCGTGGCACCTCCTCTGTCCCTTTTATCTGGGACCTCCTCTTCCCTGCAGAGTTCATTAGAGATGACTGGCATCGGGCATCCATGTAGCCCATGGGAAATCTTACGTATCCTTGAATCACCACATGGGAGTCCTTGATAGCCACCTGTCTCTTGTTCCTGGCCTTGCCTTTGCCGGCAGTGCTAGCCAGCCTCAAGCAGGCACCAGCCTCTCTCCTCCTCAGGTGGCCCCTGCTCCTTTGGGTACATGCCTCAGGCTTGCCCAAGAACATTATTGAGTTCTGCTGTGACCAGAATCATGGGAAGGCCTATTAGTTCCTGTCCCTAAACAAGCATCTGACTTGAATTTGAGAATAAAATCTCTTCTTCTGCAGGTACTTCCAAGTCCCTTAAGTGTCCTTTTGGGGTCTTCTTCACTTGGCTTGAGGTCATTGTTGGTAAGAAGGGAAGATGTCACTGTACTCCCTACTGTTGTTTTCCCAATGCAAAGGATCTTCTCAAGAAATGTCTAGCTGTTACCTAGGGCGCTGATAGTGACAGAGTTGGGTTAGGTCTGAATAAGTGTTACATCAAAATATCTAGGACCCCACTTTAGTGGCGTGTTCAGTACTCATCCTTCTTAGTTTTAAGGTCTTAGCTGAAACTCAAAGGCAAGAGGAAAAGTTCCAATCCACTTAGAATCCAGAGTACTGAGTGTTATATGCAACTAATGAGTCAGTGAACACTACATCAAAAACTACTGATGTGCTGTATGCTGGCTAGCTGAACATAATAATAAAAAAAATCCTTAATAACCTTATCAGAACCCTGTTTTCTTACCGCATCTCTGAGCACACCTCTCCTGCCTCTCTTCATAGTCTCCTCTAGCATGATTTAGCTGTAACTCCCCCTTTACCTCATTCCACTCCTTCCAAATGCAAGGGCTCTTTTTGTTTGCTTCTCAGTGCTTTGTCCCATTGTTGCTCATCAGAAGTTTTAGTTGTCCATGAAGTTTTAGTTGTCTTGTTCACATGGTATCTTCTCTGTGAGGTCTCTGCAGATCTGCCTAATCTGATTAAATCTCATCTAACCCAGTACTTTCTTAGTGCATTCTATTTCTATCACTCTAATGATACTGTTGTAGTTGTCTTTGTATTGGATTTATTTGTGTGTATCTGGCACACTAGCTTATCAATTTCACTCTGTTTATTCCTTTATTCCTTCATAACTATCATTTACCTTCTAATCACCAGAGAATGTATTAAAGGATTGGGATAAAAAGATGGGGAAGGCACCATCACTGACCTCAAGAAAGTTATTCTAGGAGGGCAGACAGATCACAGACAGGAGAAATTTAAAATGCCAGTTCAGTGGAAATATCTGCTGTTGGATGATGGAACGATAAAATAGGAGAAAAATACCTCTTGAAGGGGCCCAGAGTTTAACTCAAGAGAGAAGGTGACAGCTGACACTTAGAAAATATTAGTTAATTCATTCCACAAAGATTTATTCCATGTCTTCTGTGTGTCAGGCACAGAGATGAACAATGAGAATGTAGTAGAGAATAAGAAAAATCCATGTTCTCACACAGCTTAAATGCCAGCAAAGAAAAGAAGTAACAACAATTACTAGTGGTAGGTCTTACGAAATAGGAAGTATAGGGCTTAATAAAGGGTTAGAAAGATACTTGAAAATGCTATTGAATTTGCATTTATTGAAATCTTATTAGGAATTTATTTAGGATGTATTTATTGGATTTATTGAGATCTCATTAGGAATGCTAGGAAATTGTAGGGTTGGAAAATGAGTTTAACTTAAGGCAATTAGATGACCTATATGTAATTGTCTCGTAACTCATCAACTTCTCCTATTGTCTTGACAAGGTCTTTGAGATGCCTGCACTGAATCAGAAAGGATTGTATAAAGAATGCCCATAAAGCTTTGAAGCCCACTCTTTCTAGTTCCGAAAGTGAATATGTTATTTAGTACAGCCATCACTCAGTCTCCACACTGAACAACCTCATCTGAGCCAACACATTTTAAATATATACACAGAATGACTTCAGCCTGTAAGCATTGCTGGTAAACAAAAATGAGTTACTCTGGTGGTGTCATGCCCAATTTGGTCAATAGCAGGCCCTTAGTAAATATGTTAACCTTGAATCTTTCTTGATTCAGATATTCTTCCAGTGTTACAAAATTGGAAACCTACTTTTTCCACTGATGAGGTCCAATCACAGAAAGTGCTGGACTAGTCTCAAGAATGACTTGACAGAAAATGTTAATTTTAGGTTTTTAAAAAAATGGCAAATGCTTGGGTACACTAAATTAAACACCCTTAGATGCTTCTTTAATTTTCACAGCTAATTTATAGACAAGTAAAGGCATGTATGTGTCTGTCTACCTGTCCATGTTCTCGTGTCTATAAAGCCTGGATTGGTATTATGGAGAACGCTATTTTCTGTGGAAAATATGGATTTTTTAGTGGGTGCACCTGACAACACTCCAGATGTATAAACTCTCACCAAAACGAATGTTTCCAGATATCTCATCATGACTGGGAAGAGTGAGGAGATTACACTAAGAATAAAATTATGTTCCCTGGGCTCTCAGAGCACTTGAACAATGCCTGGGATGTAGTAATAGGAAATATTAACCACAAAAAATGTTTTCTTTTTTTTTTTATTAAAAGATTTTATTTATTTGACAGAGAGAAACACAGCGAGAGAGGGAACACAAGCAGAGGGAATGGTAGTGGGAGAAGCAGGCTTCCCACAGAGCAGGGAGCCCGATGCGGGGCTCGATCCCAGGACTCCGGGATCATGACCTGAGCCGAAGGCAGCTGCTTAACGACTGAGCCACCCAGGCGCCCCCACAAAAAATGTTTTCTTTCCAGAAAATGAAATCATCTTTTAGAGTAACCATTCTTTCATACATCCATAGCCAAATTCACAAGTCTATTTCAGAAATGGTCTTTATGAACAACAGCTAAAGAAATAACTAAGAGGAGCTCAGATGATCTCTTAAGAAGAATCTTATCTCTGGCTTGCAGCAAGTATATGAGTGACTATGTTAGGATGACTTTGATTAACAATGCAGTATTTCTCAAAGTATTTTCTGAGGAACGTTAATTTTATAGGATATTAATAGGGGATATGTCCTCCCTCATACCCCCAAAATAAGGATTTTTGTCAAATACATTCTTTTTTTTTTTTTTAAAGATTTTTTTATTTATTTGACAGAGAGAAACACAGCGAGAGAGGGAACACAAGCAGAGGGAATGGTAGCGGGAGAAGTAGGCTTCCTGCCAAGCAGGGAGCCCGATGCGGGGCTCGATCCCAGGACCCTGGGATCATGACCTGGGCCGAAGGTAGACGCTTAACGACTGAGCTACCTAGGCGCCCCTGTCAAATACATTCTTTTGGAAACATTGCCTTAAAATAGATTTGACTTCTTAGAACCATTTAAATCTAATAGGCTTTGTGAATGCCCAAATATTTGGATAATAGGAAGTATTTCCACATGTCTAGGAACAAGGGGTCATGGGACCATGTCAGTGCCAGTGTTTTGAAGAGCACACTTTGAGAAAGACTAATGTAGTAGTTGCTTATATTTAGGCTAACTGCTAGTTCATCTGAATTTACTCTAGTTGGAGACTTAAAGCAGGAAATGCAAGCTAATGAAGGGAATGCCGGGCATTTGTTACCACAAGTAAATGGCTGTAGCATTGTTTTTTTCACACACAGCTGTTGTGAGGCGCCTCCAGGTCACTGGGCTAGGCACTGGGGATAAAACTATGGAAGTGTGTCATGAGATTATGGTCTAGTTTGGGGAAAAGTACAAAAATCCATCATTTCAATATAATGATGTCATTGCCAGAACTGAGGCATGCATAAGGTAGACTGCCAGCCCAGAGAGGGGACGAACACTTCACTCAGCCTAGGCATTCAGGAAAGACTTTCTGGAGGAGGTGATGCCCTAACTGACTCTTAAAGAGTCAAAGTTCACCATGTGGGTGGTGGGGGGAGACAGCTTCCTGGTAGAACATTGTGACCATACGCATGGGTAAGGGAAACTGGGGAAGTATGAGCATTTGGTTTTTGATATTAAAGAGAGATGAATATAAAAAGGTATCTTTTTGGAAGTAGAGACTGTACTATTTGGGGAAAGGGAAATCTGGGAAAGTACTCAGATGTAGCACAACCACTTCATTTAACCACACGGATAACTCTTGGGCTATGACCAATGTCAACCTGAGGGGGGTGACCTTTAGATGGAGGAGGGTTTTTTTTTTTTTTAAGTCACGTCAAAACAAAAACACATCTAAGAGGGCCTCAACCAACTAAATTTGGGCCTGTGACAAAAGAGAAAAAGAAAAGTGATGGTCTTCTGAGCAAAGAGGGGCTTCTGAGAGGAAGATCACGCCTTTCACTCCACCTCATTATCCTGTGGCTGGCGGACTGAGAGGAGAAACGCTTCTCTCTGTAGCAGCTCATTAGCAAAAGAAGAACTCTGACATTAGTTAAGATGTTGATAGATGTGACAGGTGGTGTGAAGACAAGATGGTGTCAAACTGGAGTGGGAACCCTCCAGCCTCGAGCCTTGCTTTACATAACTGGTTTACACAGCGTGTATTAGATGGCTAAAAAGAGAGTCTTTGTTGAGCAAAACATACTGAGAAAGTACAAATTACTGTTCTGTGGACTGAACCAAGCTATGGTATCTGACGTAAAAAAATGTTCGTATGCTTAGTGCCTATAGACATCCAAATCTATTACTTGCCTTCATCTTGGGGCTTTTTAGTTATGTGTTATCTGAGTTCTCCTCTTTCTGCCTCATCTCCAAATGCTCTATTTGATCTCCTTCTTCAGCCTAAAAATGAACCCAGGGCTCCTTCATGGGAAACAAAAGAAACAATAAAACCAGAGTGGAAACAGTAGGACAATCTTTCCCCAACCCAGGAACTCTTCTGAGTTCCCGCACAATCTTCTCTTTCTTACATCACCACCCTCCTGGCTAGAAAAGGTTTTCATTCACTGCTCATCACTTGTGAACCACTCCCTCGTTCTTGACACGTTGGCGATATAGTTTGAGTTTCTAGCCCTGGAAGGAAGCAACTTGGTAACTCCTTGTAAGCAAATCTGATAGCCATTTAGATGATTTTTTTCTTGGTGTTTATTCTCCTTGAGCTCTACATACATGTAGTGCTACTGATAATACAGCATTCTCGAAACACTCTACTTTTTTGTATTTCATGATGGATAGCCCACCCGGTTTTCCTTTAAGGACTAGGGTAGGAATCCCAGGTCTGCCACTTGCTGTGTTACTTGAGGCACATCATTTAACTTTTCTGAGCCTCTGTTTTGTCACCTCTAAAAAGAGGGAAGGATAAGACCTACCTGAGAGAGTTGACTTAAAGATTAAAAGTAGGTGACCTACCTATGTGTTATCTCTAGCAGTGTAGTTAGACACTCAACAAACATTAGTCTCTCATTCCTCTCATACTTCTAAACTGTATCTCTGACTCATTCTCTGGATCCTATTCTTCCTACTTCTTAAAGTAGTTATTTTCAAGGTTCAATTTCTGGCCTTCTCTGTGTTCCTTGGAAATCTCACCAGTATTCATTATTCTCAGCATTAGCTTTACGACTGACTCCCCCACCCCCCCACCCCTCCCTTGTTTACACTCTTCTCTCCTTGCTCCTCATAACAGACCTTCATATGGATGTCCCACTGTTACCTCAGTTAGTATATCTAGGGAACTCACATCTTTTCTCCTAAAATTGCCTTTCTCCCATATGCCTTACTTTTGTTGGTAACACTATCATCTCCCTAACCCTTGGGATAAGAGTCTTAGTATTTTCTTGAATTTTCCCAACCTCTTTTGGCTCTCCAGTCAGTCAATGCTCACATCCCATAGATTGCAGCTCTATGACATCTCTCAAACCTCCTAACTTCTTTCTAATCTGTCTTTCTTTACCCTGTAATAAGCCTTCATTGTCATTGCTGTTGCAGTAGACACATCGCTAGTCTCCCTACTTGCCCTATTTTCTGTACTCCAGCATCAAACAGAAACAAATTATTTTAGTATATGTTATGGATCTTGCTGTACATCGCTCTGTACAAAAACCTTTCCTTGTTCTTCATTGCCTAAGGAGTCCAAGTTCTTTAATGACTTTCTTGGAGTAACCCCAAATAAAATCTCCAGTCTTATTCTCAACTCTTTATAGTGCTCCATTTAAATTGAACTCTTTGTTTCCCCCATGTGTTTTTTTCTCTTTGGGCTCTCTTTGGTTGGTGTTGCCTTCCCCACTCCATATCTATATATTTAACACTACCCATGCAGAAGCTTAGCTCAGAGGGACCTTCTGCCTGAGAGAATCACAAAAGTCAACAATGGCTTTACTGATCTCTACAACTAGATGTATCTTTTCCTCCTCTAAACTCCCATAATACTTTATCTGTGTTATTTTATGGCACCTCACATGTCAATCATATAGAGTCAGTGAAAGAATTTGTATGAAGTTGTAGGAGTGGCAGTCGAGATATTAGAGACTCCGTTGCTACCTATGAACACATGACACCAGCATTTGGCAAACTAATTTGGCTGACCACCTGTTTTATACAACCATGAACTAAGAATGGGTTTTATATTAAAATTTAATTGTAAAATACACATAAAATTTACCATCCTAACCAATTTTCCATGTACGCTTTAGTAGTGTTAAGCACATTCACATTGCTGTGCAATCTCCAGGATTCTTTTCATTTAGCAGAATTGAAGCTCGACCCATGAAACAGCTTCCCATTTCTCCTGACCCCTCGTTACCACCATTCTCCTTTCTATCTCTATGATTTTTCTCCTTAGAAACCTTATATAAGTGAAATCATACAGCATTTGCCTCCCTGTTCCTGTCTTATTTCATAGCACAATTTACTCAAGATCCATAATATCAAAAATGGCAGAATTTCTTTTTTTCAAAGCTGAATAGTAATCCATTTACCAATACAGTTTATCCAGTCACCCGTCAGTAGATATTTGCTTTGCTTCCCGCCTTTGCCTATTAAAAAAATGTTGTTTTGAATATATGAATATATGCTATATGTGAACATAGGAATATACAACTTCTAATAGCTGTATTATTTTGGACTCTGAAAAATCTTTTTCTCTTAAAAAAGACTCAACTCAAAATATTCTTGAGGAAAACAGGATAAAACTCCCAAGCATTCTTAAGGTATTGAGTCATAGGCAGTCCATTGAGGTCAGGGACTCTTTTTTTTTTTCTGTCTTCCATTTTTGCACACTCCACCCATCACAGCATCTCAGAGAGGTACATGTGTCAGGCTCACTAAGAGCTTGTTGAATGGAATCCAATTTTTCAAACTAAAGTTTTTGTGTGCCTTGTTTTAAAAAATGTAAACTACCGAAGTTTCTGCTCCAGTTTGTGAAGAAGTTTGTTGAGCATGCAGTGACTTGAATCCTGAACACTTTCCACGGGTCGCCGGCGGAAGCTTGAGGAATCCTGCGTGCTGTGCGGAAGGCCGCCTCGGTCTCACCGCCCCCTCAGTCTAAGGTAGACTTCGCCATCAGGAAACTTAAGAGTTTTCTCCGGCATTTAACTTCCGAGCAGGAATCATAGTGCCTTTAACCCCATGTTTCACACATTTCTCAGTGTTGTGTTTTTTGTTTTTTTTTTTTAACTTTAAAGTCAACATGCTTGAGATTCTGGAAGTTCTTTTTAAAAAAATCCCCCAACTCCAGAATGTAAAAAAAAAAAAAAAAAAAATGGGCAAAGTAAAATAATCAATTGCAAGTTGGTGAACCTTTAAAGAGTATTAATTCAATTGGATAAACTGCAGTTAAATAACTTTTATCAAGCAAACTGGGTTAGGTGGTTAAAAGCAAGAAAAAAAATTCTAAAACATACAGTGGATAGTAGTTTATATGTCAAGAAAAACTGAGAGAATTTTTGAAGCTCTGATGTCTAGCAGATAGCACTTAAATCATTTTTCTCCAAACTTCAGGCATAATACTTCAAAGAGTTATAGCCATAATACAAATTTTTAGACTAAGAAGTGGTGTTTGAAGTTATTTTATAGGATTTTGCTGTAAGGGCTCCAATTGATTTGTAGTAAGATAAAAGAAGAAAACTTTATTTTCGAAGCTTTGTCGGAAAAAGCTTACCTTCCATTGGTTGTTCTGCCAATATGCCTGCGGGGCTTGATGATGTAGACGCTGATATTATATACTTATATGAACTGAGCTGGGTTTATACCTCCTGCTGTTTGTGTTATGGCTAAAATCTGTCACAAAACTGGTGGTGATTTATTAAATGTTTAATGAAGTCTGACAAAAACTTCAATATCTACAAACAGAAAAGTAGAACATCACATTAAAATATAATAATACATATTACATTTCTATTTTTCTTCCCAATTTTCACTTGCTAAAAATGATAAGGGCACATTTGGAAATCCAGACAACATAAAAGGAATACGGAGAAGTACCTACTCGGGTGAACAAAGGAGATGGTTTAGTTTTATGCTATGCTTTCTTTCTGTTCTCCATAAGAAAGGAAAAAAAAAAAAACTTCCTGAAAAAACAGAATATGCAAACCTTGCTATAGTTTGTTTCTCTATGAGATTTTCTGTTAATCACATACAGAATACTTCATGATCCACATACAACTAGATGACAAAATTAAATGTGCTGCATCTGTTTTATGGTATTCTACTTAAATATTGCTCTAATGAACTTTCTCCATTTCATAAATACTAAGTCAATAAACAATCATAGGCATGTCTGAAATTTGTCTTTTTATTATTTATTTATTTTAAAAGATTTTATTATTTGACAGAGGGAGAGATCACAAGTAGGCAGAGAGGCAGGCAGAGGGAGAGGGGGAAGCAGGCTCCTTGCTGAGCAGAGAGTCTGATGTGGGGCTCGATCCCAGGACCCTGAGATCATGACCTGAGCCGAAGGCAGAGGCTTAACCCACTGAGCCAATCAGGCACCCCTGAAATTTGTCTTTTTAAAATAGATTAGTTTTCCCTCTACTCTAGAATCTAGGATGCCATTTTAATAGAAACAAGAGTGTTTTTATATTGCTCATCTAGCTGCCTGTATGTCTCAAGGTAACGTCCAGTATGTGTGTGTGTGTGTGTGTGCGCGTGCACGCACATGCATACATGTGTGCGTGCACATGGGTATGTGTGTGGGCCCGTGTGCATGTATGTATGTATGCATGGGAAAGTTGCTATTTTATTGCATTATTACATTTATTACTCTCCTCTCAATTACATAATTTACTCCCTCCCTCCCCCCTCCTTTTCTCCCTCCCTCTCTCTGCTCTAAACTATTTAATGGCTTTGCATCAAGTGATTCCTTATGTTTATTGATTCTGATTTACTTAATCCTTGCAGTGGAGATTTATAGACTGAGTGAAGATGGAATTTTGAAAATGCAGAAATATTGATTTTGTTATAAGCATAAAATTCCAATATGACTATATGAACATCTTGTTTGCATTAAAATTTCTAAAAGGTCTTGCCATTTATGTTATCAGATATAGCCTGGCTTACTAGAGGGTCATTTCTCCATGGATTTGGTTGATATGCACTCAAAGGATATATTGTGCAATAAAATAATTAAGTGATTGATTTGAGTGAGGGATGACCTAACAATTGGTTGATTGGCTGAATTACTCACTTTTTAACTGTTCTCTCCCACATTTGATAGACATCAACTATATAGTGATGTGATACAGTTTTAGCTTCTGAAGTTGTGTTTCATTCACTCGTGCATCATTCATATTCACAGAACATTAACTGAATACCTGCTCTACATGTCCTGTAGAAAGCCCTGGAAAAAGAACAATGAGAAAAAGTCATGTTCCCTGACTTCATGGAATTTATAGTCTAGTTAAGGAAACAACAAAATAAAATGAAAGCTGCAGGAAGTTCTATGGAGGAAACAACTGCTTTTATTATAAAAACTTGAAATTCCTTCAGATTAAAATAGAGTGACTCATAAAGGCTGATAATTGAACAACGTGAATCATCAAGCAGTACTCAAATAATTTTTATGAATCTGGGTTTTTTCCTGTTATCTTGATGTATCAAAACTAACCACGGGGCAAGATGGCCAGTATATCACTTACTGATCTAAAAATTATTGGTCTGGTTTAATTTTTTTTTAAAGAAACATGTCTCTTTATTTACTGGAATCAATATTTCTTGATATTTTTAGGTTTCACCATTTTAAAACGATTTGAACTAAAAATATCGTTACTTAACAATTAGAACTTTAGTTATTTGCCATTTAGAAATTGAACCTTGGAAATCACTTAGGAGTAATAATGAATTGGCATTTTTCTCTTTCATTCTTCCCCAAAGACAGAACTCCTTCCTGTCTATGGGCAGGGTGGATTTAATCTAATACGTTTACATATACCTAAACTTTACGTTTGGAAGCGTGCTCATCGCATTTGGCGACTGTGTGAAAGAGTTAATTTGCCTATCAGCCTAGGAGCAGAGCGGTGGAGTGGGCCAGCCCCCAACACAGCGGCGCCTTTGTAGGCCTGATTCCTAGCACTGACTTTGCTTTAGGTCAGAAGACCAGAAGGAAGTAAACTCACTCAGTTTAACATGCTCAACAAGAGTTTATTTAGTACACGCCATTGGAATCTTGACACGAATGGACCTATCCTTAAGGACATTACCAATTCTTTATGAGGAAAACCGATTTCATTAATACCATGTGCTGGAGTATAATCAGAGTCCTCAAGAAGTGTCAGCAGTGAATTAGGGTTGTTGAAATGGTACGTAAATCATGGAGAGATGAGTAAATCTCTCTCTGAGGAAAGCTCTATGCAGGAACTGGCATGCAAAATGGACCTTGAAAGTTGGTGAAAGATGTAAGTAAAGATGAATAAATGGAGGTTTCCAGGGAAAGAGCTCACCAGGAGCAGAGGCAGGAAAGTGACCATCAGCTTCAGTGACTGGGAATTACACACCCTGCCGAACACCACCCTTCGATCCTTTCTCTCGCCTAGTACCTCAACATTCCCTTTTCCTCCTTGTGTGATTGATTTTAAAAATTGCTTTTTGGGTTTTTCTCTGAGTCTCACTGGCCTGTGTGAGTGCAAGGGAGTATAGAATCGACATGGGTAAAACATGCTGCACACAGGTGCTCGATAAATATTTGTCCGTTAAGTGTATAAAAGAAGGAATCTCTGTCCCACCTCCTCCTCGGCCTCCTAGTCTCTTCTCTGTGGCCCTAAGAAATCAGCTCAAAGGTCTTAGAAACAGGAGAGTGACAAGAGAAGTCCTCTTTAAAGCAAGACCTCTTAGCTGGCAGCCCCAGGGGAAGGTACCTAATTTGTGGCAGCTACGGGTCATGCTAAAGAAGGCTCACCCCCTTGTTCCTGAGGTGCTTCTCAGTGAAGCTGAGAAAGTTTGCAGTTCGTCATGTCTTCTCGCTTTGTCTCGGCCTGTGACGGCTGGGGAGATGGTTAAGGGGGCTGCAGTGGTGGCGAAAGCAAGCTAGAAAGCCCCCCGAGGGGGACAACAAAGACAGGTGTCTTGGGAGAGTCGTAACCCACTCATTTGAGAGAAAACGCCTCGTGGGGTTGCGGGGTTACTTGTACCTGGAATCTCATTCATCAGCTTGGTTTCACGTCCTCCCTGTGTCTGATGTCTGATGGGGCACTGGTGCCCGTGGTAGTCCAGCACACCTGTATACCCACGGAGGCCAAGGGCCTTCAAAGACAAAGCATTTTTTAGCGATAGGCCACACAGTTTCAAAAATTTCAAAATAATTTCATTTGCTTTTATTTTTCCCCTCAGAAATGGTTTTCAGCGTATTTAATCAGATCCCCCGAAAGTGTCCATTGGGGAATGACAGACCTCGGTGCTGATTGTCCCCAGCCTCGGCGTCCGGGTCAGTGTTCCCATGCTGCCAGCATGTCCCAGGGCTGCCAGGGGAGGCATTCGCTGTTGGCCTTCATGTCTGCGGGGTTCCCGCTCGGCACCACTGAGAAGCTTATCCCTTCCTTTCCTTTTCCAGCGGCGCTGGGGGTTTGCAAGGATGTATTGCCAGCTTTCTCCATACCGTGTGCCCTACTCGAACAATCGGGACTAGAGACCCCCTTTCCCATCAAGGTGTGGCCCATGTTCGTGGTATCTGCAGGTGCTTTAATGCCTTGTTGGGAGGTGCAATTGGAGAAAGACATCACATCGCTTTTAAATACCTTCTGTACTTCACAGATTCACCATAATAATCACCCAAATCGACAGACAGTAACATTTCAACTTTAATTTGCTTAACAGTCCTGGAAGTTAACACGGTGTGAATGGTTCCCCTGAATAAACTCTAATGGTTTCGCTATACCCGTGTATTATTACCCTTCACAAAAAAGGAGAGAGATCTATCACAGGACAGCCTGTTGAGCCTGCTAAATGAGGAAAATGAAGCTTAATTAAAAGCTCTATCTTTGCAAGAAGGGAGTTATATTTGTGTGTGCGCATGCTTTCCTCATTAGGAAAGATCCTGAGATAAACATTTGTCATACTTTTATAAGTCTTTGCGAGCACAACGAATGGCACACTGCGCTTCATTACATAACCTGCCTTGCTGTATTTTATTTTGCCTCTCTCAATCGAAAATGTAGCAGAAAATGGTTGACCGGGCTATTTTGGAAATCCGGGGCTACATGGTTAAAATCAGAAACATCCATTGCTGGGATAAGAATGCAAATACATGCACCAGCGTTCTTCTTGCTTAGTCTACAGGACATCTAGTGGTGAACTGTGCAGTAGCAGCAGCTCACTGAGGCCCCTGCCGACATTTTCCATCACCAGTACCTTTCTTGAGGGATGCTTCTCTTTTCTTTCACTGTGCCTGTGAGGAAGCAGAACTCTGGCCTCCTGCCCCTCCTGCAGTTGTGTATGGAAAAGAAGGACAGTTCATCAGTCGGATTCTAATAATCCCATGGCAGCTCTGCAATTCAGGTGGAAAGAGGATTTCGAAACAAATGTATTCATAATTTACAGACGATCGTTACAGCAACAAGTTTTGAATTTTGATAATACTGTGTGGTTCTCACAGATAACTTCTCCTTCTGGACATTGTAATGGATTTTATGAGCAATCTCGTTTTTGTTTTTTTTTAATAGTCTCAGCATTTTGTTTTCAAAACTTTCTATTCCTACTTGGGCAGGATTTAAAAAAAAGATAAAATAATATAGTTGATGTAATTAGTACCAGTTTTTTAGCTTTTGCCTCCACATTTCTGGGAATATTGCCCCACTATTTTGTTTCCCAGTATCCACTCTCTGTACTTAATACAGAGATAAAAATGGGGACTCTAAGAAATCACCCATATGCTGCAACAAACGATAGCCAATGGGCAGGGTGTTTTCCTCTGTATCAATTGCAACAATTGGGTTTCCCAGATGGATTTTGGAAATCCATAGGATCTCATTCCTTTAGTAGCTTTTAAAACCAATATTGAAAATAATTATAGACAAACTCCTATGATGTGGCTATTAGTAGGTTAATTAGGTAATAACGAATAAGATGCCATAGGTTAGCCTAGGTTACCACAGTAGGATTTGTTTCAGCATGAAATGGAGTTGAGTGTTAAAAATTTAATCTTTATGTGCTAATATGCATGGGCATACCTTGTTAATTATTGCCAAAAGATTCTTTCTACTTCTGAACACTAACAAATGGGTAATTCAGAAATAGATTGTTTTGTCCACACAGATTCGTTTGACAGAGTCTTGAGACACGTGAAAATTATGTAGCATGTTTAGCAGGAATACTTCCCATATGTAACAGATCAGTTGTAAACATTGTAGCATGGGACACTGATGTCTGAAATAAACTAAGATTATTTTCAGTTGTTAAACTTAACTTCAAAGCAATAGCATTCATATCCACGTATGAAAGTAGATCTATTTAGCATGTGTAAAAATATACACCTCTTATTATTGTCACCTTCTCAATTTCTGTTTAATCACCATTGAAGGAAAGGCTCATTTGCTTTTGATATCAATAGTTCTAATGAAACTAGCGATGTTTTTCAGAAATAGTGCTGTACATGTGAACTACTAAAAGAGATGTGCAAATACAATTACTGAAGTAACATCTAAATACTGTGACCTTTTGGTGTCATCCATACCTATAAAACAAAAATTAAAGGAAAAATGACTTGACCTACTTCTTTGTGACTCTAATTTGAAATTAATAGCCGAATGTGAAACAAGTTAGCTCAGCGGAGACTAAACGATGGCTCAATCATCTGTTTTGTGAAAATAAAACACAATTTCTCAGTCATATTTTTAAAAAATTTAATCTTTTTTCATTGAGGTATAATTCACCTACAACGTTGTATTGGATATAAAGCATACTGATTGATCGATGTACATGTTGTAAAATGATCACAGTAAGTTTAGTTAATATCCATCACCACACATAGTGTCAGTTTTGTGATGAGAGCTTTTGAGATCTATTTTCTTAGCACCTTCAAATGTACAATACAGTATTGTTAACTGTGGTCACCATGCTGTACATGCCATCCCAGGACTTACCTTATAACTGGAAGTTTATAGCTATTGACCACTGTCTCCCATTTTGCCATAGTTGCCTCTGGCAACTGCCCATCTGTTCTCTGTATGAGTTTTGTTTGTTTTATTCCACATGTAAGTGATATCATACAGTACTTGTCCTTCTCTGACTTACTTCCTCAGCCTATGCTGAGGGTATTATTACCCTCCAGCCCTCTCCATCTTGTCAATGGCAGGACCTCCTTATTTTTATGGTTGAATAATACTCTATTGTATATTCTTCCTTTGGCCATTTTCTTTATTCATTCATTGGACCTTTGGGTTGTTTCCATGTCTTGACTATTATAAATAAGGCTGGAGTCAACAGGGGGTGCAGATGTCTTTTGGAGTTAATCATTTTGTTTACTTTGGTAAATACTCAAGGGGATAGCTAAATCATACCATAGTTTTATTTTTAAGTTTTTGAGGAATCTCCACACTGTCTTCCACAGTGTCTACACCAATTTACAAGAACCCACGTCCTTTTCTCTACAACCTTGCCAACACTTGGTATTGTCTCTTATTTCTTGTTTCTTACATCTTTTTCTGATGGTTCATATTAGTTCATCTAAAAATGCAGGCCATTTTTGCATATTGATTTCTGTGTCCTGCAGCTTTACTGAATGTGTTTATTACTTCCAACAGTTTTTTGGTGGAGTTTTTAGCGGTTTTATATATATAATATGTCATCTGCAAGTAGAGACAGTTACACTTCTGATTTAGATGCCTTTAATTTTTTTCCCTGCATAATTGGTCTAGGCAGGGCTTCAGGACTATGTTGAATAAAATTGACAAGAGTGGGCATCCTTGTCTTGTTCACAAAGTCATTTTCTATGAAACGGTATTTAAATGTCTGTAACAGAAAGGTTCTAAGAATTATTCAATTATACTGTCCTGTGTATTTTATATTATGTAAAAGGTGAGAGATGTAAATATGTTGTTATGGTATGAGGCCCAACAAGTAGTACCTGTTTTCTCTACTTAATTCAGAACCAGTTAAGAGACAAATATGGGAATCAGGCAGATGGAGCTCAAAATCTTAACTCTTTTTTAAATTAGCTGATAAAACTTTCTCAAGGAGAAGTTTTGGATAGCAGATTTGCTACTACTATATCCTGAATGAATCAGGCTTACCTCCCAGGTCACAGAGGTCCCACTTCCCCACACATGCTCCTCTGTCTAGAGGAGCAGAGGTGGTCCTGCCGAGTTTACCACTCAGGCAACAGAGCCAATGAGAATGCATCTTGCTTGCAGACAGACAGACAGACAGAATCGAAGAACAGAGGGGAGGGCTGAGGTGAACTGCACTTGTGCAGTACCTTTTGGTAGTTGATCTCAGCCAGTCCTCTTTCAGCATGGCTTTTCTGGACTGAATTGTGTCCCTCTCTGCTCCATTTCACATGCTGAAACCCTAACTCACCCCTCATTGTGACTCTATTTGGAGATAGACCTTTAAAGATAATTAAGGTTAAGCGAGGTCAATCCAATAGGACTGGTTTCCTTATAAGAAGAGAGACACCAAGGATGCAGATACATAGAAAAAGGGTCACGTGAGACCACAGTGAAAAGTCAGCTCTCTGCAAGCCAAGGAAGGAGGCTTTGGAGGAAACCGGCCCTGTTGACATCTTGATCTTGGACTTGCAGCTTCCAGAACTGAGAAAATACATTTCTGTTGTCCAAGCCAGTCCATGTGTGGTATTGTTATGGCAGCCTGGCAATGACTAATACAGTGACCCAGAGTGTTACTTGAGTGAAGGTGCCTGCCCGTGGAAATGCCAGGAGTAGGAAACGAGAAAGATGAGCTGTATTTGCACCTAATCATCCTGTCTCCTGAACCAGATTTTAAAGGTCTCAGGTTCAGAGACTCTGTATTCTACTTCTTCATCTTGGCCAAGTAATTAGTACATAGATAATAAATACTTATAAATTAAGAATGCTTTTGCATTTATAGACTTCTTTGCTTTTTAAGATGGATTATTTCCTCCTTTGCCCTAAATTTTGTGTATTATGCTAACTGTGACCATCTTCATTAGCAGTACAAGAGAGCCAAATCTCCAACTGGAAAACTCTGCTTCTACGTGAGGATATTACTTACTGTATTTATGTCATGTCACACACACGTGTGTGTGTGTGTGTATATATATATATACAAGTTTCAGCTAAAGAGTTGCAAAGCGAAAATCTCATTGTGACAAAATTGCAAAGTTTTGTTGCAAAATTACAAATTTTTTTGTCATTACAAAAATACAATTGTTTGACAAGTTTAGTCTATAACAAGAGCCCATTTAGAGTTTTAAATAACTTTAATTTGTAACATTTTTAGATTAAAAAGTTACAAAAACCGTACAATTGCCACATCACCTTCACCTAGATTCCTCTAATGTTAATATATCATATAGCCGTAGTGCAATTATAGAAATAAGGTAAATATCGATACAGCCTATTTTTGAATCTATGGATCTTGTTAGAATTTTGCCATTTGTCCTACTAGTGTCCTTTTGGACAATTGCCACATTACACTTAGCTGTTCTTAATTTCCCCCAGTCATAATAGTGGACTTTGAGGCTTTTGAACAGAACTGGTTAGTCATTTTGTAGAACATTCCTCAGTTTCTGTTTGAGGTTTTCTCATGACTAGATGGAGGTTATACATTTTGGGCTAGAAGACCACAAGTAATGTGACCACCTCAGTGCATCTTACTAGGAGGTGTGACCTTGATATAACTGATTTTGATATTGGTGATTGTAACTTGAATCACGTAGTAAAGGTGCTATGTGCCAGCTTTACCCATTGTAAAGTTAGTCTTTTTTTCTTTTTGATTAATAAATGGGGCAATACTCTGAGACCGTGCAACTATTTCACAACTCATCATACTTTTGCTTACTAATTTTAGCATCCATTGATGATTCTTGCCTGCAGTAAGCATTTCTGTGACGTTTGCCTAATGGTGACTCTCTGCTTTCATCGTACCTTTTAACTTAAGAAATGAAATTCTAGAGTAAGAATGAGCTGACCCTTCTACTTCATTTCCCCTCCCTTCCTCCCTCCCTTCCTTCCTGTCATGGATATAAATATAGGTTCATGGATATTTCTTTTACTCTATTTGCTGTAATTCAGTACTATCATTTATTTTGTTGCAAGAGCTCATTTCAAAAGCATCAAATGATTTTAAATATACAAATTTTATAAGTCAATAAAGTCCCTCTTCTAGATCCAATTAATATCAGGTGTGGACTGGAAAAGATGGGACTGGTACATTCTGTTGTAAGTGTATTAGCTGCAAAAAAAATTAAAATGGTACAAGGCAGTCTAGGACCTCAAGGGGATAGTATAATAATTGGGGAGATAGACACTCCAAAAGATTCAGTGATCTTATGTTTTATAGAATAGCTCAAGGAAACAATAGAAAAGAAACAGTTTGTTTAATTGCCAAATAAGGTAGTAAATTTTACAGCTGATCATGAAGGGCCCTTGCTGCATAGGCCCATTTCATGCTGCCCTGACCTAGAAGAAATTGTAAAGCAAATACCATATTTTCTGAAAAAAAATAATAGGCATACGTGTGTGTATGTGTATGTGCGCATGTGCTTGTATATAAAATACAAAAACATGTACGTATGCACCTTTGTACACCATCTCTCTTACCATTTTCCTCACAGGGGAATGTTGAACATTAAGTTATGCATGAAAATACAGTGAAGTTACATTAACTTTTACTTCTTAATACTAAGGTATTAACAAGTTAATACATTAACTTGATGTATAAAATCTCATAATCTGACTTGAGCTACCTTTTGGCCCTACTTCTTTTCTTCCTTAAAATGTACAACCTCCTCTTGTTGCAGGCACGTGCAACATAATTTTCCCGACTTAACACGTTTTTGTGCCTCTGTACATGCTGTTCCCACAATCTGGAATGCCTTTCAATGTGTCCTTGGAAAATTTATTCTTACCCTGTGAAACCCATCTCAAATGTCACCACCTCTCAGAAAAAATTGTTAACTCCTTGATGCATACTCATTTTCATTTCTTTTCTTTTCTTTTTAATTTAAATTCAATTAATGTATAGTGTGTTCTTAGTTTCAGAGGTAGAGTTCGGAGATTTTTCAGTGGTATAATAACCCCCGGTGCTTGTTGCATCACATGCCCTCCTTGTTGACCATCACCCAGTTACCCCATTCCTCACCCCTCTCTCCTCCAGCAACCCTCAGTTTGTTTCCTCTGATTAAGGGTCTCTTACAATTTGTCTCCCTCTCTGATTTCATCTTATTTTATTTTTCCATCCTTTCCCCTACGTTTCTTTTGTTTCATACATTCCATATATGAGTTAAATCATATGATAATTGTCTTTCTCTGATCGACTTATTTACATAACACCCTCTAGTTCCATCCATGTTGTTGCAAATGGCAAGATTTAATTTTTTTGATGACTGAATAGTATTCCATTGTATGTGTATATATATACATATATACACACACACAACATTTTCTTTGTATATATACACACAACATCTTCTTTATTCATCTGTCAGTGGACATCTGGGCTCTTTCCATAGTTGGGCTGTTGTGGATATTGCTGCTTTGGACATTGGGGTGCAAGTGCCCCTTTGGATCACACTTGTTTTTTGTCCCAGTGCTGCCATGGTTCTTTATTCACGTACCTGTTGTAGATCTTACCATGCAGTTGCAAGTTACCTGTTTCTGCCAGTCTGTCTTCTTTGGTGCACCGAGACCTCATTGGGGGAGTGGCTCTGTCTTACACAGTATTAGGCCTCAACATCTAGCTGGAACAGTGCGTGGATTAGAGCAGGTGCTGGGTAAATGCTTGTTGAATGAAGGACTCAATGCATAGTTGAACAATAAAATATTCTACAGGCATACTTTTTTTTACACATTACCACATTTTATTTTCAAAGCAGTATTTTAAAGTAGGTATTGTTGAAATTCCCCCTTTAAGGTTGAGTGAAATGAAATTTGGAGAAATGTTCAATATCATTCAGGCAGTGAGTGGTAGGACCAAAATGATCCCTACATTGTTGACTCTGGTGCTTAAAATATTGAGAACAGACATTTTTTCTAAGACCAAACAGCATACTTTAGGAGATGCCAATATCATATGCTACCTTATTAGTATGAGGTGTCTTAGGCCTTCATCTTAGGCCATCTAGTCATATCATTGAAACAGTTTGTTCCTGCTTATGAATGTTCTGGAAATGGTTGAATATCTGGGTAGCCACCATTTCTCCCTTAAAAGAATTGGTATAGCACACAGGCTTTCACCTTAGAATGCTAGAGAATGCCAAAAATCCATCACTTCCCCCTTCCAGACCACTCTGAATTGTATCAAATCTGCTGGTGTATTTAATACTAATACCTCTGAGTCTGGGAAGAAGTCAGTCAGTAAATAAGTGGACTTTATTCTGTAAAAACATTTGTATCCTGAAAATATCTAACTTAAGTGTAACCTAAGATATCTAACGTAAGTTTTGTAATTGCAGATTTAAATATTTTTAGAGTCAACTCTCAGGGGTATTATTTTGCCAACTGAAAATGGTCTACTAATTCAGATATCCTTTAACATATCTGAGTTTTATATGTGAGACTTATATTTTGGATTTTCTTAAAATCAGCTTGCCTATTCATGTCTTCTGCCCATTTCTTTTTTCTTTCTTTTCTTTTTTTTTTTTTTTAATATTTTTATTTATTTATTTGACAGAGGGAGAGAGACTATGAGTAGGCAGAGGCAGACAGAGGCAGGCAGAGAGAGAGGGGGAAGTAGGCTCCCCGCTGAGCAGAGAGCCCGATGCGGGGCTCGATCCCAGGACCCTGAGATCATGACCTGAGCTGAAGGCAGTGGCTTTAACCCACTGAGCCACCCAGGTGCCCCTCTTCTGCCCATTTCTTGATTGGATTGTTTGTTCTCTGGGTGTTGAGTTTGATAAGTTCTTTACATTTCTTTTTTTTTTTTTTTAGTTCTTTACATTTCTGCAAAGAATACATCCAAATGGCCAATAGACACTTGAAAAAGTGCTCAACATCACTCGGCATTAGGGAAATACAAATCAAAACTACAGTGAGATACCACCTCACACCAGTCACTGTGAGTGGCTAAAATTAACCAGTCGGAAACAACAGGTGTTGATGAGGATGTGGAGAAAGGGGAACCCTCCTACACTGTTGGGGGAATGCAAGCTGGTGCAGCCACTCTGGAAAACAGTATGGAGATTCCTCAAAAAGTTGAAAATAGAGCTACCCTACGACTTCGCAATTGCACTACTGGGTATTTACCCCAAAGATACAAATGGGGTAAATGCACCTGAATGTTTATAGCAACAATGTCCACAATAGCCAAACTATGGAAAGAGCCCAGATGTCCATTGATAGATGAATGGATAAAGAAGACGTGGTGTGTGTGTGTGTATATATATACATATGTATGTATACACACACACACACACACACACACACACACACACATATATATATATATACAACAGAATATTATGCAGCCATCGAAACCCCTGAAATCTTGCCATTTGCAATGACATGGATGGAACAAGACGGTATTATGCCAAGTAAAATAAGTTAATCAGAGAAAGATAGTTATCATATGATCTCTCTGATATGAGGAATTTGAGAAACAAGACAGAGGATCATAGGGAAAGGGAGGGGAAAATGAAACAAGATGAAACCAGAGAGGAAGACAAACTGTAAGGGACACTTAATCTTAGGAAACAAACAGAGGGTTGCTGGAGTGGAGGGGGGTGGGAGGCATGGGGTGGCTGGGTGATGGACCTTGGGGAAGGTATGTGCTATGGTGAGCACTGTGAATTGTGTAAGACTGATGAATCACAGACCTGTACCCCTGAAGCAAATAATACATTATATGCTAATTAAAAAGGTAAAAAATAAAATCAGCTTGCCTACATTGAAAATGCTATTTGATATGTTTCTAGAAACAAAACTCATAATGTAGACAAATTCTCATGAGAACAGTCAATGACATTTTTAAAACATTGAGGATAATTGGGAAACTTAAATTTCAAACTGTTTCACTGGAGACAGTTTGGGATCTAAGACACATGCTTAAAATCTAGAACCCACATTCCCTAGCCATAGGAAAACTGTGCTGTTGATTAATTGAGCCATTTTACTTTGAAATTAATGGCTGCTTCATTCCTTAGTCTCCATGAACAGATAAAAACATAAACAACATGCAAGATACTAAACCGTTCTCAGCACCTCAGGTACATGTAATAATTCAATTTATATGAAAATAAAATATTTTCCACTACTTGTCTAGCAGTTGCTTTAAGTACATTGATTCTTTGTTACCATGTGTGTACTGCACTGTTGACGTTTTGTCCCCCCAATTTTTAAAATACCTGTGTTTAGTTATTCTGTTTCGTAGCTAAGGCTTCCAGCAGATAATCATGCCTAATACATTTATTAAAGTTATTTTGTAAAGTTTGCTTGCAGTTTACTGACCTAACCAGGCTTTTAGGAAAAAACCAAACAATCTTCTTCCAGTATGGTACATGGGTCTGTTTCCGCAACTAGAAACATCTGACAGTTCCTCTCCAGCATTTTGCTTGTGTGCAGTTGCACTTTTGAACCTAAGAAATACCAGTGGTGAGTTCATACAAGGGAAAAAATCTGTTTAATACCCCTCGTCATGGAGGAATGGGTCTGTTTCATTTAGGTGCTAGATGCTATATTCTGTGCTTAATATTTAAAAGTTGGATTTTTTCATCAGACATCCACAAAAATTGCACTTTCTTAAAGAGATGGGACATTCATTGAAGCTATGTGTAGTTATTTCTGAGAGGCCTGGACAGTGTCTGTGACGTCCATGGTCTCCTCTTGTTTATTTGCATCTCAGGTCATGTGGTTACACTGTTTGCAGAAAGGTAAAAGGAATATGAGAATGTATCCCCAAGTAAGCCAGACCAAATACAGATGACTTGACAGTTTTCATCATCTGGTACTCTCTACATCTCTTCTTTCCTGAAGATGTGCCTAGTTAACTATTTTCCAGAGTAACTTAGGATGTGCTGTGAATGAAATTAACACTATGATCAAGAATTGTAAGAATTACAGGGGTACCTGGGTGGCTCAGTTGATCAAGCATCTGACTCTTGTTTTCAGCTCAGGTTGTGATCTCTGGGTTGTGACATCCAGACCCATGTTGGGCTTTGTGCTCAGTGGGAGTCTGCTTGGGATTCTCTCTCTCTCCTTCTGCCCCTCTGCCCACTCACATGTGTATTCACACCTTTCAAATAAAAACAAAATAAATCTTTGGGGGCAAAAAAAAGAATTGTAAGAATTACAAAGGGAGAGCTGAGGTATGTATATATAATTACATAGATTTTATATTGATGTCTATACATACATACACATGTATTTTTAGATAGGAAAGACCTATATAGGCCATATTTATATATACACATATACAAATACATATAGCTTCACAAGTATAAATATGCATCCACAAATATGTAAGAGTGTGTGTTTCCTGTGCTGGTAGTGGTGGTGGTGGTGGTGGTGAGGTGTGTGTGTGTGTGTGTGTGTGTGTGTGTGTGTGTGTGTGAGGCCAACTAGTCGGGAATGCTGGAAAGGGCATGGACATGACACCAAAAGATCTGGATTCTGTTGTCACTTCTGCCACTTAGGAACCAGGTCGCTCTGGGTAGGTGAATTCAAGTTCTGAGCCCCAGTTCAATGATACGTAAAAGTGGTATTATTATGTCTGTCGCAGCTACATCCTCTTACAGAATTATAGAATCAAATGAGATTTTACATGTGAAAGAATTTTGAAAAGTGTAAAGCTCTTATGTCGATATAAGTCAACGTTCATTGATACTTTTTTTCTTTAAGCAACTACTGTGTGCCATATTAAAAACATGTACAAGACACAGCCCTCATGGACTCTCTTGCACACAACGTAATCTAAATGGAGGTGGATCAAAACCCAGAAACTTATATGCAGTGTGATAAGCCTGGTTTTTAAACTCATGTTGGTACAAGCTATTTTGGAAATATGGAGAAGGGGCCTAGAGCCCAGTGTGTGTGTGTGTGTGTGGGGGGGAAGCCCAAATGTTGTGTGGGCTTAGTCTTAGAGAAAGGAGTTAGAAGGGTAAGGGAGAGAAGGAATAAAAGCATCTTGAAGAGAGAAACAGCATGAATACAGATAAGAAAGCCATGAACTAGGTGGGAAATCTAAAAGCATTTTATTGTTGTTGGACAGTAAAGAGGATAAGGAGAGTTAGGAGGTGGAGAGATTTAAGTAAAGAACTGCACAGGATGAGCCTTATCCTACAGAATTTGGAAGAGTTGGAAGCAGTACAGTGGTATGGACAGATTTCCATCTTTGATGGAAATCACTCTAGGGCTCAGTGTGATAGATTTAAAGGGGAAAAACTGAATCAAGAGTGACCTGTAAGGGGCTGTGGCATAAGCTGGGTAAAGATTTCTTGGCATTGGTACCATTAACATTTGGGGACTGATAGTTCTGTGTTTTGTGTGTGTGTGTGTTTGGGGGGGGGGTCCCCTGCATTGTAGGATGTTTGCGGTATCTAATACTGGATACTAGAAGTACCTGCTCTCCATTCCCAGATGTGACAACCAAAAATGTCTTTAGAGTTTCCAGGTGTCCCCTGAGAGGCAGTTGCCTGGGTGGATTAACCCCTGGGAAAAGTACAGAGTTACTCTAGCACTTTGGTAATTGGTAATTAGAGAATAAGTGATAGACTTTATAGGAATTTTGGAGGTAATATTGATAGTTCTCAATGATTGACTTGTTGGAGCTGAATGAAAGAAGAGTCGAGTCAAGAATGGCTTGAAAATTTTGGCTTTGTTGACTGAGTGCGTGGTTATATCTCTAGTCATGAGTCATGATAAAAAAGGATGGGCATCCAAGTGAACATTATTTCTATTATTATTTCTGTATTCTACCCAGAGTGCCATTCTACCAGAGAATAATCTTAAAGACATATTTAAAGTTTATTGCCAGTAGGGCTAATTACTAGATGACAAAGGACTTTATAATAAAGATAACTATTTTATTGGTTGTTGTCAGGAAGAATGGCTTTGGGCAAGTTATCTAATCTTGGTTTCCATATCTCCTTACAAAATAACTGGATGAATTGTTTTCTAATCCTTCTAATCCTAGATTCCTACTCTTCTATGATAAGTGTGAAAGACGGGTTAGATAATGACAAGATGCCATTTATTCAGTACTTTGCAACCAAAACATAGTGCAGCATGTCGACCAAGTCAACCTCAGTCCAAATGACCAGTCTGTTGATAAAAGATAGGAAGATCAGAAAAATATAGTCAAAAGCTTTTCCTCAATCTTAGGATAACAATGAGCCAAGTATAGCCACATTGGAAAAAAAATAAGTGAAAGATTCTTTCTGAATCAGGGTCTTACCTATAAAAGTTAGATTAGTTCTTAAGGTATAATTCAGAGTTTTGGATTCTCAGTAATTAATATGTTATTACAATGGGGAAGGTCATGAAAATACGTTGACTCATCTCAACAGAATCTTCAAACCTGGTAAAATAAATGCACAGCATATTGACAATTTCAGGATTGTGATTGTGGGTTTTCCCTAGTTTTGGTAATCTAATGGCAAGTAACCAGTCTAATTTTAAGCCATGTCTATATGTATCCCTGGTTTGAAAAATTGAATGGAAACTAAGTATCCAAATCTGTAGAGTGAACATTTGTTTTTGGTTTTTGTTGACCTAAAACCCACTAACAAGTCAAACATTTTTTTTTAAAGATTTTATTTATTTATTTATTTATTTATTTGACAGAGATCACAAGTAGGGAGAGGGGGGGAAGCAGGCTTTCCCCCACTGAGCGGAGAGCCCGACATGGGGCTTGATCCCAGGACCCTCAGATCATGACCTGAGCTGAAGGCAGAGGCTTAATCCACTGAACCACCCAGGTGCCCCCAAGTCAAATATTTTTAACTATTTTAAGAGGTCCTAGACACAGACTTGTCCATGCAGTCATAAGTACTTCAAATTGTTTTCCTTTTGAGGGCTCTAAAAGTATTTTCTTGTTGACCTGGTGGGTCTCAGAAAACTTTATTTTCTGGGGTCACTATAGAAGCAAGGAAGTCATTTTCATTTCCACGTACCATAAATCAATCAACATTTATAGAACACCTATTTTGTTCTGGGCCTTAGGCTAAGCAATGTGGTGGATACAGTGATGAATAAGAGATGATCTCTGCCCTCAAGGCAAGCCAGGCTCTTAGATAAAAGATACCAAACAGACAATAGAGAGGAGCATATGATAAGTGCTAAATGAGTGGCTTGGGAAATGGGAGTTCCTGTGTTTAAGATGTGGGAGAGATCATTTTGGCCTGAGGTGGTCCGAGCGGCTTCAGGGGTTGTGTGGGAGAAGGCCTGGGTCTCAGTGGACTGGTGGCTGATGACAGCAGGTGAAGGGGAGAGTGTGGCCTGCAGAGGAGATGGAGTGAGGCAGGAGCCGCATGTTTGTGGTCTGAGCCGGGAAGCAAGTAAGCCAAGCTGTCATCCGAGTCAGGCCAGGCACAGGGCCCAGAGGCGGCCTAGCCCTTGATGGAAAGCAGGCATGTGGATGGTAGCAGAAGCAATGTGGGCAGGGCGGAAATGCCAAATTTCATCTGCAAAAGAGGTACGAGGCAGTGGGCTCTGGCCCTCTGGCCTGGAGAGAGCCGCAGGGGCCCCAGCTGTGTGGTCCCCTGGGTGCCTTTCCCGGGAGCTGCTTCCCATCAACGTGGAGGCAGGACCTCGGGGTGGAAGCAGAGCTGGCATCCATGCTTGTGCCTCAGGTCCTCCCTTTTCATATGACCTATTCGGGCGAGGTGATCTCTGGAAAGTGTCCTTCAGCTTTGCTGCTCCATGTGTATGTTCAGCGACCATACTGTAACCCTCTGCGGTGAACCTGACACACTCTTCCTAAAGAGTAAGCTGGCGGTCAAGCCTTTTTCATTGTTAAAAACAACATGATTAGGGGCGCCTGGGTGGCTCGGTGGTTAAGCCTCTGCCTTCGGCTCAGGTCATGATCTCAGGGTCCTGGGGATCAAGCCCCACATCGGGCTCTCTGCTCAGCGGGGAGCCTACTTCCCCCTCTCTCTCTGCCTGCCTCTCTGCCTGCTTGTGATCTCTCTCTGTCAAATAAATAAATCTTAAAAAAAAACCATGATTAGCTATTTTTTAATTATTCAAAATAGTAAACAAAACTAAGGAAAGCCCCTTGACATGTGTTTCTTATTAAATCCAGGCGAAAACAAGATAGGTTGACGATTAAGTCCACAGACTGGGTTCAAATCCTGGTTTTACCAGTTACTAGCTTTGTGATTTTCGAGTAAGGTATTGAATTTTCTAAACCTCAGTTCCCTTTATCTGCAAAAGGAGGATGACAGTAGCCTCTACAGATTATGATTTACTGTGCGAGTATTCATGAAAGCGCTTAGCGTGGTGCCTGGCGTATAAAAGTGTTCAATAAATGCTAGCTCTTTTATCATGAATAATATAAAACTGTTAGCTCTTGTTGGCATTTATTAACTTCTTAAGGTGATTTTGAAGAATTAAGTAACATAGGAGTTGTATTATCAGGTAATTATAAACCTCGCAGTGTTATCTGCATTATAGATTGACAAGCAATAATAGATGAAACCCAGGGAGACTAAAAAATGTGGTGCAGAAAATAACCAGAGTTGAAAATAGGCAGGAGCTAAGTGCCTGAAGATAAATGAGGGGAAGCAGAGCGATCCAGTGAAAGGCGGAAAGGCCTCGAAAGCCCTAGAGTGACGGTAAACAGCACCTGGAAACTGAACCTGCAAAGTGATAAGATGATACAGTTCTGGACACCTGATGATTAGAAAGGTGTTAACCCATAAGAAAGAATGGAAAGCAGAAAAAGAGGGCTGGAGGGAGTAAAATTTGATTGAAGATTTTTGAAAACAAGACGTCCACATCACGAAGTCACAGATCTGTCTCACAATGTGCTCGTCAGGCTTGCAGATGGGAAAGGTAGAAACATCAGGAAGGGAGGTGAGATAAAAGAGTGGTGGGCAAATGTGCTCTCCGCCTGTAGTGGGATCAATTCAAATAAAGGAAAACGTGTCTAATGACCAGGCTCCCTGGGGACGAGAGCGAAGCCATTTACATCTCATCAGCACAGAGCCCCCGAGAACACACTGTGGGGAATTGTCAGCATTTGGGGTGGTGGGGGGCAGACAAGGCAATGCTGACAGTGTGGAGCCGTAGTTCCTCTCTGTGTGGGGACGCCCCCGTGACTCCACAGAGAGAAGGGCCTGTCAGGTTAAGAGTTAATTTTTACCTAGCGTTTAGAGCAGTGCTTGGCACTGATTGTGATATGTTCGTTAAATAAGTGTATTTAGGATTTCTGAAACTATTTGGCGACCGAATCAGAAATCATGAGTCTTCCTTCAGGGGTGAGCAGATCCTCTGGCCAACTGAGAACGCAATCAATTATAAAACAAAGCCGAGAAAATTCTTAGGGAAGCAGTGTGGTTGCCTGGCCTTGACTTGCCAATACAACTGAAATGGGAGGTCAGCTTGTAGAAGCCCCTCCCTTCAGCTAGCAGGCAGCGCAAAAAGTTGGGGGAAGAAAGCTATACGCGATTTTGCAAGATTTCTGTTCTGAAAGATGCTTAGCCCCTCCCATCTCTGTTAAACTTTGTCTAAAGATTTGTTAGGAATTTACCGTTGAGCACAAACCTTTGGTGGCTTTGCCTCTGCTCAGCTGCTAGTAAACATCTGTATGCCATCTGCACCATCACCCTGGAAATTTAAGGAGCTCACTCTCGGTGTCGTCACCAAGAAGGACTGTAGATTCTACCTCCTGATCACTGCCAGATAGGTATCCGCCCCAGAGGGAGGTTTCATTATCTGTATTATAGGTTATGCTCTCTCCTTCCTTCCTTCCCTCTTCCTCCCCTATTCCCTCTCCCTCCCTCTACGCCCAATATAGGCCTCAAATTCACGGGTCAGGAGATCAAGACTTGCATGCTACACCAACTGAGCCCACCAGGCACCCCTCGTTCTTGTTTGTTCTAAAGAAGATCTCTCTGTTGCTGCCTCTCTTCATCTTTTTCCTCAAAACTGAGAAGGCTCTGTGCAGGCCTTCTTTTTCCTCGTCCTTAATTATCATTTATGGAAGTGCTAATTCTTAGAGATG